>JBBLXU010000420.1:0-17118 GCA_037893425.1 Campoplex nolae | reverse complement strand
CCTAAATATCCTTTCCTCAGCCGCAATCAGAAATAAGCAAGACTTCTCGAGGTCAATCAGCGTGCGCCCACCATACTCTAACGAGTCAATATATATATAAAACGCACTGCGTATACTACTGCACGGAAAAGTCTATGGGACATAGCGTTTACCGCTCGACGCTCAAACACCCGAACCTATCCTTCACGCCCCTTCCGGACGTGACAATGACATGGGATTTCTCCCCTTTAAAATGCCGTTTATTAAATTAATTTATCTACGTTATCGACGGAATAACATGAAAAAGAGTGTGGCAACTTTTTCCGACTTTTGTCCGGAAACTTTCCGACGGTAGTGTATATTAATACAATTATTTAAATTGTCAACAACTTTCAATGTTTTGAATTTGAATTTTTTATAGATCAAAATAAAATATTCATCTTTGACTTTGTACTAATTTTTTTCAATTGTAAAAGCAATTGTAGTATGTATGTAGTATTTATTTGTTTAAGATCTTAAATCTATTACAAATTGCCTGTTTTACAGGCTGTCTTTAACAAATGTATCACATGTATTATTACTTGAGAGTTTATATTTCTATGGGTTAACTTACTGGCTAAGCACAAAAGCTCGATTTGTAAAAGCAATTGTACAATGCAATTTGAACATTGATAATGATGGAGATTTTGTGCCGCAATGAGGAATATACACCGTGCAAATTCCCCATTATGTGATCAACGAATAATTTTTCTTACAATTTAGTTAATCAACAAATGCGGAGAATTTGCACCATACAAATTTCCCGTTGTGTATTCGATGAGTAACTTTTTTCTATAATTGATTTAATGAATAATTATCACAATAATGAATTGATGATGAAATGAAAATAGAATGATGAGGAATTGGAACCACTTTTGTTTAATCATTAATTATTTAGTTCAACAATTACTAATGTTTCATAGATTTAATACAAAAATAGCTTAACGAACGCACTACAAGCGATTTACAAGATGAAAATTCCCCATTGTTATAAAATCTTTATCATCAATGTTAACACTTTTCCAACAGCATTGTAAAATTGCATCTTTAACTTCACAAAAAGTTTCAATAGGTGGAAGATAAAAATTTTATTTTGAAAATAGAAAAATTGAATTTCAAAAGATTGAATGTCATTGAGAAAATGAATGTTTGCAATATACGCAATAAGTTATAATTGAACATAACAAATATATGCATTACATCTGCTTCTATTCATTTTGTACAATTTAAAAAAAAATCAGATGTTTCAGAATAAAGATATTTCATCACAAAGATCTTTCGAATTGGACATATTTCATCAATAGGTATATTTACGGATAGATATGAACAGAAATATTCTGGAATTCAGATATTAACCATTAATTTATTTTAGAATAGACACATTGAGCGGTTTCCAATTCCACCTGAGTCGGACACAGAGCGGCACTGCGTCCAATAAAGCGTTCCAACGACAACACGCTGCGACATATTGCAACACACTGCGGTACACCGCTCGCAGTGTGTCGCAGCGTTGTGGAGTTAAAACCGATGTAAGCAGTGTATCGCAGTATGTTGCAGTGCTGTGTAGTTGGAACTGATGCAAGCAGGGTATCGCAGTGTTTCCGATGCTTATATCCACAAGCACCCATTCTGTATTCAATGCTCCGTTACTCTTTATTGAACTCCGTGTTCGACTTCGGTCTTATTGGGAAGCACTCGTTGAGAAACAAGTTTTTGTACTGCTCATTTATGTAGCTGCAACTAGTGAAAGACATTCTTCTCAGCTGTTAAAAACAAATAACATCGAATACTTGCCTCGTTTTGCAGATGGATCTGGTCCGCCGCTGTTCCTTTTTGTTTACCTTTGGCGGGCAAACACTTTTTTGTTCTCTATGCTGGACTGTATTGCGTAGCAGGAGAGCTTTCGAGAACTTTCTTCCTTGGCATACGTGCACCACGTCCAAGTGTATGACCGTCTTTGCTGCCAGTAATAGAAGCTTCTTCTTCCGTTCCTACACATACCAAAAAATTGTATGTACATTGTGGTTATACATCTGCAACTGCGATAGACAAGTGGACGATTCAGCATTACATAAAAATAATGTTAACGCAATAAACCACACTGTCAGTATTTTCACTACTGGTATTGTACATCCACATGTCTCACTAGGCAGATCGTATGTGCGTTGTATATATTATACAAAAACAATTCACAATTCAATTCAATTAAATTATCAAAGAATTCACAATGAAATAATTGAAAAAAATATGCAAATATTTTTACAAAAAAATTGAAATTTTTTTTTCAAAAAAATTGAAATCTTTTTATCGCTTATTAATCTAATACATCAACTATTTTTACTCTTAGGTTATACAAGTACTGAGATTTTCATTGCGTACTTACTTCCGTAACCGAGGATCCTAACCTTACGGTAAATGCCTCTGCCGTGGTCGTCTTCCGAACGAACTCTCAGGGAAACGAGGTCAATAGGGTTCCTGACAAAAGAATGGATGAAACTGCCTGTGCACACCTCATGGTTATTCCCTTTGTTATCCGAGCTTTTTGTTCCGGCCTTTCGAAACAAATGGTGGACCGGTACTACTGTCGGCGGGCCATTTTCTTCGAGGTAAGAGATTGCACAAAACTCTATTTCGGCCGCCGAAATGTTTTTACGATCGTTATTCTTCACCGATTCCATACCTTAAACGCGCACGTATCCGTGTTTATTGAGTCCGATTGCTGTAATAATATTCAATTCAACACTTTGCTCTATTTTCACTCGTTTCAGAAAATGAACTGTTGAACGGTTGAATCGTCGAACAAAAGATGTCGGCAACGATGATTGCATGTAAAATACCCAATATCCGGCACGCCGGAGAGCAAGAGACCCCAATTTGACTCGATGGATCTTATTGGTGCGAATACAGCAGCGCTATATGCCCGCTGCACCAAAATACGCATTGAATTATACAATTTCTTGTATCGAATATGTTACAGCTATTAAAGTATTAGAACAGAATTGATTGAAAAAATTTTCATCGTTTAGTCGTTCCATTATTTACTTTTAACAAAAATAACAATTTAATATCATTAGAATAGTGGAAAACGGAAACAGCGCTCATATATGTGTGTTCGTTTCAATATATAATCATCGAAACTCGCTGAAAAAACATTTATTGAACAATTACTTTTGGTCAAAAGTACTATTCACTTTTAAACGATAAAGAAAAAAATTGAGATTTTTCACCGTTCCGATATTATTTAATTATTTTAAAATAATTATTGGATGTAAGAGAGAGCAAATCAGCCGTTAAGGGTACATATGGGACGAGGAAAGGGAGGGAGGAAACGGAGGCTCGTGTGGGCTACTCCCTATTTTGACTTTCTCAAATTTTTTCAACGCGAATCTTTCAAATTGAAATGTTAGTTTCATAATATATTAACATTAAAAGTCAAAAATAAAAAAATTATCAAAGTTGCACACATTCGCGACCACGACACACGAATCTATCATTACAGTCTTGCGAAACAGGGAAAACGGGAACGTAACCCAAACAAACGTTTTAATTTCGGTCTAATAATCACTACCAAACGAAAATGAACAGATCACTGTCAAAATTTTGAAGAGAGACATATTTTTCAGAACTAACAAGAGTGATTTGGCTGATAATGAAAACTTTATCGAATATCTTTTTTTTTCCTTCATTTTTCACGTAATTTTTCTTTTTCCATTTTTGACGTTAATATCATCAATCAAACGTTCTAATTGATTAAACAAACATCGTCAAACAACCAACAAACGATTTGCGTTGAAAAAATTTGAGGAAGTCAAAAAAAATAGGGGGGCTAATTCCGAGTAGTTGCTCCGTGTGTCGTCGATCATCGAAAATTTTCTGCAGTTGGTATTTACGAACACGAGGCACGAGGTTGTCACGTGTTGAAGCAGAGGCACCGGCGTCATGCTGTCTCGGATTTCGATTGCCGCCATTGCGAGTAGCCACGAGCCCTAAGTTTGTGCAAATGTGTTTAAGTGCTCTTCGTGGCTTGGTGGATGTTTTCGTCACGCGGCGTAGGTCGACGACTTTCGTGGGCAAATTTGATGTGATGGAGAAAATATTGGTTACGTGCTTTCTCGCAATAGAACTCTATGATCTTTCCTGAAATTTCGCAATCGATTTCGACGCTGGGTGCCGGTAATATATTTGCAGGTTAGTGTTCTCGATTCAACTACTACTTCGAATTGCCTTAACTTCGCTGACGAGCGAAAAACTTTCCCTTTCAAAAGTAAGTTGTTTCATTTTTCCAATAATTTCATCTAAACTAGAAGATATTAATTATAACGAGGGATCTGGAATATTCTCGAAAAAAGTTAAGTTAGTAAAAATGCTCTGTAGATGTTTGGTTGTTAGTTTTGGTCGAATGGAACACGGAATAGATTTTCTTTATATTCAATATTGAAATCAACGAAAATCATTTCAAATTCCTGAAACTTCGTCTTTTTCATACAAAACTCGAGACCACTATAGAAAAATGTTGATGCTTTGTCACACCAACATTGACAGACGCTTGCACTCAAACTCTGTACTTTACTGAAATTTTAAGCTTATTTCCTCCTCACAATAGCTTGCAAGAACGATTTGTATATTTACAATTAAAATAAACAACAAAAATATGAAGATTGTGCACAACTTGGAATTCCATGACAAAATTTTTTTTATACATCTCACCGATTTATTATGAATCAAATAAAAAGTGAATATTTTTTTTTAAATCCAATTGGAGAAGGTTTGCAGTGGCGATGTTGAATGGAAAGGAGAATATTAAACAATCCAGAGTGACAGATTCGGCGCAACTAACTGTTGAATAATAGAAGGAAGATTTATCGGAGCTCATGCCTCCGTCGAAACTCCCTGTTCACCCTAAACTGACTAATTCTCAGCCAAGCAAACTGGACTAATACAAATAGAGATGGTGAAAAAAATGGGTCCTCACAGACATGGATGTCAGTTTCCTCTTGCCACTTGGCAACAGGAAATTCTGCAATGCGTACTTGGCGCGTGAGAACCAATCAAAGTATATTGTTCGCATGGAAGTATTATTCAAGTCTTGGATTCAACAAGCTGATGTGGAGCATCAAGTTATCAGAGAAACTGCAATTCAAACGCATCTTAGGTAATATAATTTTATTTTACTTTATCACGAAATGATCGAAAAAATGTTACAATCAAAGAATCCAAGCGTGCTAAATACATTTGTAATCCGATAAAATCATAAAAAATTGGGGAAAAACTACTTTCGAAACTTCGTTGTTGAGCCACTGTTGGATTACTTGATCGAATAACATGCAATTGATAATAATGAAATTCAATGAATTAAAAGTAACTAATTTGATCAAATTATATAATTTCCTTGAATTTTTCCCAATAATCGAAATTCACTCTGGATAAACGGGTATTTTCATGACGATAGAAGGATATATATAATTTTTATGAAGTATGCTCGTGATGGAGAATTATGCAAACATTTAACCGCCCACCCAAAATCAACGCTTCGGTTAAGAACAGTGTCCAACGATAATAAAATTAAGACATTTTACATGGTAATTGAACAATCTGAGTTTTGAGAGGGGAGATCTTTTTATAAAGTTAAGAAATCGATGATTATATGCAATTTTTCGGAATGAAAAAAATTATTTTGAAAGTTCTAAAAACTTTGACAAAAAAAATGAACAATGGCCGCCATATCTCATTGGCTCTTGAAATGGTCGACCGTGGACTCCGAAATTGACGGCCTCCTGGGACTCATTGATTTTTTTCTCTTATTATTCATAGTTTCGGTACGAGCCTATAAAAGTGTGCAAAATAAAAAATCGGAACATTTATACGGTTTTCGAACAGAAGTTACAATTTTTTATGAAAATTGTCTTTGATTTTTATGTAGAACAATACTTTTTCAGCCGATTTTTTTCAACAATTTGGTTCCAATAGACGGTAGTTACGTTGATCAGTCGTGCACCAAACTTAGTTATGATTGTGCCGATAGTTTTTATGTGGGAACGACCGCAAATTTGAAAAATTTAGTTTTGATTGAAACTCTTTCCAAGTTTTTTTCATCATAAAAGCCAACGATAACAATCCCTTACTGCGTAATTAGCGATTCTACGGCAATGTACTAAGCCTTCAGCTTTTTGAATAATTAATTTTCCTCGGCTATCCGCCAGAGCATTAATGTTTTATGGTAAAAAAAATATCGATTTTTTTCTCTCAAGGTATCTTCTCTTCTCAACAGAGGTTTGATGAATAAGCCAAACGAAAGACCTCTAACAATAAAGAGGACCCTACAATTTATTTTCTTAAGAGCATGAGTCGGTCGGTATCTTGCCACCATGAGCGCAAGAGAGACAGCTGTAGATTTCGAAAGTTAAATTTTTCTACATCGCTATTCTAGTTGGAATAAAAAATGAATTAGACTAATTTCGCGATCGTTCTGTGTGGACTGATCCATTTGCATCCCGAGCGGACGAACAGTGTCGGAAAAGTTCAACTTCCAAAAGTAGAGGATCATTAGGTGGCTGATTCATCGGATCATCTTGAATACTGACAAGCTGAAGCATATGTACGCAATTTCTTCATAGGTTGCGTACGTATTGCTTAAATGGCTACGACTATGTGCTGGCGATGGAAAGAAATTTGTATTTTACTTGGACACTTCCTTTCTTTTTTTTTATTTTTTATTTTTATTGAAATAACAATAATCATATGTGAACACAAGTTCGTTGTGGTTGTTAATCTTTATGAACAGCAAAGAATATGCGTGATGCACGTTCTTTTTAAAAATTCAGGTGCTACACGCTCATTTCCATTCCGTTCCGCACATTTAGTTATTGTTTTATGTTAAAAATGTAGGGAAAAAAGACTCTTCGGTAAGGAAGTAATCGATAAATCTTAATGACTAATTACTGATTGTTCCTATCAAATAATTCGATTTCCTTATTGAATCGGATTCAACACAAGTAATTCGCATTCGACGAGGAAATCCGCAAGTAAAAAGATTACCAAAATCAGGCCTCATGAATATTAATTTGATAAACATAATAAAAAATAGTATAATTATGATGATAAAACGTGAAGGATATCAAAGAAATGAATAAAATACATCTCGTAGGAAAGTTGTAAAAATTATTACATATTCAATTTCAAGTTTTTTTCGGGATGTGCATCCAAAACCGTAAGGAATTCATTATTAAAAACTCTATCGCGAAGATAAGAATCTAGAACAAAGACACATTCTATTATTACTCGTAGTACAATAACAATAAAAATTTTCATCCTACATTCATGTTCGCTTCTATTATTGAAAGTGGAAAATGCACGCTTTTTCAGTGTGCACTTTGCAGAAGTCGTTCGGAATAAAGACTCTTCTTTGATGAAAGTTTTTGTTCATAAATACGGATCGTTTCATTGGGCGTTTGGGTTGCGATTCGTTCACCATATGAAGCTGTCCGTACTCGGAATCTTGAAATTGATTGGTGTCTATAAATTTCTCGCCTTCCAAAAACCGGCACGAACAGGCATCGAAAAGATTTACTTTTGCGTCAGAAAACCATGATGTATCGATATTTGGACACTGCAAACAATTAATATTATATAGTAATATCAGTTATATGTTTCTGAATTAACGGGATTGCAATCTAACCCAAATTTTTTTATATCATCGGTCGAAGACAGATGCTAGTATCTGATTAAAAACTAATTCTCCCAAAATGTAGGAACTCGTCAAAATTTTTTAGAGATACCTCAGCGGCCTTTCGGCATTTTTTCTACTTTTTTAATAAGATTATGACTATAAATATTTTTTGGTTTGGCTTCCCAAGCAGAATGTTAGGATTCGATAAAAACGTAATGCTTCTAGAATTTGTACGCTCTACAAAGCTTAGGGCAGGTACCTCGAGCGATTCTTCATTATTTTTTTCCGTACATTCCATGCGTACAAAACGAAAGTTGTAAGATAAAATCATGAATCTCCAACAATTTTGATGCTTGAAAAAAATGTGAAAGGCCAGCAAAAACGTTTTGTTTCCAATTTTTTCTTCATACAAAAGTAAAAAAAAAAAAGAAAAGACTATTTGAGCTACTAGCTCTAAACATTTTCTCAAGCTTCAAAATTGTTCCTAATTTTTGGGAGGACGAAAGATGAAAATAAAAAATTGTTCAAAAAGTACTTGAGGTACCCGTTCAAAACTTTTCCATCATCAAATTTGTAGAGAAACACTGCATTTCTATCAGATACTAACATTGTTTGTTTAAAAAGCAAAACAGGCAAATATTTATTCGTAACTTTTACCGTAAAATAGAAAATAATACGAAAAAATCGTTCAACTGCATCTAAAAATTTTTTTGTAGGTCCCCAATTTTGGGCGAGTTACTTTTTCATCATATACTGATAGCTCTCTTCGGCTGGCAAAGAAAAAAAATCTATTTAATCGAAATCACGTTGATGTAAGTATATGCAAATGTTCGATTGGTTACGGTATCAATCTTACCATCGTTATTTCGCATTGCGTTCGACGGATTAATCTGTCTCCCAATTGTTGGTCATTCTTATACCGTTGATAACTCCGTCGTTCGTGATGATCACAGCTGGTGCTAGAATATCTTTAATCTCGACGAATTCACGGGTATCTGTCAATTCCAAATGCTGTACGTGACCTGCATCGCTGATATTCTCGCCATTCTGGAACAAATTGACAAAAACACCACGTACCGTGGTTCTTTGGGCATTGACAAACTTGACGATAGTAATGACTTTCGCGAAGCGGTTGTTTGTAATGTAAACGTTTTCGTCGCAATGACGTGTTTTCCGCGTTTGATCATAGCAACTGTATGTCGCCCCTTTTATCACGGCTCGACTGTACATTTCCATTCTATCAGTACACACATGACCCAATCGATTCAAAGCTTCAGCTTGCCAAGCTAATGGCACGCGATAACACACGATTCCCAAGCCATTGAAGTGGCTCGCATTACCGTCATATCCCGCTACTGGTTTCAATCCTCTTGATAATACTTTTTTAGCTAATTCTTTCGCCATCTCGGTTACGGTTTCATCGTGTCTGATATTTTTGACAAATTCTCTCAACAAATACCGTGTCATTATTTGAAGAACCCTTCCTTTCGCACTTGTAACGGAATCTATAATTTTTTTATTAAACGATTCAAACGGGAAAGTACTATGTACCCAGAGGGGTCCCCAATTTTTTGTACTCATGGGTAAATGATTGAGGAGATGGATATTGAATCTCATGCGTTTTTCTCCGAAGATTGCTTGAAAATTTTTGACGTACGTTCCAATCATCGATTGTGCATGATCAAGTTCTTCTCGGCTGAAAGAATCTCTGTTCAAAATATGTATGGCTTCGGATAATAATGCCAAATGTGCAAAATCAATGTCCCGGATTAACCCTTTTAAGCATGGGATACAATAGTAGAGTAACCAGTTTCTCAATTCCGAAGCCTTCCATTTTGGTAGAGTTTCGATCTTCCTTGGTTTCCTTGCAATTCGACTTGGTCGGCGTATTGCCATTAGCCGTCGATTGATAATCGCGAGGATCGTTGGTCCTCCGCGGTACCAAGGGTCATTCGCAGAACCGAAAAGTATCAACGACATGTGATATTTCGCGACTCCAAGGAACACGTTATGCATTGAGTCTACTATACTTCCACGAGCCAAGTCGAGGAGTGGAATCTTCCTCAGAATTGAATCACCCCTAACACCTTTTATTCTTTTACGCACACGCATCGCTTTATCCATGTGGCTGCGAATTTCTTGATCGGTACGATATCGAATTTCTTCGATGGGGTAGACCCAAACCTTTTTTTCAATTCTTTTGCCTTTGGCGTAACAAAATGTACAGCCAAATTTTCCGTTAAACCGAGTCATGTTTAGAATCGACGATCTGGCAGGTGAATCGACACTGCACATAACGGTAATGAATTTACTCGTAATTTCATCATTACCATTCGGTTTCCAAATTATACCCGTACTGTACAACTTGCGCAATTCGGTGCATATGGGGATCATGTACAAGTTTAACGGGGGATGGTCCTTGTCGACCCAAATGCCGGCCAATAACATGTGCCGTTTTCGCGAATGAGGTGGTAGTTCATTAATAGTTAGTAACACCGGCCAAGCGCTGCAATTAGATGATTTTGCCACTTGGCAGCCGTCTGTATTTATGAGGAAAGAAAAATTCCACTGAAAGCTCAAAAATCTGTCGCCTTCGGCTAATCGTTGATATTCCTCACCATCGTATACATCTTCTATACTGTCCTCTTTGATTTTCTGACGATTTACACGGTACTGCAGCAGTTCGCCCATTCCCGGTGTGGAAAGCAGTCTTTTCAGCTGTTCTTCCAAATTTAGTTTCAGAAAGTACGATAAATTCGGTGAAGTTTTTCCTAACTCGCATGATCCGCATAAACATGGACGCTCTGGCACATTACCCATTCCAATGAATAATTTACATTCACGGCAATACAAATGCCGTTCAAAAGCACGATCGTTCCTTGATATTGCTTTCCACAGACTTGGTTTGTTTTTTGGCAGTTTGCTACCATTTAAGAGCGAGTTGAAAATAGTAAGATTCGTCAAAATACTTTCATAAGTTGAGTTGTGCCGCACTGATGCGGCTAAAATCGCTGTTAAAATGTCACCTTGTGTAACATTCGGTTTAATTGTTGCTTGTTGAGGTAACAATTTTATCGAGAACGCACGTACTACTTCATTATAGTCGTCATTGTCGTCGCTATCACTGTCCTCATCATTACCGTCAATGTTGTCGTCATCGTCGTCGTCGTCGTTGTCGTCGTCGCTGTCGTCGTCGACGACGTCGTCGACGTCATCGTCGACGTCATCGTGGTCGTTGTCGTTGTCGTTGTCATCGTCGTCGTCGCCATCGTCGTCGTCGTCATCGTCGTCGTCGTCGTCGTTATCGTTGTCGATAATGTTTCCATCGCTATTGTTGCTCCCGTCACCATCACCGTCGTTTCGTCTGTTAGGTTGCCTTCGAGCATTGTAGTCATCTCCGTCCCGATCATTCTTTTCGTAACCTTCGTTGTCGTTGTTTCCGTTATCGCGTTCATCGACATCGATGTCCATGGCACCATCGCCATAATTCTGGTCGTTGTGGTCATTCGCGTTTGCGTCGTCGTTTTTATCGTCGTCCTCGTCATCGTCATCGTCAACATCACCGCTGCTACCTCGTTCTTGCTCGACTGTTAATACATCCTTTGTGCCTTCCGATCGTTTACGTTTGCCTCCTTGATGGTCCTGCTATAAATAAATATATTAACCCATTAACGCCGAGGTGATCAGAATTTTTACTAACTTTTCAACGTGTTTATTTATTATGTTATCGGACCAAAAAAATAATGCAATACCTCTATTCCTACGTGGAATTCGATGCTCTTTCAGAATCTGAGCTCAAAATTTCGATTAGACACCGAGAAAAAAAAATATGGCCGATTTAAAAGTGAAAAACGTGAAAATTTTCGAAAAAAAAATTTTTTCGCATTTTTTTTCACAATGATACCGCAAAACTATCAACTTTTTACAATGATCAGAGGTGATCATGGCACTCGAACATTAAGAGGAATTTTTTTCAGAAAAATTCATCGACGCGTTTTTTCAAAATGGCGGCGAGAATGAAAAAGTTTTATAAAAATCTTAATCTATCGGTTTCTTCAAAACTATGAACTTGAGAAAATAATTCTAAGAACAAAAATGGCTTAAAATTAGTCGAAGAATACTCTTAAATTTTTTAAGAATTTTTGAAAACAATTTTCCATTTTCGAAAATTTCAAAAAATCCAATTTTTCAAAAATACCTGAAAAATTTTTTGAAAAATTTGAGAGTGTTCCTTGACTAATTTTAAGACTTTTTTGTTGTGAAAAATTATTTCGTAAAGTCTATAGGTTTAGAGAAAAAAAATTTTCTTGAATGGTACATAAAATTTTGTTTCTATCTACCACTACAAAATTCACGAACAAACTCGTATATCCTTTCACTTGTGCATGGACACACATGTTGTGTACAATTTTTACATGAATTATAGGTAAAGCATATAAAAAAAATATTAGTTTTCACTTTTTCAATACATTCGTTATGTCACGAAAACGTTCAAAATCTTCTGCTTCATTGCATGCAGAGTATGAATCAGATTATTCGGATAGTGATTCCGAAGAAAACATTTTGATTCCGAATGCAAACTATTCTGGCCCCGATGATTCTGATTCCGATTGTGATTCGATATCTGATTCAGATTCTGAACATGAATTCACAATACCAAATATTACTTATAAAAAAGCTTGTGCTACTTATTCTGAAAACTTGGATAAACTTGAAAAAAATCACGAATTCATTTGGATCGATGGCGAGAAATCATATCCAAACACTTGTGAAGAAACAATATTATTATCTGAAGCTACAAAAACGAATATACAGGCGTGCGAGCCTTTCCAATTGTTTGAAACCTTTTTTTCCGCCGAAATGAAACAATATATAATTGATGCGTCCAAAGAGAATTATTATGATCTGAAATTACAAGATCTTGACACTTTTATAGGTATAGTTATTTTCAGTTCATTCAATAAAAGAAAGTCTCAGAGAGATTATTGGTCATCTGATCCATTCTTATCTAGTGAAATTGTTTCTTCTGCAATGACTCGCGATAAGTTTGAAGAAATCAAGTCCAAAATAAAATATTCAAAAGCTGAAGACAAGGATCCAAACGATAGAGGTTGGCGGGTTCGTTCGATGTTGAAACTTTTCCAAAACAACCTCCTAAAGTTCGGAATATGGAAAACTTCTATATCTATTGATGAAATGATGGCCAAGTCTTATGCAAGAACTGTTTTGAAACATTTTATTCGAGGGAAACCAATAAGGTTTGGTTTGAAATTTTGGGGTTTATGCACTTCAGACGGCTATTTACTAAATTTAGATCTATATTGCGGTAAAGGTTCCCAAACCGGAAACAAATTAGTAAAATGTGCTTTAGGTACTCGTGTAGTATTGCATTTATTAGAACCTTTTTTTCGGCTAATAAATTATAATAAAATCCCTGCATTTCATTTGTACTTTGATAATTTTTTTACAAATATGGATTTAATTTTACACTTGCAAAAATTACGTTTGAAATGCACTGGCACTATCAGAGACAATCGAGTCAAAGAAAAGAATATACTTGAAAAGAAAGCTCCACGAGGTACTTATATTGTAAAACATGATCGAAATAGTGGCATAAATTTCATCACTATTATGGATTCGAAGCCCGTTTCAATAGCTTCAACTGCTGCAGGTGTAAGTCCACTATCAACTTCGAGAAGATATAGTTCAGAGGCTCGATCCAAAACTGATATACCTTTTCTGCAAGCTTTTCATTTGTACAACAAATTTATGGGTGGTGTTGACGTGCATGATGGACACTGCAGTAATGTACTTCCAAGTATACGTTCCAAAAAATGGACATGGGTCGTTTTTATAAGATTTATACAGGCATCCATTACAAATGCCCACGTAATTTTCAATGCTACACGTGATGGAAAGAAAAAAGTGGAATAAAAGAGTTAGCTACTTCAATTGCTAAATATTATATTCGAAAAGGTCAAACAAGTAAAACACTTCATACACGATCTAATAGGGACAAATTAAAAAATTGTTCAAATGAAAGATGTCCAATAAGAACAAGGATCTATTGTGAAAAATGCAATCTATATGTATGCAATAATTGTTGGACAAAAAAGCACTGATAAAAGAAATGTTAAAATGAAAGACAAGAAGACTCACGAAAAGAAGCACTCCGAAACGTGAGAGGCACGGGGACTCACGAAAAAAAGCACCCCGAAACGTGAGAGGCAAGGGGACTCACGAAAAAAAGCACCCCAGTTGTCTCTGGGTAATGCTAAGAGTAGAAAAAAACAATGTATATGCTCAGAATCAGAAAAGAAGTAGTCAAGGAACACTTGAAGAAAATTTTTCCAAAAATTTTTCAGGTATTTTTGAAAAATTGGATTTTTTAAAATTTTCGAAAATTGAAAATTGTTTTCAAAAATTCTGAAAAAATTTAAGAGTATTCTTCGACTAATTTTAAGCCATTTTTGTTCTTAGAATTTTTTTTCTCAAGTTCATAGTTTTGAAGAAACCGATAGATTAAGATTTTTATAAAATTTTTTCATTCTCGCCGCCATTTTGAAAAAACGCGTCGATGAATTTTTCTGAAAAAAATTCCTCTTAATGTTCGAGTGCCATGATCACCTCTGATCATTATAAAAAGTTGATAGCTTTGCGGTATCATTGTGAAAAAAAATGCGAAAAAATTTTTTTTTCGAAACTTTTCACGTTTTTCACGTTTAAATCGGCCATATTTTTTTTTCTCGGTGTCTAATCGAAATTTTGAGCTCAGATTCTGAAAGAGCATCGAATTCCACGTAGGAATAGAGGTATTGCATTATTTTTTTGGTCCGATAACATAATAAATAAACACGTTGAAAAGTTAGTAAAAATTCTGATCACCTCGGCGTTAATGGGTTAAAAAGAAAAAACCAAGTACATACTTCGAAAGTACAAACATTGAGGACACGATTCATTCACTCTATTGCTGGAGAATAGTATGATAAGACTGTCGAGACGTGGAATGAAAAAAAAAGACCTGGAAAATTGCCACTTTTTTAATCTTATTTTGCAAAGCTACAACTAAAAAGGGTTGTAACGAAATTGTAATTGTACCCTTGAAAAAATTGACCTCGAAAAAAGTCGACAAGTTTACCAATTTTTTCAACGAAGTTTTCAAAGTGAATAATTCCCTATAAAAGGGTAAATGCGAAACATGTCTTTGTGACGTCAAAGGGTTAATAATCTCCGAATCACCAATTTATGACAAGTTGAACCACAATATTAATTTATTGAATTATTTTTGCATCAATATTTTCTCATGGCATAATAAAAATTAATTGCATTGTTTTCTCACAAAAAATTGTGTATGTCAAATTTTGGTTATGTTCAACAAGAAATAAATTCATTATTTTCACTGTCAACACAATGAAAAAAAGAATCAACGAATATTTGTTACAGTTCAGAGCAAACGTTGTATTTTCACGTATTCTTATGAAATAATAATAAAAATGAGTAATCTATTCAAATCAAAATATTTTTATTTATCGAAAGAAAAGCTTCTTGGATACTTTTGGCATGCTATACTTGGCTGTACCTTATAGCGAAAAATCTACAGATACTTATATCGAATTTTTGCAGTTCTGTCAGGCGAAAATGTAAAAGTTGTACGTAAAGTAGAACATAGTATACAATAGTGCATGCTCATGAAGTAAGATCTAGAAGATCCTAATAAAGACGTCGTTCTTAATTTCAGAATGCTCGCTTTCATATTAATGTTGACGGTCCACCCGACATTCGGTCTCGTTGGATATGACTGCGCTGGACCATCCCTCAACATCACTACAATATCATTAAACGAGATTGGAAACTGCAAAATTCCTCTCATTGAACCAATACCGGTACCAACTCGTGTTCAACTGCTGCAATTATCAGAATTTACCAGCGCCAGCGTCGTCCAGTGTAAAGTCGAGATAGATCGAACGATTTATTACTGTGGGATGCACTCCCACATTTCAATCGTACAAAATGGGCGTCAAGTTTACCTGCATGAAATGGATGAGCAAGCATGTACGAGAATGCAAGAAACGGGAATTATCCAATTGAGCGTGTCCGGTCAAATGGTAGGCCTGAAAAAAAACAGCACCACTACAAGGAGTATTACACTGGCAGGCTTCGTTTCAAATGATGGACGATGTTCGGGAACCCAATATAGCGATCTATTCGGTGGCTGGGACAACGTCGTCGTTCAAGCGACCGTGAAAATTGTTTTGACTAATTACAACGCAGCAGCCAATCTCCAAACCGGCAAGGTTATTTTACAATCAGGAACACATTGTCCTCTTCATGAAGGGTTTTGTGAGGATACCGAGGGAAACAGAGCCTTTTGGCAAACCGAACCCATGGAAACATGTGAATTTAGCAGATACGACGTCTTATTTGAAGGCCAAGCAGTAAAATTATTATCTATAGAAAACGGAATTAAATCACCTGACATATACACACTTACAACACAAGAGACTACTTTCGCACTGGCTGCAACATCAGAAAAGAATTTGTGTGGCTACACACTCAGAAGAACAGAGTACCCTAAACTCTATATACTGGAAATTCGTAATGGAGAATCATTTACACGTCGGAAGAAAATTTCTGTAAACAATCTCGATATCTTCACGTATATGAATTCAAAGTTTATATACGTGGAAAAACACATTAAAACTCAAATAAAAAATCTTTACAAAAGTGTGTTGACTCAAAGATGCGAACTCGAAAAACAAGTGTTACAAAACGCACTCTCTACAGCTGCGATTCTACCCGAAAAATTCGCCAGGGCAGTAATGAAAATGCCTGGATATATGGCGGTCGTAGCCGGAGAGGTAGCACATATAATTAAATGTATACCTGTAGAATGCACTTTGAGAAGAAGTACGGAATGTTACGATGAATTACCAGTAACACACAAAAACGAATCATTCTTCTTGTCAACGATATCAAAGACTCTTATCCGATCGGGCACACAAGTTGAATGTGACCCGCAGCTACCTGCACAATACATGATTGACGGTAATTGGTATCGCTTTACGCCTCATCCAATTGTCGTACCTGCACCGCAGATTCTCGAGCCAAATTCATTGCCATTATGGGAATACAGCTCTGTCGGAAACATAGGAAGCAGCGGTATTTACACGAATGAAGAAATTAATCAACTTCGTGAACGCATCATGTTTCCTGCAGAAAAACCTGCGCTGCTGAATAACATTGCTAGAGGATCTGCAGGGCACGCTATTCCATCGGGCAGCGTCTCATTGAGAAACCTTTTTGACGAAGACACCTTAAACCATTTAGCGGAAAGCACCATTAAACGCTTTTGGAACGGATTCGAAAAGTTTGGTACAGCCAGCGCCGGTATTTTTGCAATTTTCTTTATTGTCACCATTATCAAAGCGATGTTA
>JBBLXU010000400.1:0-29562 GCA_037893425.1 Campoplex nolae | reverse complement strand
GATTAAGGCCAAAAGAGTTGAACTCCAACTCAATACTTTTATAACAAGTTAACGATAAGTTTATTTAAGAAGATACAAATTAGAGGTTTATTTGCCTCGAGACCAATCGTTCGGAATTTCGTCAAAGACTGCCGATTTTCGGTTAGTCGGTAAATTTATAGATTCAGCAATTTTCTCCCACTCTATTAGTATTTAATTCTCGAATGTTCGACGCGGGATTTGCGGGTCGATGGACTCGCATAGGAACTGCATTTTAACCGATGCATTTATGCTGAGGGTGCTTATTGCTACATTGGTTTATTTTATGAGTGCTCGGGGCACAACAAGTTTATCCGAGTTGTAATGTCCACAATTGGTTCACGATTCACTAACTGACAAAAATGTTCAATTAAAAAAAACCGACTGAGATGATTTCAGGATAATACTGTCGAACCATTTGATCGAGCAAAAAATTCTCTGCAACATATTCAATGGAAGTTTTTTTGTACAATAAATAATTAAACTTGAATGGTATCGAATATAAATTTGAAAACTGGTTCATCTTTAAATGGCTACAACTATTGATTAGTTGACTTGAGATATTTGGCTCTTAAGACTTTTTTTTGTAGGTAATTTTATTTTCTACGAAAACATTTTTTTTTTCACGTGTTTTTCTTACAGAAAATCAAAGCATGCGGTGTGCCGACCTAAATAATGTTATTCCGACCTGTCCTTTTGTGTAGCTTTCTCTTTTGGCATAATATAAAGAAAACTGCTTACGAAACTGCTATATGCACCCGAGTATAAATGTCTGAAATCATTATTTACTACATAATTACTGTTACATTTACTACATAATTACTGTTACATTTACTACATAATTACTCTTGAGTACTAAATAATTTGAGTACCACTTATGAGTAATAATGAGTATTATGTTTTCCACTAATCATGATACATCTATTTTTCTATCTCAGATGATACCAGCGCTATGAAAAATTATCATTCCATTATTGTCGAGCATAAAGAAATCGTTCGAAGCTTGATGAGCTTACAAGGGATTATCCTGTCGCTGAAAGATGACATTGCTACTCTGGCCCACGTAAGTCAAGATCATGATAAAAGTTACCGGACCTTCAGTTTTTTGACGTGTTCATATCAAAATTCACCCACAAATCGTTACTTCATGTATTCACAGAATGAACGATGATTTTAAAGAAGATTCGAAGCCACCAATCACGGTAGAAATTAAAGTGCCACCAGTAGAGGGTGTGAATAGGAATAATTAATCATTTTCATGAGGAATTACGTTTATTGAAGTTGAATATGCAATTTCGTAAAATGTAGAAATGTGATTTCGTATACTAAAAATGGATGTCCATATGATTTATTTTAGTTTCTGGAAGCGGCATCTATGGTTCGGCCTACTATTCGTGAATTCGAAGAATCATTCTCGAGTTTTTTACGTTTTGGCTCTGGTCCAAGCCCTCTTCAGAATGGAAAAGTTTATTGCTGTATTAACATCATACATTACGTCAGTATTACATGTCTTCGTGTACATTTTTTACGGCATTGTGGGAGTGTTATTGTGTTTTGCTAAACCTTATAGAACTACAGTTATTCTATTTACCTTGTTATGTTATCAATTATATGTCGATTTCACTCTCATTTGCGTATTTCTATGATAAACGTGCAATTGAAAACATGACTAGGTAAATAAAATAATCATAGTTCCATAAGTTCCAGCAAAAGAGATCTGTCTGTTAAGTTCTTTCCACTCGGGGATGTGATGAAGGTAGTGGTAGTGTAAAGAGCGGGTGGGGCTACTAGGGTCCCTGTCAAGCACTTAAATCCTAAAGGTTCTACTGTGCTATCCCGCTGTTCGTGTAGGTAGCCCGGCCTTTTCAGCCAGCATGCACATTAGGGGGTATCGAAAAAAATCTTTTTTTTTCGAGCTCCACAAGCAATTTTCTTCATATAATGCCAGAAGACTAAGTAAATTAGCCAAAAGAAAAGCTTGAAAAAAATTTTTTTAGACCGGCGCACCGCATGCTTTGATTTCCCATAAGAATAACATGTAAAAAAAACTCCGTTAGATATTTTTTCACATCGCCCGAAAAAAAAATCTCACGGACATTCCGCTAACGTAATTCGGTATAGAATAAAATCCCCTACAAAAAAAGTCATCAGAGCCAAATAGTTCAGATCAACCGTTTAATAGGTATAACCATTTGAAGATGAACCTATACACAAATTTGCATTTGATATAATCCAAGTTCAATTATTAAATTACAAAAAAACTTTCAAGTAATTTTTCGCTTGGTCAGAAGACTCTACGGTATTATCCTGAAAGGATTTCAGTTGCTTTTTCCTCTATGAACATTTTTTTTATTTCGAGTATCATGAATCAGTTTTGAACCTTAACATTGAATAAACTTTAAATCGTTACACCGGTCATATACTTCGTTTAAAATTCAATTTTGTTTCTTTTTCTCATGTGACCATAATTTCGGCTAGATTTTAGCAAAACTTAATAACAAAAAAATTATTATGTTTCATAAAAACAATAGTCCGAAAATATATCTAAAAAAAAACAAAAGTTCCAAAATTAAGTTTACAAACTAAGCTTAGGTTAGAAAAACTTTTTTTGTTTCAACTTGCACTCGCAAATTGACTGCACCAATGCACATTTTTTCTAGGTATACGGAGAGAGTACTTGCGGAATAGATTTTAATGAAAATAGTAGTAGGAAGAACGAATAATTGATCGAACAGATGAAGAGAGAAAACAGTTCAATTTACTGTACGGTTACAATAAAAATGCTACGGGCTAGCAAATCACGAAGAATATCAGAAAGTCCTAGCCAGCGCATTATCGTTACGAAAGAAAACTTCAATCAGTTTCTGCAAAAGAATGTCAGTGATTTCGTCACAAAAAAGTCACTTTTTCTTTTCGAGCAATTCAATTTACTACATGATTTTCTCGATTCTCCTATTGAGTCATGGCCACACATCTCTCTGATTACCACGGGATTCATTATCGGGCACTCACGACCACGTTTCGGCTTTCTTTCGGCATCGTCGAACGTGTGTTCGACGACGACCGGGTCTACTCACACTTCTCATTCTCTCGGGTTATATTGTCGGGCCATTTATTCACCGCGGGAACATTATTCATTGTTTATTAATATTCATATTTTCTACGACAAATAAAATACATTGTTTTTTTATCATTTTTAAACCCGCTCTCCTCGCGTCATTTATTTCCCCCACCAACACCAGATCCTCACGCAACAGAAGTATATCACCGGTGTAACTATTTAAAGTTTATTCAATGTTTAGGTTCAAAACTGATTCATGATACTCGAAATAAAAAAAAAATGTTCGTAGAGGAAAAAGCAACTGAAATCCTTTCAGGATAATACCGTAGAGTCTTCTGACCAAGCGAAAAATTACTTGAAAGATTTTTTGTAATTTAATAATTGAATTTGGATTATATCGAATGCAAACTTGTGTATAGGTTCATCTACAAACGATTATAACTATTAAACGGTTGATCCAAGCTATTTGGTTCTAATGATTTTTTTTACGAGGAATTTTATTTTCTATCGGCATATCCGTGAGATTTTTTTTTCCTTCCGATGTGAAACAATATCCAACGGATTTTTTTTTTACGTGTGATTCTTATGGAAAATCGAAGCATGCGGTGCGCCGGCCCAAAAAAAATTATTTCAAGCTTTCCTTTTGGCTAACTCAGTCTTTTGGCATAATGTGAAGAAAATTGCTTGTGAACCTCGAAAAAAAAGATTTTTTTCGATACACCCTAATACACATATAAGTAATTCTGTGGTTAGTCAGTTCTCTGGGGTCAACAAACATGTTTCCCCACAGTCTGTAGCGGAGAGTTGCGAGGAGAGTGCATCGACACAAGATGTGTAAACTGCTCTCTTTCTCTTTCTCACATAACCGACATTCCCTGCGTTCCGACAGGCCCAGGGTGTGAGGATGAGACCTAAAGGCAATGTGACCCGTGAGGAGTTCAATGCCCAGCCTCACTCTTGCCCTCCCCAGGCCCAGCAGCTGACTGGTTCTGTTCGGTTTGGGACTCATCATACAGAGCCTGCCTGCACCCTTTCCTTGTATTCCAGAGATGGCTATTTCGGCACTCTAGGCCCTTTTCAAAGAGGCATTTACCGATACCAAATGGGACTCCGATCACCCGGCTGGCTGGTTCCATTTCGGTTCCCAGCTTAGCCAGTCCGTCAGCTGTCTCATTGCCTAGGAAACCCTGGTGGCCCGGAATCAAAATCAGTATAATTTTGTTGTTCCTCCCTACCGCACTAAGCGGTTGCATGCATTCCCACACAATTACCATTCGTAGTCTACGCAGATCTTGAATGCATCCTGGAGAAGATTATGCTGAAGAAAGGGAGAACAAGAGCCAACATCATCGTGTCTTCAGCGTTGGATACTACGTCAAGTGTTCCTACGAAGATTCACTGTTGGGGTATCACGTGCGCCGAGGCGAGAACTGCGTAAATGTTTCGTACAAGAACTCAAAGAACTAGCGTTGCGTGTTGAAAAAACTCTATGAACGAACGTGCCAATGAGAGATTTGACTCCACAAGAGTGGTAAACATTTCGGGAGGAAAAGAACTGTCACATTTGCGAGAAACCTTTTGTCGGGGGTGATGAGCGTGTTCGCGATCATTGCCATCTGACGGGACAATTCAGAGGTCCAGCACATTCAAATTGTAATTTAAACTATCAAAACTCATTTTTTATTCCAATAGTTTTTCACAATTTATCCGTTTATGACGCACATTTTATCATAAAAGAAGTAGCAACTGCGTTCGCGGGGTGCTTCCTATAACAAAAGAAAAGTACATCTCCTTCTCGAATACTGTTCAAACCGGTAAAGACACACGAAAAAATATAAAATTACGCTTTATAGACTTATTCAGATTTCTAAATACAAGTCTCGATAAATTAGCATAGTAGAGTAGTAGACTGATGCAAAAATAAATTTTTTTTTTACCGGCTCTTACCCTTGTTTTGTTTAGGTATTGGCGAAACAAAAATTCTGTTAAAAAATGAGCTCGATTGCTCAATTTTTAGAGGTGACTATCTCGACTTTTGTACATTTTAAATGCATTTTTCGATTTTCTACGCAATTTTTTATATACTGATGAATGATATCTATATATATATAAGCGAAATACCACTCACACACTCACTCACTCACTGACTGACTCATCACGATATCACCGAAACCATAAGCCCGATTGACTTGAAATTTGGCATAGTTACTTCTTTCGCTATGTACACGCTCACTAAGAACGGGTTTTATCCGAATCGTATCCAAAGTTTATTTTTCACCCTCATCATTTTCTCACTCAATCACCATATATGTAGAAAAGATGTTATATATTGAAACGTAATTGGATTTCGATAATATAATTTTCTTATTATAATGATCGAGAAATCCTTTTACTTCTGTTTATTCCGCGGCTGGCCAAATCTATATTTAGATTATAGGTCAGTGACCGGGCCAGCTGGAGAGGAATTCTTAGTAGACAGGCACTTGTATTGGTGGTTTAGGTAGGGAGAACCTCAGGTACGAGTTGTCGAATCTGTTTATTAACAGTACGAGACAGCGTTTATTTACATCATCGGTTAGGATGTGGATTGAGGTGTGAATATTAGACTTTATTTCTATAAAGGGTGTTACACGAGTCGAGATATTTCCTTTCTTAATAGTTTCTATTTTTATGATTTTTATTGTTCCTTTTTCTTCTGTGATAGTCAAACGCGATGTTGAGAGACACAGAGGAAAAAGGATTATTAATTTCTTTATTGAACGATAGTCGAGCGCTATGCTGAGATACGTTAAATAAAGAATTTATTCTTAATTTTTACTATAGTTAAATTTATTAATAATTAGTGACTTTGGGCTATGCCGAGATTTTCTTAAATGTATAAGGTGGCCTCGGCTGTGCCGAGAAATATTTAATAATTACAATGGCCTGGGCTGTGCCGAGAAATACTTAATAATTACAGTGGCATGGGCTGTGCCGAGAAATACCTAATTAATTATAGTGGCCTGGGCTGTGCCGAGAAACGCTTAATAACTAGATTTGGCCTGGGCTGTGCCAAGAGAATATCGTATTAGCTGGACGCTATGCCAGGATATACGATATTTTAGGAGTGGGATGGGCTTCCCCAAGGAAACGTGTTTAGCTGGACGCTATGCCAGGATACACGTTTTGGTAAGGAGCGTAATAGCCAGTACAATACTGGGAGATACGCAGTGATCTGATATTAGGTGAAATAGGTATGAGAATAGTGATCATCGAGTGTCGAAAGTGTCGTCTTATATACTGAAACGTACCGCACTCCCGACACGATTATCCCGATCCCGAACACGAACAAGAATAACGCGACGGCGCGATCGCCGACATTTTTCGCCCGACAACAACAACGACGCGCGCGTTCGTCCCGGCGGCGGCCATCTTGGGCATCGGCAACGAAAAGCCGAGACTACCGACGCGAGCATTACCGACGCCGCCAAGCGTCGAAAAATCAAATAAATTATTCTTTTCATTTTCTTTATTTCTTTTCATTAAAATATCGTTCGTTAACTTAATTAGGCTTAAAAAATCGGAAAAAAATCAGAGAATCGAAACGAAATAAGCGCGACTCATAATTTTATCTTGAATTTAAATAACTTTGAATAAATAAAAATGCGTATCTCAGCGCATGCGCACTAGCCGAATTCGAGAGAAAATTCGAGATGTTTTTATTGTTTTAAAAATTAATTAATTGTTTCCAAATACAAAAAATGATTCGATAATTCTTTAAATAATGATAATAAGTGATGAATGATGGAAAATTCAAAATAAATAAAACTGAAAAACATGAAAAGCGGATTTTCGCGCATCCGATGATGCGAGAGTGGGGGTAGCGGCGAGCGAATGAGAGAGCGTGAATGAGTAGTGGGGAGCGTGCAGAGCGAATGAAAAAATAGAACATGCGCAGTATAAGGGTTCGAGATTAAAATTAAGCGGCGCATCGAAAGCGAGGGAAAAGTGGGGTATAAAAGTCGCTGCGCGACCGCTCTCGAGATCAGTTCCTCTGACTTCTCAGACTGACTCGGACCTACTAAGAGCTCTAGACTCTCTCTCCCTGGTTCTGGCAAAACATAAAACCTTTCTTCCTACTTCCTTTGATGCCTGGGGTATCGGAGCGATCCGGCGACGCTTCAATCCCATAGCCCAGGGTCACACCTATATTTCCTCTTCCAAAATTTTTGATGCACGGGGTATCGGAGCGATCCGGAGACGCTTCAATCCCATAGCCCGTGGTCATAAATTTACCTAACCTAGTAGATGCTCAGGGTATCGGAGCGATTCGGTGACGTTTCAATCCCATAGCCTGTGGTCTGCATCCTTACCTGTGTGGCGGAGGGGTATCGGCGACATTCGGCGACGTTTAGAGCCCATAGCCTGACTCACGCTTCCTCATATTTTTTTTTACCTCTTTTCTTATGCTTGCCAGAAACAGGGATGAATTATTTTATTAATTAATTAAAAATTTTTTTATTAAATTCACGTTTGATTAAAATTATCCGAGTTAGTCAGTAGTCTTATCTATTATTGAAATTATTAATCCAAGAGGCTGCGGTAAGAATAAGGTTTATATCGAATCAATAATGAATAATAATCATCAATTTTGTAAGAAAATTTCACTCTTGGATTAAATAATAAAAATTTGATTAAACAAAAACTGAGAGGAAATAAAAGCCGAAATATTGTCTCAATAATCCAAAAGGCAGCGGTAAGACTTTTACTTATAAAAATTACAAAATTATTCAAATTATCATTATATAGAAGCAAAATCACTTTTGGATTATTGGTTTGCGTGAAAATAAGCGAATAAAACAAATAAAACAGAAAAAAGCATTGAAAGCGAGACATTCCAGGACATTTTTATTATATCACAATTAAACGAACAATTCTCCAATTAGAAACATTTTTCGATTTCTTATTCTCTTTTCATTTATTTCGCGACTAAAAATTAAATTAAAGCGTGCGGAAATAATAAACACGAAACATGGCAGAAATAAATGAAAATAATTTATTGTAAAAATTACAAATTTTGCCGAGACGAAAAATCCTTGATTTTTCATACAGTAACCGCACGGTTTTATTGTCTCATGCGAGTCTCCTTGCTCGTTTGAGACTAGTAAACATCGCGAACATATAAAAACAATAATCGTTTGAATTCATATTTCGTGACGCGACGCGAGACGCGATAATATTCAGGAAAAACCGTGTAAATCTTACTTAAATTGAATAAAATCCCTTGTCATTTGTTTTTTAAAACATAAATCCGTTTTTCTCACATTTCTTTCATACCCGCTCCTATTTTATTTAGAAGCTCGAACCGACGCGTAGCGGCTTATATCGGTCGGTAAAAGTGTAACGTTACAATACTTTCTACACTCGGGCGAGGTGAGGTTCGCGGAGCGGAGTCAGCTGTGCTACGGTGGGGAGCGCTTCCCGAACGTTCGATGACGCTCACATCCACGCTCTATATCTTTGACTTATTGGATTGTTGTGGATGTGCGGCGTATCGTTACAATATATGTGTTATATATATGTCATATATATATGTTATATATATGTCATATATATATATGATTTTTTTTCAATCGAAAATCACTGAACGGATTTCAATGAATCTTTCACGAGATTTAAGATCATGATTCAAACTGAGTTTGTGGTTTTACGAAATTTTGGTATCTTAATTTTTACGGGAATACTAAAAAAAAAGTTTAGCAATTTCATTCAATCTTTAAATTTCAAAAGTCATCGGTAGTTGAATACTATCGATAAACGGAAAAATCGTTTTACCGATTTGGAAGACATTGCAAAACGAACAAAATGAGCGGTGACTCAATTCGGTATAGAAAAAAAGTTGCAGCATTTTTAATGAAATGATGAAAAATCAGGAAATCAAAAATTTTCTGTTTGATCACTTTAGTCAGAAAAAAATTAAATAATTACGCCTGAAATTGAAAAGGAAACGCCAAAAGATGGCCCATGTTAGATCACAATACTTTCTTTTTGTATTGATTCAAAAACAATTTTTATTCCTCATTCTTCATAATTATATAAAACTGATGAATTTCTGAACGGAAGATGTGCAATACGCTTGCTAAATACGCCTGCTAGCTGTGCCGCGAGCGAAGCGAGCGGGCACAGCTAGTTTATTATATTCACATGAAATTATCAAAGGCATTATTCTGGAACATCATTCGGCCACACATCACGCACTAAAATTATTATCTGAACGATTGCACCCAAATTATTAAATACAAAAGTATGGAATCACTGAACAAAAATTCGATCCGCACTAAAAGTTTGATGTCTCTTTGAAAAATGAAGACATTTCGATTCAGCACACGGCGTTTTGAAGAGGACAAACCTAGATTCAAATGTCTATTTCTAAATTTTTTTTACGATTATTTTCCGATGTGGTACGCACTTTCAAAAACGGCTATTTTCCGCCTTTTTTGGGCTGCGTAAAATTGGACCCATGGCCCGGCTTGTGGATATTTTTTCCGCAAATTCCTTTCATAACAGCCTTGAAAGGGGAAGCTATAGCTTTCATTTCGTTTTTAAAAAAGTTTTATGCAATCTTTTTTTACAGGGTTATTCTCTTTACGCTTGAGAAATACCACTTTTAGAGAATGCAGCTTCAATCAAAAACTTTGAGACTTAAATAAAATTGTCAGGACGGAAAAAAGTTGCATAAGAGCGTTCTGGATCGATTTGGTTTTTTTCAGAAACGATGAACTGGAGTGGCTTAACTCGAAAACCACGGAGCTTGGGCCAAAGTGTCGTTCTTGACACTATGGCCCAAGCTACGGGATTCAAAACTTAAAAGATTCATGAGATCCGTGAGAATTTTTCCAAAATATTTTGTCCAAATGTTTTTTTCGTAAAAACTTGGAAAATCGACAAAAAATATGTATCTCTAGAAGTATCGAGTTTCGAACGAAGTAGCGAGAGAAGAAGTAGTAGCATGTATGAACTTTGAATAAACTGAAATCGTTTTTTACCATAATTTTTTTATTCCAAATTGACGAGGTATTTTTTGCTCGTCGTTTTATCACAAGTCTTGCCAATTTGCAAAAAAAAAAGATAATGGTTGAAACAATTTAGAAAAAAAAACTCCTGACTGATGAAATCGTATAACTTGGTAGAAATTGTTTTAGAAAAACAAAAAATCTCCTGACTTTGAAATGACATATTTGAAAAAAGAAATCTGATAATTTCATTCAAGTCTTGAAGTTTTCGAGTATAGCCGTATTTTAGCGAATTTTTTCAGATTTTTTTTTTCGAATTTTTTTATCCGACGATGTTGACGATGATGATGAACATCTTTTTTGTCCTTGGACTTTTGGTGAAAAAACCCATAGTTTTTAAATTACGGAAATTGGTAGACCTGGAGTTCGACTAAAATCAACGGAAAAAAAAAAATTTCGGAAAAAAAATCTGGAAAAAATCGAGTGACTAGGACAATCTCAGAGGCAACTTTTCACTCCTCTAAGATTTTTTTCTAAATGTAATAGTTTTCGTGTTACGCAGGAATTCCTGAATTCCGTCTTTTTTCGCCAAAAACATGATAACTTTTTCAAAAAAAATCGTAACGGATTTAAAAAAAACGAAATTGAAGCTTAAGTTTTGCCTTTTCAAGATCCGGTCACAGAAATTTAAAAAAAAAATTTCTACTGAAAACGCGGTCGCTCTGTAAAAAGGAAAAAAAAAGACGAAAAATGGTCGTTTTCAAAATGACGTCCTAGTCGTAAAAAAAATCGCAAAAATTTTTCAAAAAGAGCAAAATGAAATAGGATTTCTCCCCTTTAAAATGCCGTTTATTAAATTAATTTATCTATGTTATCGACGGAATAACATGAAAAAGAGTGTGGCAACTTTTTCAGACTTTTGTCCAGAAACTTTCCGACGGTAGTGTATTTCTACCAGCAAATTAAAGAAGCGCGTCATTTTGAACCTCCGCTAACACCATACGAAATTAACTATACAATAACACAGCAATTTTCACACCGTGTTCGGTCAAATTTAGCAACGGTAAACTATGCCGATACTAACGCGGTCGCGCAAGCTCTCTCGCAGTTAGATATGGCTCAACAAGATTTTCTTCGAAGTAAAGAACCAAAAAATAATTACAATTCGCAGGGTTTCACAATGAAGAGTATGCAGTATGCACACGCTAATACATATCAACAAAACCGAAAAAAAAATTCACAACCCAAGTTACAAAATAGTCATACAAAAAATGCGTATCCACATAATGCTCAATATAATTATCAAAATTCGGAAAATTACAATTATAACGGCTATTCATTTGAAAATCAAACAAACCCTGTTAATCAATGGAAACATCAAAATCAATTATATAATAATCCGCCTCACCCGATAAACTTTCCAGACTTTCGATATCCACCTCCGAATTGTTATACAACCTCGTATCAGAATAATCAAAATAACTCAGAAGTAAACAGTCAACAAAATTCAAATCAGTTAAACTAAAGAAGGACACGATGTATAATGGTCCGACAACGTGTCACAATTTCATGGATTTTGTAGAGGACCTCAAGCAAGAAGTCGAAGGAAATGATATTGTAGCCAGCCATCTAGAAAAACAAGCCACTATACAGGATTGCCCTCACGTATACATTACAATTCATAACAATAAAATTAAAGTGTTGATTGATACAGGAAGCCAAATAACGGGTATTTCAGAAGAATTCTACCAAAACTTAAAGCAGGTTTATGATTTTGACGAACTCCTGGTTACGAACATATCGGTATCCACAGCCATAGGCAAAAAGAAAAGTACAGTAAAACGACAAATATTATGCCAATTCAGTATTGGCGATCAAATTTTGCAACATATATTCCTAGTCATCCCATTTTTAACATCGGAATGTGTGTTGGGAAGTGACTGGTTAGCGAGCAATCGTGGCATAATTAATTACGAAAATAAAACGATAATAATAGGAGGAAATCAAATTGATCACAATTTGGTTTCGTTTGACGGAGAATTTAAAGAAAAGCTTGGAACAAAATGAACGAATAAAGAAATGCATGTACAAATAATCAACAACCATAAAGTACTCGATAATGCTGTGTCTACGGAAGTTAAACAATTCGAATCATATGGAAATAATAAGCACGTAGAATATCAAACAAATAGGCAAACACCTAATGTGGTGGAAGAGTGCTCTCTAGAACAAAAAAACTGGTAGCCTTGACAATCGAAGGGATGATAAAAATGAATTAAGCGACAAATTATGGCTGACGAGGATTTAGCCCATGTAAAAACATTGTGTAAAGGAAATGAGAGAACGATAAAACAGGAAAATGACGTCGCGAATGCACTGAACTATAAATCTAATTGTACTAAAATGAGAAATAATGCGTTATTGAATTTGGATAGATTAAGCGACACAAGTGAAAGAAAAAGTGATCAAATATGTACAATAAAGAAGTTGGCCAAATCGGAGATAGATGAAACCGTATATGATGAAAGCGAGATAGATGAAATTAATTCGATCCCGCAGAATCAGAAAGGGATATACGGTGACGATAAAAAAAATTACTCGTGTACAAATAATTCTATTTACGATATGATTGATAGACTGTCAAAAAATAAGGGGGATGTTGATCAACTTTTTCTTGAAGAGTTCCGATCTTGCGCGCGAAAGCTTACAGGGTTTGATCGCGATCATTCTGATGCCATTTTAAAGTTGATATGGAAACACCGATTTGTTTTTTCTGAAAAACCGGGTTTGACCTCAATTTATCAACACGAAATAAAGTTAATAAATTCTCATAAAAACATTTCAAATCATTCATATCCGGTACCTATTTATTTACGGGATGCGGTTCGTAACGAAATAAAGCGTATGTGCGAATCTGGAATTATTGAGAGAGGAAATAGTCCGTATTGCAACCCTTTAAGAGTTGTAAACAAAAAAGATGGTCGAGTCAGAGTTTGTCTTGACGCGCGCCACTTAAATGCAATAATTGAAGACGATAATGAAGCACCGCCGCGTATAAATGAGCTCATGCAAAAACATAGCGGAAAAACTTGTCTAACTACTCTCGATTTGACACAAGGCTATTGGCAAATTCCTCTTACTGAACAGTCTCGAAAATACACTGCTTTTGTATTCGATGGAAATGTGTATCAATTCAAAGTGATCCCTTTTGGTTTGAAGACATCTGGAAGTGGATTCATTCGTGCTTTAAGTCTCGCTTTCGGAGAGGATTTTTCACATTTCTTAACATATTATATTGATGATTTATTGATCGCATCGAAAAATGTCGCGGAGCATCTAGAGCATCTCGATCAATTGCTCGAACGGTTACAGCGCTACAATTTCACTTTGAGATTAGACAAAGCTGCGTTCTGTCAAAAATCGGTTAACTTTCTCAGATTTATTTTTTCTCCCACTGGAATTATACCTGATCCTCAAAAACTTGATGTGATCATCAATTTTGAACAACCCCGCAATAAACAACAATTACAAAAATTCCTGGGAATATGTAACTATTATCGACAGTTCAGCGTGAAGTATGCACAGTACACGGAACCTTTTAGGTCATTACTGAAGAAGAACTCCTTATGGAATTGGGGACCAGAACAGACAAAAGCATATATTGAGCTAAAAAATAATTTTCGATCTACCATAGAACTGTCACATTATCGAATCGAGAGCACATTTTATTTACAAACCGATGCATCGAATAAAGGAATTAGCGAGATTTTGTTCCAAAAAGATGAAAACAACGAAGACAGAATTATATCTTTAGTTAGTAGAGGGCTGATTCCGGCCGAAATGAATTACACAACTACCGAAAAAGAACTCCTTGCTATTGTGTATTCAATTACAAAACTGCGTATATATCTTCTCGGACATCCTTTCGTTATTATTACAGACCATCAGGCGCTGACCTTTATTAATAGAACCCCTTATCATACCGCGCGAATTTGTAGGTGGCTTCTATTAATACAAGAATATGCGTTCTCTGTTCAATATTGCAAGGGACGAGACAACCTGGTAGCAGATTTCTTCAGCCGAAACCCCTCCGGTCGATTTGAGGTAGAAAATTCGACAAGCTCAATCATATCAACTCTTACTTTGGGTGATGTAAACGAAGTTGATTATCCAATGGCCGATGCTTTGATTATGATTACGCAATTAGAATTAGAACCAAGTTTTCGGAAAGAATTATGCCAGCTAAGTAAATTGCAGGAGGAAGATGAATCTCTCAAACAATTTATAGAGAAGATGCAAAGAGATCACAAAGATAACATACAAAAATATAATAATATATGGTTTTGCAAGGATTCACAATCATCATCGTGGTGCATTTTGGTTCCTCGCCAGTTAAGAAACTTCGTGGTTCGAGCAGAGCACGATCGGATGGGGCATGTTGGTGTGCAAAAAACTTTTCTCCATCTAAAGCGGTTTTTTTACTGGAGAGGAATGCAGAATGATGTGAAACGTCATGTTGTCAGTTGTGATTTATGTCAGAGAGTAAAACACCTGCATAGAAGTATGGAAGGTGCATATTGTCAAGTTAAAGCAGAGCGGCCAGGTGATCTAGTTACCGTCGATTTTTATGGCCCGCTACCACGGTCATCTGGTGGGGTTCAATACGTTTTCGTAGTAATCGATGCGTTTTCGAAATTAGTGCGACTGTACGGTGTAAAAAAGGCAACAGCACAAATTGTTGTAAAAAAAATTATTGATGATTATTGCGAGGTGATTGGAAGGCCCAAACGTATTTTATCGGATAATGGTTCACAATTCACATCGAAAATTTGGAAAGAAAAAATGGAAAATAACAATATTAAAGTTATATTTTCGTCTATACGACACCCGCAATCTAATCCTACCGAGCGCGTTATGCGCGAGCTTGGTCGTTTCTTTCGTACGTATTGTTCAGAGCAGCACACCCGATGGGCCAAATGTTTGCCAAAGATAGAGGCTTTAATGAATAACACGTTTCATTGTAGCACGGGTTTCATTCCAACTGAATTACATTGGGGTGCTAAACCAAACGATGATATTCTGAAGTTCTTTCAATTTCCCAAAAGCATAGATAGGCCACACGATTTCAAAATTATGATCGCTCGAGAACGAATAATGAATAGCTTTGAGAATCGTAAGAAGAATCAACGAGGTGTATCAAAGGTTAAACTTAGCGTTGGCGATCTGGTATTGCTTCGAGTACCTCATCTTTCTAGCAATACGGATCGTGTCACACATAAATTTTTTGACCTCTTTGAAGGGCCATACAAAATCCTGGAGGAAAAGGGGCCTAACGCATTTGTATTGTCGGAAATTGATGATAAAAAACGTATCAAAGGGACGTACAACCGTGCCAGTCTCCGGAAATATCATACGCCAGTACAAAATGTAGAGAATATGAAAGCTTGCCATGAGAATTCGTTTGTCACACCTACATAAAATTGTATTTTGATTATACATGCGTGAAACTAGAGCGAAGTATAATAAGATAATATTAGATTACGTGATGAAGATAGTTGTAAGTTGACGAAAGAAAATATTGATCTTTTGCCGTGCTGAAAATGCAAAAACGAGACGAACGTTCGATGAACCGATTAAATATGTGTAATCATTCGTATTGTATTATTTCTGTGTAAAAAAAAAAAAAAAAAATGGAAGGAAGGCTGAGGCATATTGTTATGAAATTTATGCAATGGGCAAGGATCTTGAGATTTATGTGATTATAAAGGCAGTATGTATGTGCGAGTGTGATTTTTCTTAAATTGTTAGGACGAGATCCTTAATGGGATGGAGTCAGTATGCGTGTTTTGTAGTATGGTGAGTGTATGTGTAAATTTTATATACGATCCTTTTACCGTTTACAAAATTTAGGGGGATCAATGTGATAAATCTATATCAGTATGTGTGTTTGTGTGAGTGTGATTGGCCGACGATACGCGACCAGGCCCGAATCGAGCCGAATCTCGAGACGAACAAATGGAAATGTCGTAAAATCAAAAATGTATTTAGTCGTGTACAGCCCACTGTGAACGAAGGAGCGCTCCAAAGAAAGAAAATAAATATAAGTCTACATTCCTTCCTAGCTATAATGTATGAACAAATAATAAACTAAGAAATAACAGATCTTGAATAATTTCGGCAGCAAAGCAAAACAAATACATAATCTCATAAACATTATAAAATGTACAAAAGTCGAGATAGTCACCTCTAAAAATTGAGCAATCAAGCTCATTTTTTAACAGAATTTTTGTTTCACCAATACCTAAAGAAAACAAGAGTAAGAGCCGGTAAAAAAAAAATTGTTTTTTTTTGCATTAGACTAGTAGAGTAGCTATGAGAGAGCTGGCTCAGGGATCTCAGGGGAGTGCGGGGACGGGGGAGGACCGTTGCGGGGCAGGGTATGCTGAGTTTGGAAGGGGAACTGAAGGGGTGGGGGGGGGGCTTTCTGGGAAGACTTTTTCAGAATTTTGTACAATTCAATGGATTGATTTAAAATTCTATTTATTCTTATAACTACATACATTTTTTTATACTTATTATTATTGTTATTTTTTTTTTACAATGAGTTGCGGAATCCTTTTTACGGATTCCCGTTAGTCTTGCCAACTAAGGGGGTATGTGGGACTCCAAAAAAAACAGGCCTACCCACGAAACCGCCATCTCCTTGATGTCCTCCCCCAGCTAGGGACTATGTTGATATTACTTCTGACTGGGGGTTCTGTCCGTATACGTCCGTTCGTGCCGTTCCTCCGTATTTCGTTACGTCGCGTCACTCCGTCTGCTTAGTCATCTGTTAAGCAGTCGTCCGCGTTCTTACGTCTCAATATGTTTTCCGTGTAGGTGGCAACTAGGCGCCACCATTCCATGCAGCATCACCTCCACGATGTTATCGGGGGTGATGCTTCCCACCGTTGTCTCCAGTTTTCGTCTGGGTCCTGTCCAGCGGTCACATACAAAAAACGTGTGTTCCGCGTCGTCTCGTTCGTGTCCACAGTATTTACAGTCCGGTGTCCGTACTCGGTTCATGTTACACAGTTACCGTCGGAAGTAACCGTGCCCCGTCAAGAGCTGGGTGATGTAAAAATTCACGTCGCCAAACTTCCTTCCGAGCCACGGCCTCAGGTCCCGTATGAGTCGTCTCGTCCAGTTTCCACCTCGTTCTTCTGTCCACCGTCTTTGCCATACTTCTATCGTCCTTTCGCGCTCGGCGATTGCCGCGTTCTTTCGTCCTATGTCCGCGCTGCTCCCGTAGATCCTCTTGCGCTCGAAAGCAAGGAGATCCACGGGTATTACGCCCGCCACCACCAGAACAGCTTGTGCAGAGACTGTTCGGTAGGAGCAAGTGATTCGCAGCGCGCCTTGTCTCTGTAACATCGTCATCGTCTTACAGTACTTCTTTGTCTTCAGGGAGTCTGCCCATATTTCCGCGCCGTATAGGAGGATCGAGTGAGCGGTCGCCATTAGCAGTCGTCGTTTCCCCGGCCTCGGTCCCGTCGTGTTTGCCATCAGGCGACTCAAATATGCTATCCTCTCGGCCGCCCTCCGGGCTGTCTTCTGTATGTGAGGCCAGCAGGTCATCTTCGTATCGAGTGTCACCCTCAGATACTTGACTTCCCCCTTGGTCTCCGTCTCGTGTGTCCCCACTCTCATGGGCAGTATTGTCTGTATGCGTCTTCTCGTAAGAAACGTCAGTTCCGTCTTTTCTGTTGCGAGTTGTAGTCCGTGGTCTGTTATCCAGCGTCCCACTCGTCTCATAGTCTGATTCAACGTCAGCTGCGCTAGCTCAGGAGACCTCTCTGTGATCACCGCCGCCACGTCATCAGCGTAGGCAACGAGGAGCACTCCGAGTGGCATCTCCAGCCGGAGCAGACTGTCGTATAAACCATAGTAGATATACTAAGCAGGTTCTGGATACAAATCCCTAACCCGACAATTACCGACATTTACCCCCACCCAAAAGATCTAGACCGAAGCTCGATGCTGATGTAGAGGGGAGATAAGAAGATCTCCGGACCCCTTCCGAGATTCCTTAAGGGTCACACATACATTCGAGCAATGCGTCACATGCATATGGAAATCAAAATGTGGGGGTAATATTTACTGCAGTGTCTAAGAATATTATTTTGAATATAGAGAAAAATACAGATTTTTATGTTTGTCAACACCATGCGGTAGCAGAGGGGGCAGGGGAAGGAAGGAAGTTTTCGAACCCCTCTTGACATTCATCCCACACATACATGTAAGCAATGTGTCACATGCATATGGGAGGAAAGTGGGGGTAATGTGGATCGCCACTGCAGCGTTCAAGAATACAGAAATATTATTTTGAATATACAGAATAACCGGAGAGCCCTGTGCTCTTCAACTTCGACGATGTCAACAGAAGAAAAAACTCCCCTCTTAGATTCTTTCGCGCGGGCGTGGCACATGCGATGCGCTAGTACCCCACACACTTATGTTTCCAAATACGTGTAATGACTAGAAGTCAACACGCCTATACTTTTTACATAGCTATTGAAAGAAAAAAACAACTGTATCTCTGCATCTTTCCGGACCTACCATATTCCCCTCCCAAATCCGTTCGAGCAGCGTATAGAAAAATGTGTGTCAGTAATGTGGATCACCACTGCAGCGTTTGAGAATACAGAAATATTATTTTGAATATACAGAATAACCGGAGGGCCCCATGATCTTCGGCTTCGATGATGTCAACAAAATAAAAAAATCTCTCCTGAAATTGTTGAGGTTCCATGACTAAAAATATACATAATATAACCGACGAAACATCACGCGACAAAATATCACACGACAAAATATCACATGACCAAATATCACATGACAAAATATCACATGAACAAAACATCACACGAACTAAATATCACATTATTTGTTTTGCACACAAATCGATATATTCGAATGTAACAATTACAGGAATTTTTTTTATACAAAGTACAACGCCAAGTAATACCATGACTATATTAACGATGACGCGAATATATGAAACCGTCGAGTACGAGAAGCGGCTTTCCTTTTTGGGACTTTATAAATTTGAGTGGCATTGTGAAACACTGGACAGAATTGATACTGAATAATAATTACAATTACGGCATACACATAAGCACTCCCCTCCCCCCTTTCTACTTACTCGTCGCTACTAGTGGTACAATCCCTGCTCTAACGCGAACCGTTATTCGTTCTACCTGAACGAATACAAACATAATCGCAATCATAATCGTGAACGTACACACAGTGATAGTGGTTACACAGTGATCGCTGTTACTGTGATTATGTTCGTGTGATGTTTTGTTCATGTGATATTTTGTTGTGTGATATTTTGTCGTGTGATATTTCGTCGTGTGATGATTAGTCGGTGATATTTTGTCGTGTGTTATTTTGACTGTGATATTTAGACGTGCTACCCCAAAAATTGATCTCGAGATGGATAGACGTGCGAGTATGTATACTAGGGTGTGCGGAAAAAAGGCGATATTTTTTTTTCGCTTGCATCCACCGAAAAAAGTTGAGTTATGGTAAAAAAAGAAGCATGCTCCAAGGAGAGCTCAAAATTAAATTATTTCGCGAAGCGCATTGCATTTGAAGATTTTCCATAAGCATAACACAGCAAAATAATGTCTCTAAACATGGTGCTACAACTGTAACAGCCCTGTAGTCCTTATACCATAATCCTAAATCCTTTCCCACACTGTCACCAGAATCCTCACATCCGCTCTACCTCTACATTAACTCGTTCTCACACACCTTTCTCCCAAGTCAGCAGATTCCTCACTTCTGCCCCGCGGCTCACACCAACCGCCGCACGCCTAACATGCGTCGACCGTCTCGTTATCACTCTGCGGAGTGATACTAATAATGCCGAGACAAAGGGCCCTACTTCCTACCGTCCCAACGAGAGTCCCCGCTCTCGTCAGTTCATCTCCATCTCCCGACTCATTAACACTCTCACTCTCTACATAGCAGTCTCCAATAAATAGCTAAACTTTAACCCTTTTGTCTCCACCTTTATTTAATACCTTTCGGCCCATCACAAACTGGCGTCAGAAGTGGGATCCAAAAACACACGCCACAAATAATTTTTTTTTCTTTTCCCAATAATAATAATAATAATAATAATAATAAAAACAAAAAAAAAGACTAGAAAATTTCAGTAAGAAAGTGACAAAATATTTCACCGAGTTAAAAAGTGTAAAGTTCAACACCGACTACAACAGAGAAGAAATTCAAAAGAAAATTTACAACAATCAAGAGTAAACTTCAAAAAAAAAAATAGTAGAAAATTTCAGAAAAGTGACAAAATTTTCCAGTGAATTTGGAAGTGCCAAATTTTAACATCGAACTCATCAATTAAAACAATAGGAAATAATTTGGAAAAAAATACCGAACCAAAAAAAAAAATAAAAAAAATAAATAAATAAATAAAAAGGGAACTGCGATCCAAATAATCCAAGCATTCCCAATAATCTATCTTTTCGAAAGTACAACCAATAAAATTTATATTCGACAAACATAATAAATCGAAGTGAAGAAATTACAACGAATGTGATAATTTTCAGTGAATTTTTTGTAAAGAAGAAAGAAAATAAGAAGGACAATCCAGCACAATAATCGAAATTCAACATTTTCTCAAAATTTAATTCTGCGTATTCCGAATTAACTAAAATTCTCATTCAACAAATATACCACAATTTAAACACAGACAAATCGAACAAAAGTGATAATTCATATAATTTTAGATATTGTTCGTACAAATTCGTACAAAAATAACTGTGAGAACCCAATAAAAACAAACAAAAAAAACACTAAAAATTATAAAAGTGATTACTTCAAGAAGATAGAAAAACTCAAAGCAACCAAAATTCATCAACAATAATAAACCCCAGAAAATATCACATATTGGAACCAACCTCTGAATTCTATGAAACATCATCATCGATCAAAATCACCTCAGCATCAATCATTTTCACGCAATTGGAACAATCCCGGAATTATACCAAAAACGGTTTGGAATATTTTGAAGGAAGGAAGGAAGGAAAGAAGACCGAATCTGACAGATAAGCAATAAAATAATTTCAAAATCCTACATATTTGACTCACAACAAACCGTAAGTACACTTTCATTTGCAGTAAAAATGCTTTATGCGATTGCAGAGGAATAAAATTTTCTATTCGATTTTTTCTTCATTACTTTTATGAAATATGTTTTCAAGACACGATCATGATGACAGTTACAATAACAGGTTCGACAGTTACAATAACAGGTCCGAAAATAAATACCATGATAGTTCACGAAACAAATGTCACGACAGTTCACAAAATCGGAACTATAGAGACCATTCACGCGATAGATTCAACAAATACCAAAAATATCTATACGACAGACACGAGAGTACATCAATAGCCAAATACAATTATCATCAAAATCATTCGGAAAGATATTACAAAAATCATTCTCAAGATAGACGAATTTACAATTCCTCAAACGGTCACCACAGAGAAAACGATCGCGACAGATATCACCTGCGTAATAGTTCTCACGAGAGATATTGCGACAGATACAACAACCAGCGTGACAGCTCTTATGACAACCATCGTGACAACCACAAGAGTAGTCATCAAGATAAATACCGTATAAATTCACGCAATAATTATCGAAATGACTCACGCGACCGATACTGTAACAATTCGAACGATCGACACCGCAATAATTCAAACAACCGATATCGCAAAAATTCAAACGATCGAGACAGACATCACAGTAATGACCGAGAAAACCGATTTTCGCAAATACATGATTCACGATATAGACAAAGAGAACAAATCCATTCTTCTCACAGATATAACACACATGAAAATTACGACAGATACCGTACCGAATCACAAAATTACGACTCACGTGACAATTCTTACAGTAACTTCAACGACCGATACCGCGTTTTTAATTTTTAATTTTAATTTAAGACTTGAATGAAATTATCAGGAGATTTCTTTTTTCAAATATGTCTTTTCGAAGTCAGGAGATTTTTTGTTTTTCTAAAACAATTTCTACCAAGCTATACGATTTCATCAGTCAGGAGTTTTTTTTTCTAAATTGTTTCAACCATTATCTTTTTTTTTGCAAATTGGCAAGACTTCTGATAAAACGACGAGCAAAAAAATACTTCGTCAATTTGGAATAAAAAAATTATGGTAAAAAACGATTTCAGTTTATTCAAAGTTCATACATGCTACTACTTCTTCTCTCGCTACTTCATTCGAAACTCGATACTTCTAGAGATACATCTTTTGATTGTTTTGTCGATTTTCCAAGTTTTTACGAAAAAAACATTTGGACAAAATATTTTGGAAAAATTCTCACGGATCTCATGAATCTTTTAAGTTTTGAATCCCGTAGCTTGGGCCATAGTGTCAAGAACGACACTTTGGCCCAAGCTCCGTGGTTTTCGAGTTAAGCCACTCCAGTTCATCGTTTCTGAAAAAAAACCAAATCGATCCAGAACGATCTTATGCAACTTTTTTCCGTCCTGACAATTTTATTCAAGTCTCAAAGTTTTTGATTTAAGCTGCATTCTCTAACAGTGGTATTTCTCAAGCGAAAATAGAATAACCTTGTAAAAAAAGATTGCATAAAACTTTTTTAAAAACGAAATGAAAGCTACAGCTTCCCCTTTCAAGCAGAGTTCGGCAAAAAAAAATTTCAAATTTTCATTCTCCAATTGATGGAAAGTGAAAATTAGAAAAATTATTATTATGAATTAGCCAAACAATTGGTAATTAATGGAAAAAACATTGTCAAATGGTGATGAAATTTCCAATTGACGAAGCAAATATTACCAATTGATCAGGGAATTGGTCATTAATGAAAAATGTATTGCCAAATGGCGATGGAATTTCCAATTGACGCAGCTAATATTACCAATTGATCAGGAAATTGGTTATCAATGAAAAATGTATTGCCAAATGGAGATGAAATTTCCAATTGACGGAGAAAATATTACCAATTGATCAGGGAATTGGTTATTCATGAAAAATGTGTTGCCAAATGGCGATGAAATTTTCATTTGACAGGGCAGATATTATTAATTGATTAAATTTTCAATTGATAGGAAATTTAATGCCAATTGGCGATAATACTTGCTGATAATCTATGAACCATGGATTATCAGTAACTGAAACATCCTCAAGTATAATGGTTGCACATACTGGAGTTCAGTACAACGGCAAAAAACAAGAGAAGGAAGGAGGGGAAAGAGACACGATAAGAGAGGAGGGGGAAGTAGTGGGGTGGAGCGATGGGAGGGGGTGATAAAGTGTACACGGACCTTTAGATTTTTTAAATTTCAGACATTTTATTTTCAGCCATTATCTCTTATCTTAATATCGCTTATTGCAAAAGAGTATTGTGGCGCTCGAAATCTGTTCGTCGATGGAACCACGCGGCTCGGCTACGTCCCCCTCCTCTTCTTTGTCTTCCTCTTTGGCCTTTTCTTATTTGGCCTCGTCCTCTTCCGCCTCTTGCCCTCCCGCCTCTTCCTCTTCTACTTCTTCCTCTTTCTCCACGACCTGGAACTAATATATTTAAGATAAACATCAAAGTGTGCAGAAAATGGAAGGAGACAAACAATGTAAAAAAACGAATTTATGCTTATACTGAAAATAATACATGTCACTAATTCTTTAACCTTTTAAGCGGCAATGACGCCATATGGCGCACATTTTTTGTGGGCCCAAAGCGGCAATGACGCCATATGGCGCTGTTCGGGAATTAGCGAGGTCACGACGACGGCGAGTGCTCTCACGATCGAGTTCTCGCCTCGCCGCTGGCGTCGCTAGCTCACGGGCCCCGGGTTTCGGGAGTCGCGAGATAACGAGCGGGCGGGCGTTAGTTCTCGCGCTCCCGCGGGTGTCAGCACCTACGGGGCAACTTTTCGGGCGCGATCGACGCGACGTGTGGCGCATGCCCACGGCGCGTCTTCATCGATCGCCATATTGATTTTCATCAGTTTCGATCCGGTCGTAGCGTGCTATAGTGCCTTCGTGCGTTTTCCAAATTCTTCTATTCCAAATTTCAGCGGTAATAATCAGATCACGGGAACAATAATACATCCAATCGATTCAGGAACATTTGTGCTTCAGTTTGAACTATATTTCGGGAATATTGACAATCGGATTCCTCAGATTAATCGGGATTACTTTATCGGGCACTCGCGGGCACGCTTCGGCATCCATTCATACACGTCGAACGTGCGTTCGACGACGACCGGGTCTTCTCACATTTTCCTCATTATTATCGGGTTAATTATCGGACTTGTTGCTCACATCGGGCACATTATTTCATAGCTATCATTTCTGTGATATTTTTCAACGAACAATAAAGACCACTTTACATTTTTAATTCACCTCTCCTCGCGTCATTTTAATTTCCCCCACCAACACCAGATCCTCACGCAACAGGCGCACATCGATTATCTCGTGATTAAGTCAATCAATTGTCACCAAATTTGATACTAGGGGGTTTCTGGGGTCGCTGATTACGAATCCGCTCTCAAAATTTCGAAATTCAAAATGGCGGATCCAATATGGCGGCCAAAAATGCAAAAGTTCATTCGAACCGTATAAAAATTGGTACTCGGGGGTTTTCGGGGTCGCTGATTACGAATCCGCTCTCAAAATTTTGAAATTCAAAATGGCGGATCCAATATGGCGGCCGAAAATTAAAAATTCATTTCAATCGGATAAAAATTGGTACTCGGGGGTTTTCAGGGTCGCTGATTACGAATCCGCCCTCAAAATTTCGAAATTCAAAATGGCGGATCCAATATGGTGGTCAAAAATCCGAAAATTCATTTGAATCGGTCGAAATTTAGTATTCTTCGGGGTCGCTGATTACGGAGTATATAAATTGAAAATAGAAGATTCTCTATGACACATATGAATTGATAATGTAAAATTTTTGCAATGGCACCTTTCTCTTCATATTGATTTTATATTAACCCTGAGTTTTTCAAGTTTTATATGTGAACAAATGTAACACAAATACTATTCAAAATTGCCCCGTGCATTAGCCGGTGAATTTAAATCCACGCTCCCAGAGTGTACCGCGAGGAGGTTGTATTCGTAGGACTTTACACTCCGTTTACTTTTTTTTGTTTTTTTTTGTTTTGTTGTTTTTTTTGTTGTTTTTTGGTTTTTTCTTTTTTTTCTTTTTTGTTTTTTTTTGTTTTTTTTTTTTCTTTTTTTGTTTTTTTTTGTTTTTTTTTGTTTTTTTTTTCATTTTTTTCCCAATAGTATTTCGTTTTTTTCATCATCTTTATCATTTTTTGTCTTTTTATTTGTTCATTTTCAACAATTATGTTGATATTCTCATATTGTGACCCTTGACTTTAACGATTTTTAATGGGTTTTCTTTTTGTGCCCTTTGTTTTTGCAAAGCTCTGAATCGTTCAATCTTTTTTCAATTATTTTTTTTTTTTGTGAAATGACCTGAAACATTCCAGACAAAGGGGTATGTCACCACACTCCACACAGACTGTTCTTGTATCTTTCCTCTTACCAGCGGCGTGACAAGAAAAGCATCGTTTTCTAAACCGCTTGTTGTCTGATGATTTCAACACGCTTGGAGTATGAGGAGCAATTTTTGGTACAATTACGCCTGCATACCTTCTTCTCGTGCTTGTGGCTTTTTGTTCGGAATGCTCGTTGATCAGTTCTGCTACCAACGCTTGTCGAAAACTTAGCTGATTTTGTTTTGTTTCATCCGAATGCAAAGTGTTGTACACAACCATAGCGTTGAAGATCGAAATATCGATAAGGTGGTGGAAAATTTTATGATACCACTTGCGGGATTTACGGAGAAGCTCGTAGGGCTGTAATAATTGATCTGATCTGTCGACACCTCCCATATTTGCGTTGTAAGAAATGACGACATTCGGCTTTCTTATCAATTCTCCTGTTCGTCTACTCTTTATTTTGTGTCTATTATTTCTGGCTGTTGCGTCGTTGTGAGCAAGCTAACAACTTTTTTATCTTTCCAACAAAGAAACGCCATTTTTGGGGTATGAAATACTTGCATCTCACCAGTTTTCATTCCTTTGGTATTTACTTGTGGTAAATATTTACGATTTACTCTCACCGTTCCACACGCATTGGTCTTCTCGTCCACAAGCTGCTTGAAAAGCACCGGTGAGGTATACCAATTGTCGACGTACAGTGTACGACCTTGTCCTGCAAGATCTCCTAGCATAGTTTTTACGACGGTTCCAGAAACTCCAATTTGCTTGTTAGCCTTAGATTTATCGGTTTCTTTACCAGTATAAATCGAGCAATCGTAGACGTATCCTGTATTAGACTCGCAGGTTTTGTAAAGTTTAATTCCGAATCGAGCCCGCTTGTGGAGATTGCATTGCCTGAAACTGAGCCGACTTTTAAATTTCAGAAGAGATTCATCGATGGCGATATTCTTCCCAGGTCGATAAACAACTTTGAATCGTTCAACCAAGTACTCCAACAGAGGTCGAATTTTTTGAATTTTATCCGTAGATTGATTGTCGTTCTCAGAAAAATGAATCAATCGCGCAATGCTCTCGAACCTTCTTAGGGTCATGGTTTTAGCGAATATCGGGGTTTCCAATATGGGATTTGTCGACCAGTACTGCTTTATATCTGACTTTTTTATTAGACCCATGAGAATAATCAGTGCAAGAAATGTATACATTTCATCAGCAGTTACTGGTGTCCACTCAAGTATTCTCGATCGAAGTTTCAATTTTCCACTTTCACGCAATGCATCCACTTTTGCTTGTTGATAGATGTTTGTTTGTGCGCAAATCATTTCTATAAACTCTGGGGCAAGAAACAACTTGAAAGCTTCGATCGGAGTACTATCTTTATTCAACTGGACTCCCGTTTGAATACCCGCATTCGGATCATTGAATGGATGAACAATTGGATCAAAAACTCCGCGTTGACTCCAAGTTAGGTCAGTTTGAAACTTTTCCCAACGTTCTGCGAGTGGTACGTCATCATCATTATCGTCACTTCGAAGAACTTCCGTTTCGATTATTTCCACCGCTTCTTCAGTTTCTTTGGTCAACCATTCGTCATCATCGTCACTGTCCGGTACAGAAGTATCCATGTCGGAATCATCTTCAGAACTCGACAAGCTTGATTCTAATTTTCTTTTTGCTCGACTTGTTGAAGCTGAGAGTGAACTCATTTTAAAAAAGCTTTCCACACAATTAAACTTTTATGTATATTAATTAAAAAAACTCAATATGTGTGAACAAATTACGATCTTTTACATTCGGTGAAAACGTTGAAAGAGTGAAGACGGTAAAAATCTAACGGGTCTGTTGAAATAAAACTTAATGCTATCAGTTTAATATCAAAATCCACAATATTTCATAAAAAATTTATAATTCGTAAGTTTTAGTTACATGTTCATAATCAGCGATCAACACTACAAAATTTCCAATTGCTGGATTTCAAGAACAGTTACATCTTTTTCAAATGAATTTGTACAATTTTGGTCGGCATATGAGATATTCTTTTCGAATTATAAATTTTGAGGGCGGATTCGTAATCAGCGACCCCGAAAACCCCTGAGTACCAATTTTTATCCGATTCAAATGAATTTTTCATTTTCGGCCGCCATATTGGATCCGCCATTTTGAATTTCAAAATTTTGAGAGCGGATTCGTAATCAGCGACCCCAAAAACCTCCGAGTACTAAATTTCGTAACAATCTGAATACTTTTTTTTCCCCGCATTTTGGGCACTATGAGGCGAATTGGTTCTGCCGCTCAAGGGGTTAATGATTTGAAAAATACTATTATGTAAAAGAAAATTTCAAAACGAAAATTTTGACTTCCTATTTGTCTGATTTGCTCAATTTTTGAAAACGTTATAGATGAATGAAAAAAAATTATACATTTTTGAAAAAATAATGCTGGATAAATTTGTTGAAATAAAAGTATCAAACAAATCAGGTCAGTTCCTTTTCATGAGCTCAAAAAGAGGAAAAATAATCAGCGAAAAAAAATGCGAAGTTTAAGTAGTGGTCGTCTTGGCGTGGAATGTCCCATGTACTGCATCACAATATATTATATATCAAGAGACGTAGAAGCAGGTCCACGGCACGTATTAAAAGAAAAAGCCAGTGCAAGCCCTGCCGTGCCCTTTTATTCTCAAATATGCCGGTGATGATGCAATTAATAAAAAACATATGCTTACATGACCCGCTACTCCATTCTTCAGAACATCCAATCATGATTTGGACCGGCCCGGGCTGATGTTGTTGCTGGGACTGCAGCAGCAGTTGATTCTGCCGTTCTTTCTACAGTTGCTCTTGATTCTGCTGCTGCAGTTTTTTATTTTGCATAGCGAGCAACTTCAGCTGCCACTCCAATTTAACATTCTTCCTCTTCTCGCTCTCCAACTCCGATTCTTTTCTGTCAATTTCAGTTTTTTCTTTTTCTTTCGTTTTTTTGTTCTCTTCCTCATTTTTTTTTCTTATTTCTTGATCGCCTTCTACTATTTCATCTTCGATCGTTGAATTATTTTTTTTAACGTATTGCCCATTTCTGAAAAAATAATTTTACATGCACAATAAATTACTAAACGGATCGATGTTCATTCAACATTTATTGATTTATTAAATTTCTAAAAAATAAATGAAATACGATTGTTGTTGAATTTTAATGATTCAATACTCTGTCCATCTAACTTTTTCTCTATATTTTTCTGCCCTCCGGCCGGAAAGTGGCTACTTTCGGCCCGCTACGCTGGCCGAAGTTGCCACATTCCGGCTGCGTCGGACAAAAAAATCGTATACACACCTCGGGCAGGAAAAATAAAGCCTCAGACCACATATTTGTCAGCCTCGGCTTCGCCTCGGCCGACAATTACATGTGATCTGAGACATTACTTATTTTCCTGCCCTAGGTGTGTAATATACTATTTAATAGTTGCCAAATAATGATGGGTGCAAATAATATTTCATTGAGAAAATTTATTTCGTTTCGGTAGCGTGTATTGTAGGCACATGAGAAGTTGTAGCTGTGGCGAGTGTAGAAGCAAGTTTTTGCACGTGAAACAGTTGTTTACATTGAGCGAACGTCTTTGTATTTATGTAGATATATTTCTGTCGTCTATAGATATGATCCCCGAAATCGTACAAAGAAATTTGCGTTCACGTGTTCATTCCACTTACGCACTGCTCACACGATAGGAGGTTTTCGTTAATGAAAGTGAGTAGTAAGGCTATACCAGTTCTAACTCAGGGATCTCAGTGGGGAGCGGGGGAGCAGGGAAGGTTCTGCGGGGAAGTATCTGCGGGGAAGGTTCTACGGTGTGGGGAGGGGGAAGGCTAGTTTTAACTAATGGGGGAGGGTCAGCGGTCCCTGCAAGGGATGTGTTTGATCTTATGCGACAAGTGTC
>JBBLXU010000378.1:0-19692 GCA_037893425.1 Campoplex nolae | reverse complement strand
ATTAAAACTTAATAATAATTAGTTCATGACTTCCAACCGTTTGTATGTTTTCTTGTATCCGTATTCAATAAACTTACAAGCATGAAATATTTTTAAAACCATCAGTATGCAGGGGAAGAAGAAAAAAGTACGAATACCTCAAAAACCTGTGTTATTTAAATGAGGAAAATGGCAGACCAAGGGGCACGTGTTATTATTAAAATCATTAAAAATCCTTTGGCACACATTTTTTTGATTTATTTCCAACTGTTCTAGGGGGTACATGGGGTAAAATTCAAAAACACCCCAAATAAGGACCACCCTAGTATGTAATATACTATTTCATACCCCAAACCTGTTCCGTGTTTCCGTACTGGAGTACGGAAACACGGAAGGAGAATAAAATAAAATGTACTTTTCATCGAACAGAAAATCGTTTGTGCAATTAAATTTTAGTTATGATATCCTATTTATTCTTATACCCGTTTTAGCCGAATCGTTTATACATCGCATAGGAGTTTCACTTCTACCACGTGACAAAGGTCGCAATCGGGACTTGGGACAAGTGGGATCCAAATCAAATACCGAATAGGACTTTTTTCTTCACTCAGTTAGAACCGGACGAAAAATTTCACCGCCCAAATTGGGACGAAATGTCCGAAATAAGGTCTTTCATCGCAACTGACCCCTGATTTAAGTCAAAGTTCGAATTGAGTGATGGGGAAAAAGTTTCATTGGGATTTAATTTGGGTTTCACTTGTCCACTTGAATTGGAAATCCCGAGTCAAAAAATCAGATTGAAAAAATATGTGTCAAATTTTACACCTCAACATTTATCCGAATAACAAAAAAAAAAAGCAACGGAGTGATTTCCCCAAACATCCATCCGACGAATAAGAAATGGCAACGTAGTATTTTTTTGCAAATATTCCAAAAGTTGAAAAAAAGACAATGGAGCGATATTCCCCAACATTTATCCAAAGAACAAAAATAAAGCAACGGAGCGATTTGCTCCAACATCCATCCGACAAACAGAAATAGGCAACGGATTGAAAGGCTAAGTAAAAGTGCTTTCTCATAATTGTGGCTGTTCAGTCTCATATAGCTGTTCTGAATTTGGAACATTAAAAAAGTTTCTATCGCGAAGATAACTCTCACCATAAGTCAAGAGTGAAAAATGATAACCGTCAGCTTCCATTTCACTCCCATAATTTCTTTAACTTGATTCTTTGTCATTTTTAATTATTACAATTATTTTTTCCATTGTATCCATCGATACTAATTTGTTCAATTATTCTTCTTTATTTTCAACCACACAACTATCACAATTAATTTTTTTTCGTTACTTTTACTTTTCGTAGTTTTTGTTTATAACTTATGGTGATTCCATACTTTCGGTCGGAGATGTATGCGTGTAAGTATTGAACTAATAATTTCAGAGTAACGCCGAGTTTTTAGAGCGAGCCGAAAATTCGCTCCAACATATTCGTTGAAAACATAAAAAAAAAAATTATTAAGCTTGGATGAAATCGAAAATTTGAAAATAGCTATAACTATTGAATGGTTGATTTGAGGCGTTAGCGCTAAGGACTTTTTTGTAGGGAATTTTATTCTCCACAAAAATATGCTAGCGGCATATCCGTGAAATTTTTTAAAAGATGATGTGGAATAATATTCACCGGAGATTTTTTTCACGTGTTATTCTTATGGAAAATGGAAGTACGCAGTGGGTCGGGACAAATTATTTTTTTCCGAGCTCTCCTTTTGGGTAGCTTTGTCTTTCGGCATAATATGAGGATAATTGCTTGCGGAATCCGAACAAAAAATCATCGATTTTTTTACACCCCCTAATGTCTATGAACCAAAAACAAACTGGAATATCGTAAGTATTACTCTCAGTAGCATGGTTACTTTATACTGATCCACTTAAGTCGTCTAGAATCGACCCACATATGTAGGAATCAATTTCGTATGTATCTGTCACCTTACGCGTGACAGCACGTATTGAATGTCTATGCATGAACTTTCCGTATGACGCCAAGCCACATTCTAAATGCACACAGAAACGACTTTAAAAAATAAAACTGTTAACAATGTTAGATCGTTCTTCCGTTATATCGTTCCATTATTTGTAACTTTCTACTCTTTTCCACCAACGAAATTTGTTCACACAAAAATTAGATGATACCACGAAGAGACAATGTTTTTAGTTATGGTTAATTAACGATTTGTCATACCATATTCGGCGTCGTAGTATTACCTTTTATCATTATATTATCATAGCATATGTCTCACATGAATATTACATGTTGTGTTTATTTTATAGTCCAACTTTCAAAACCATCGAGTTTACCATTTATCTGGGAGACATCTCAAATATTGATTGGTACGAGAACGATATACAGAGAACACAGTTTTAAAAATTGAAAAGAAAAAGTCGCTAACTGCAGTGAAAGGTGTGCGCCGCAATATAGATATAGCAGATGTGTACCTGGAAGTTGAGAATGCTTCAGATTTTCATCTTGGGCGTTCACCTCTCTAAAGCCGATGAGCGAAAGAGTGGAATCTGAAAGTATGCTCTCTCCACTGTTACTGTATCTTTCATGCAATAAAAAATAAAGAGAACTGCAAGTGATGTATAGCATGTTTGCTTTGTAAAGACACTCGTTACGATATAAGTAACCGGCAAAAAAATGTTATTCTTTAGCAGTCAATTGGAGCGACTGACAAACCACTATAACTTTTGGGGTTTTGGGTTCCATGTTTTCATTATGGGAGGGTTTTAACTCGTTAGTGACAAATGATTTTACACCGATTAATTGGAGGAATGGTGTTTACTTGAAAATTCTAGTGAGTGACTTTCGTCGTTTCCTCTTGCATCGGTTGCTGCTTCGACCATGCATTTTATGCTCGTTGCCATTATAGATAGGCGGAATCACTTTTTTCGTGACTCAAACGTTTAGCCATTGAGGAACTCATACCGTGGAACACTCCCTACTTCCTTCCTTTCATCCTCTCGGAGTAAAGATTATAATCTGCCTGCCACATTTTACAAGCACAATATTATACATATCGCATACTGGTTCAATATATTCATAAAAGTAAGAACGACATAGCGAGATGTATTTTCAAGATATAGATATAGTGAGATTAAAGCATATTTCATTGTTTCCTTTTCCTCCCACTGTTTTTGTTCTGCGTGGTGTCCCTGGTTAAGTTCACGATACACACAAGGCTGTATAAAAGAAGTGCAATGCTCTGGCTTTAGTAACAGATGAAAAGTGTGAATTCTACGACGTGCTTACAACAGGCGTTGCTGATACTGAAAGTTCTTGAATATTTTCTCGAGATAAGATGCTGAAATTAGCGGTGAGTTAGGCAAATATAGTTGAGAGAAGTATGCTGTTGATTCCACTTTGATTAAAGTATTTAATTTTTGTTGAAATTTAATTCGTACGGTTATATGTGCTAAAGCTCTGCGTTCTGGTGATCGGTGAATCAACACTCCAAAATCTGGTACATGCCGGTGGTCACGGCCATGCACAGTAAGTTTGAAAGTTTTGTATCGAATTCAATTATCATCGTGGTGTCCTCAAGACTCATTTTTCAAGGCCAGGTTTTGCAGATAATTGAAAAAGCTATGATTGTGTACAGGGTTTATCATTTATTACTTGAATTAGTTTTCGTGTACCTCGGAATTAATTTTTGAATTAAGCGTGCAATTGAAAGATGGAGCACGTAGGGATTTTCGTTTCATTTACGATCTACAGCAATAACGTCGTCAGTTTTTTATGCACTTCACTGTTCTCTTAATTGCTCTTTATTTTACGATTTGTACGATTGCGTTTGATATGGTAGTGAAATTTTTGGTGAGCCCAAGAACGATTTGGGTATTGACATGAATTGGAATGCTCAAAAAGGAACACGTTAAATGAATAATTAATAAGAGTGGGTGGTTCCGTTTAATCGATTATGCGTTACATTAAGAATTTAATCAATAACTTCATTATTAACTTCTTTCACTTACAATTACCGATTCAAATTGAATCATTAAACCGTTAATGATTGCTAGTAAGGATCAAACAATGATAGTGAGAATTTTATCACTCCTAAATTTATTGATCAATAGATTGCGATAACATCCCCATAATAGATCTAGTCCGAACATAATTTTTTCCATTTTTCAAGTTTTTTGGTGAACAAAAAACTATTGACGGATACATGAAATAGTTCAAAATCTAATGAATAGTGTTATTATTCGGATTTCACTGCGAGTATAAAGTAAACACGGAGAATCGTTTTCTGTAAGTGACTCTCTGCGGATCATATGGGTCTTTTTGATCCAAGCAAATTTTCTCTTTGAAATGTTCTGATTATTGGTGGACAGAGCTTTTTTCTGCACTCTGAAAAAACTTAGTAGTATAGCGTACTCAGCGCCTAAGCGGTGCTTTGATTCAGTAGATCTTGTTCGTACAACAGTGAGGTGAAATTTCGGGTGGGTCGAAAAAACCCGTGTAGATGCGGGGAGCCAGTATTTTATCAACACTAGTAAATTGTGTTTTTGTGTTTATAGCGTTCCTTTACAATGTCTATGATATAGTTCGATGGTTTTCGTTATCGTAACTCTCAAGTCTGGAACGCATATTTTCAAATTGTGACCGCCTCATTCGTCGTTGGGTTTCGCAATCAATTAATGTAACAATCAAAATTTATAAGTTTCCATTCAAAGTACAATCTCAGTTAATTTTTCATGTATTTATAAGAATTCTTCACTAATAAAAATCTATAATGTATTCAGTGATGGGGAATACGTTATTTTACAATAGTTTAGATAACCGATGAATACTCTACTTTCAAATGCCAAAAAGAACATACTTTTTCAAATGAGTAGACTTGGGAGATTTTTTATAAACAGTGTAGTTTCAACTACACATATTTTTCGTTTTATATTTATTAGAAAAAAATGGCCGCTTTATTAATTAAGACAACTTTTCGAAAATATGCTTTTTTGAACAATTTATTCAAAAACTATAAAATTCAACGGCTATGAAAACTAAAGGACCTCAAACGAAAATTAATAGAGTATTCTGGAATTATCTCAGATTTTTTTTTTTTTAATATATGAGAAAATGGCAAAAATCCCCTCCCGGGGAACAAAAAATTGGACAAGTACATTGACGGTCTTTGGTTTACCTATGTTATCACAAAAAATCGTACAACAATTCTAAAACCCCATCCAAAGAATTTTTTCAAAGTTTTTACCTATTCTTCCATTCCTAGATCACAATAAATTTTACTTCGAATTTGTTTCCACAGAATGGAAGATCAATTGAAAAAAGTATAAAAAATAAGCGTAATCAAAATGATAAAATACCACTTATCAATAGTTTAGAAAAGAAACCGAATCTAATACGGAAACGTTCCTAGGTGTACCCCGCCGATTTTGTTCCACTTGGAGTATGTTATTCTACATTAAAATCTAAGAGATACGTATTTTTTTATTTGTGGAAGCTCATATTTAAGGGGTGAAACACACCCCTAAAGTTGAGGTCTCCTAGGAGGGGTTATTCAGTTTTATATATATGCAGACAAGGGAGGGGGCCAAATCGAACCAATTGCATTCAATGCTTCATAAAAAGTAGTCACTACCCGATTTTTTCAGACCCAAAGGGGTAAATAAGCCAAAGTTATGGGGATTGGAAATTGAAAAAACGTCGTAACAAATAGAATATGCTTGATATGGAAGTGAAAAAAAATTGCACAATTAACAGTTTCAAAAGTCAAGGGATACATGTTTTTGCATTTTTCGAAAATATGCATCCTTAAGGGTGTACTACCCTTACATCCGAATGTCTTTGATTTCTGTAGATACGTATTTTTTTAAGTATTTATTTGCTCGGAAATATTTTTTCAGATATAGAACATATCATGAAATTGATTGAAAAGATCGTTATCAACAAAAAAAGGTATTTAAAAATATTTTTTTTAAATAAAAAAATTGTGATTTCATGTTTGTTTTATATAATAATCGATACAACATATGGTTAAGGCATCGCAGATAATAAAAATTCTTTTCAATAACATTGTTACCATAATAATATATCTAACTATTGTATTAATATTTTCATTATATTTTATATGCTGTATTTTGTACAGATGTATTTTTAACGTTAAGAATTCATTTTCTATTCTTTAAGAGTGATTTAATGAAACATCAAAAAATCGGTTGAAACAAAATCGCGAAAAAGCTACTTTTGACCCCTCACACAGAAATGATCCCTCAAGAAAATAATTTTCGTTATCTGAAATGCCTGAATCATGTGTTCTATCAATTGTTATAATCTATCCATTATTTTCAAAGGATTTTTTTAAGTTGATAATCTTAATAAAAAATCACAATATGTTCTATATCCAAAAGAATATTTTCTAGCAGATAGATACTTTAAAAATATTATTGAACTATTTCGACAAAACTGTTAGTTTTATCACAATATTTTTTGGAATTTTTTTGCATAGCATTTGTTATACTGTTCCAGTAATGAGACACCACGTTCTGCAGCATCGTTTGTCACTTTTAGCTTTTTAAAAAATTATTGTTGTTATCCAAAACATTTGATTTGCCGGATTATGTCCTGGACGAAGACATACCAATTATAGTGACAATGGTAGCTTTAAAAAATGTTCAGAATTTTTCAAAAAGCTAGAACCCTGATGAATCGTGACACCGAAAATTGGGTATCAACCATCCGATTTAAGAACGAGTTCATTAGTGTTGACACTCTCTGTTTAAAATTGTATTTTCGTGACCCAAACACGCCACCAATATTAGACAATGAAAATTCCAGTATCTTTGATGGTGTCCTTTAAGAGTCATCCGGTTTTGACCTCCGAACTGAGGGTGTCGACACCCGGTTTAAGTATTGGTGCTCTTAAATCCGTTCTTTGATGGGATACTAGGTGATTGAAGCGCGCGCTTCGCGCGCCATAACTTCTTGTTGAATGTTATTTTTAATTATGAAACAAACCACAACATTATTAGAACCGTTAGTTGAATTTGAAGAAATTAATTATATACATAAAAGAGTATTCTCTATATCAATTACTCAAGTTTTAATAAAATTTCTTTTTTGCGAAATTTATTGAGAATCATTTTACTTTGTTGTTCTTCTTCCCGATGCATGACTTGTCAAGAAGGAATCTGAGTTGTCATAGACATATGAAAGACCAGCTGTCATTCTGACACGTGAAAGCAAACAGAATAACTTCAGAGTCGTTCTTGGACTACGTGTAGTGTAATTACATATCCAATCAGAATTGCGGATAAGCGATGATAATGAACAGCTAATTTAAGCGTTACAACTCTACTTTATGAAAAGGGACTTGACACTCAAAAAGGCGACACCCAAGCGAAACCTAAGATTTCGGTTTCTCTATTGGTTAAGGAAGTGACAAACGATGCTGCAGAACGCGGAGAAAGAATGAATATTTATGCAATAAATTGATTTCATGACCTTCAATTCCTTATCTATGTCTAAAATTGCCAGTTTTGTCGAACCAGTCCAATAACGGTAAAATTGTATACAAATATAATTTAAAGGTTAATAACTCTTGAATGGTTAGATTTGAATTTTTTCGTAGAGGACCTTTTTTGTAGAGCGTTAAATTTGCTACAAAGACATGCTGTGGAATAAATAATTACGATAAATATAATGACGACGTGCGGACGACTTGAAATAATTTTTACGTTCCGTTAACCCTGATTTTTTTATCAAAAAAAGGGACAATTATTTTTTTATTCAAAAACACACAGTCTCTTCAGCTGAAAAAATTGCAGAGTCTTCCACTATGTCTGACAATATCGTAAAATAATCGCCAGAGTGGCACGAATCGCGGTTCAAGGGTAAAAAATTGTAATCACACAAATTAATTTTTTTATACCCGAACTTCGATCCGTGCCACTCTGTCGATTTTTTTGTGATATTGCCGAACATACTGAAAGACTCTGTAATTTTTTCAGCGAAAAAAAAATGGCCGTTTTCGAATTAAAAAATAATTTTCCCTTCTTTTGGTAAAAACTCAGTGTTATCGGAACGTTAAAATGATTTCAGGTCATCGGCTCGAAAACTTACACAAAACTACAACTTTCATGTACAGACACTTTTTTTCAGTTACTTCAAGTTTCCGGGATATATTCATTTAGAAAAAATACGGCAATTTCTAAAATAATGGATTTAAAAATCTGAAAAAATTCATATGACTTGTCTTTCAGTAGTACTTTGATGGAACCAATTATGAGGCAGATCTAAGATGGTCGAAAAAAAAGTGGCCGAGTTGACGGAGAATCCCTCATATATCGCTTGAACTTCCTTAACCTATATTTTTCGCGGCTGGCTAATCATAACACTTCATGAATATTTTCCACAACTTTATAATTTTATACTATAGGGCATTCCACTAGCCCATGACCCTCACCACTTTTAATGTGTTTTGAAAATTATTCATCCCTTAGTACTTATTGAAAGAAGTACTATGGAATTTTTTTGGATTTTTATTTCAACCCGTATTAACCCGTTTCGGCCCAGAACGCCCCTCCACGTACACCGCTATTTAGTGGATCATAACTACTGCTACTCTGGACTAAAAAAAATTGAAAGCACATAACCTTTCAGTTCAAGATGTGCTCTTTCCGATGATACCCACGAAATTTGTTGAAAAAAATTTTAATTACAAGAAAATGCAGTTTCAAACGAAACAAACATGATTTTTTCACACTTTTTTTTAAATTGAGTTTTCAAAGGTGTCCCGGTTTGAGATGGACCTGAAACTGTACTAACCGGTGACATAAATGTTTGAATTTCAATAATCCATGGTCGAAATTTTTTTTTTACATAAGTGTATTTAAAATCGCGACTGAAGTGAAAAATTTTTATGAAAAAAATTATGACTTTTTTTTTTCAAATGATGCACTTTTAGAAAAAGTTGTCTAGGATAAAAAGTTACTAAAATCACTCGAAAAATACACTATAATTTTTTGCAAAATGTTTTGAGCAATTTTTTTCATTTTGGAAATGGTCAAATTTTGCAAAATCAAAAAATTTTTTTTGAAAATTTTGGAAAAATTTAGGTGCATTTTTTGACATATTTTGTAAACTTTTTATACTATACTATTTTCCCCAGTAGCGCATTGTTTTTGAGGAAAAAAATTCCAAATATTTTACTCGATCCGATCCTACATTGATATTTGGAATTTTTTTCCTCAAAAACAATGCACTACTGGGAAAAATAGTAAAGTATAAAAAGTTCTCAAAATATGTCAAACAATGCACCTAAATTTTTTCGAAATTTTTAAAAAATTTTTTTTGATTTTGCAAAAATTGACCATTTGAAAAATCAAAAAAATCGCTCAAAACATTTTGCAAAAAATTCTAGTGCATTTTTCGAGTGATTTTAGTAACTTTTTATCCTAGGAAACTTTTTCTGAAAGTGCGTCATTTGAAAAAAAAATCATTATTTTTTTCACGAAAATTTATCGCTTCATCGCCATTTTAAATACACTAATGTAAAAAAAAAAAAATTTTATCATGGATTATTGAAATTCAAACATTTATGCCACCGGTTAGTACAGTTCCAGGTCCATCCCAAACCGGGAAACTTTTGAAAACTCAATTTAAAAAAAAAGTTTGAAAAAATCATGGTTCTTTTGTTTTAAACCGCATTTTCTTGCAATTAAAAATTTTTTAAGGAAATATCGTGGGTATCATCGGGAAGAGCACATCTTGAACTAAAAGATTATGTGCTTTGTATTTTTTTTTAGTCCAGAGTAGCAGTATGATACACTAAATAGCGATGTAACTCGAGGAGCGTCCTGGGCCGAAACGGGTTAAGGTATTTTTTTAAAATTTCACACAAAATTTTATGAAATGCTCATAACTCATTAGCAAACGTAGATATGAAAAAAATGAAAAGTGATTGTCATGTTTTTTTTTTGAAAGTTTTGTAAAAAAAAACTTTTTTTTACAAAACTTGGACCGCCTTTTGATTTTTCTTAAAAGATACACCGAGTTTCTCAAGACATTTTTACATTGGTGAATAAATCCGTACTAACGGATCAAGAGACTCGGTAGAGTCTCGGGACAAGTACATTGACAGCCCTGTCGTCTGCTGGCCCGAGCTCGCCGAGACTATACTTTCCCTGAATAAACCGGTTCGCGGTGGTGGGGGTATAATCGGCATGTCATTTTATTGAATTACGAAGCTCAGAAGCAATTGAGGCACTTTAAAATTGAACTTTTAGCTAATTAAGAAATTCTCTTTCGATTGCGCCCAAAATCAGCATGATCGGTCGCGTAACTGCTGAGAAAATACTCAGCACGGGCTCAAGATTATGCAAAAGTTACCAACACATTCAACAATTTGACGTGTCTGTATACAACACCATGATAGGCCTCAACGCCCGCCTCAAGACCCATTTTCATCAAAGCCAGTCTCCAGTGACAGCTGCAGAAAGAGCAATGACTACTACGTTCACACGGAACTCTTATTCCGAATTAATTTATCGGGTTTATTAAGCCCGATACATATATACATCCCATTATAACCAAATCGAAATAAGAGTGCCGTGTAAGCGTAATGTATGACGTCTATACAGTGAAACGGTTATCAACGGAGTTTTGACATAATCAAGTGCAGGACGTCCAAAAAATTTCGATTAATGGATTTAATAAAAATATTCAACGGAGATTCTGAGTGAAGTTCTGTAATGATAAAGTGCGAGATTAGCGAGTAAATTGGATAAATTGTGAAAAACAATGATCTCAGAATAAACTTTAGAATAGACTGGTAAGCATTTTTTTTCGTGATCCTGAGTATTCAAATCTCGCAGTAAACATATTCATCCACAAAATATAAAAATGTAAAATAAAAGCAACAGTTATGTGTTATATTCACAAGCTAAAAGTGCGGATTGTAATTATATACAATCTCCATATGAGTTTATATAAACCAAAATATTAAAAAATTTTAGAAAAAAGAAGTGATATCGAATCCCAAAAATCCCCTCACGGGGAAAAAAACGTGGACAAGTACATTGGTAGTCCCTTGTTTCCCTATGATATTAAAAAAAAATCCAAAACGCCGCTTAGAAGAATACAAAAAAAGTTACAAAATAAGTTAAGATCTGTTGAAATATACGTGGCCAAATACGGGAAGCTTTAATGCGTTTCAATAAAATTTCAAATACGGTTTGATGTTGATATAGAAAAAATAATAAATTTCGGAAATTCAACTATGTCACCAACCAAATTGCAAACGTAAAAAAATTAGATTGTAAAAAAATTCTGAACGAAGTACTTGGCGAGTTCGTGATCATGATCTATACACTACGCTAATTTCATAGAAAAATCCTCGCCAAGTACTTCGTTCAGAATTTTTTTACAATCTAATTTTTTTACGTTTGCAATTTGGTTGGTGACATAGTTGAATTTCCGAACTTTATTATTTTTTCTATCAACATCAAACCGTATTTGAAAATTTATTGAAACGCAGTAAAGCTTCCCGTATTTGGCCACGCATGTTTCAACAGATTTTAACTTATTTTGTAACTTTTTTAAAAAATTTTCGAGAAAATCGAAAGTGGTTTGGCATGGAATCCCCCCTACACATTCAATGCTTAACACTACTTATTCATACACTGAGCTTCAAAATAAATTTAAACTGGCACGTCCCGCACTATTCTGGAAACTCCGATCAGACTTTTAAAATTATATACAGCTTGATTGAGAAATATCTCCGTATACTGGAACCCGCTTCATACCGTAGTAGAAAGAAATAACAGGACTGTCAATATATATATATATATATATATATATTAGGGTCGTCCTTAAAAAGGTCATATTTTTTTTTTACTCTCCCAGAAGCTTAAACGGTTTCTTAGCATTGAAAAAAAATACTCACCAAATTTCAGCTCTTTATCTCAATCCTAAGTCGACCCCCACGAGTGTCAAAATTTTCCATTTAAATAACACAGAAGTTTTTCGATTTCATGTTCATCTATCCAAACGTCGGCTTCATCCAATGCTTCTATATTGTAATTACGCTCGATTTGTAGATAATTTAATACTTTCCAAAGTTGCTTCAACCATTTTTATTGTCACTCCCATTGTTTTGAATGTTTAAGTCTTTAAAGTCATATTTGTTAAGAAAATTTACCTTTTTTCGCTAATAATTGCTCAACGATTGAATTTACAACAAAAAATGATAAAATAAATTTTGTAGGGAATTTCATTTTATGCAAAAATTCTTCGATTCGACGTCAATTTTAAAATTAACGTTTTATATTTTCAGTTCAAATAAAGTAAAAGTCGCTCAACAGCAAGTTTACTTCATATAACCCCATTTTTTAAATGATTCTCTTAATAATCGATTATTCAATTATAAATAAGAAGTGATAAGAAAATAACATCCGATATGAAAATACAGTACTAGGTAAAAAATTCACCATATATTTTTTGTACATATCCTTCAGTTTTTATATTTAATTTTGTTTATCGCTGTTAGATAATAATTGATCAAGACAGCTCAAAGCGTTTTTTTGTAGGTTACGTCACTCATAAAAACCCTACTCTGGCGGAAAAATATGAAAATATTCCGAACAACAAAAATCGATTTTACCGACATGTGAAAAGGGGTATAAGCTCGTAAAAGTTTGTGCAATCACAGTACAACAAAAATTCATTTCATAATATAAGATTTACAGAAGTTGAGTTTTCTTCTTCAATCATAATGACAAGAACAGCAGTGGTAAAAATAAGACTATTATGAATTCAATTTTTTTTTTTTTTTTTTTTTTTTGAACGTGGATCGAATTCTATACAGTTATGCTAATTATGGGGGAAAATAGGCAAAGCTCAACATTCATCGAAGCAACATGTAAAAATTTTTCATGAATGAAAAACATTTAACCGCGCAAAAACGGGAATTTCAAAAAAACTACCCAATACGGAGAACTAATAAATTTTTCTACGACTTTGAAATTCAGTACAATTTTTATATGAAACTCAGACAAAAAAAATTCAGGAAATATTAGCATCTTATGATTTATATTTGAACGGTAATTTAAAAATTGACATCATCGATAAACGATAAAAAAAAACTCCATAAAAAAAAGTGCAATGAAATAATACAGTTTTGGCTAGAAAATTCTACAAGTTCTACAAGTTCACCATTCAAACCCGAGCGATAAAATTAATATGTTAGCTGTAACTTAGTAACTCTCCTATTTGTAGAGTTGTATATTCCAAACTAAAGACTTGGCGGAATTGGCTTTGGAATTTTTTGTATAAAATTAAATTTCCTACAAAGTTTGTTTCCTCATTTTTTGTTGTAAATTCAATCGTTGACCAATTATTAACGAAAAAAGGTAAATTTTCTTAACAAATATGACTTAAAAGACTTATACTTCCATAACAATGGGAGTGACAATAAAAATAATTGGAGCAACTTTGGAAAGTATTAAATTATCTACAAATCGAGCGTAATTACAATATAGAAGCATTGGATGAAGCCGACGTTTGGATAGATGAACATGAAATCGAAAAACTTCTGTGTTATTTAAATGGAAAATTTTGACACTCGTGGGGGTCGACTTAGGATTGAGATAAAGAGCTGAAATTTGGTGAGAATTTTTTTTCAATGCTAAGAAACCGTTTAAGCTTCTGGGAGAGTAAAAAAAAAATATGACCTTTTTGAAGACCACCCTAATATATATATATATATATATATATATATATATATATATCAGGGTGTAATGGCCCGCATATATATATATGTTGGCCATTCCATGCCAACTCAGCCTATTGTAAAAATTTACATTTTCGATGGGCTAAAATTTCATCATCTTCTTATACTTATTAAAGAGTTCCATAATTTTTTTCAAATTTTTTTATGAAGCCGTTCACGAAATATGAATTTTTGAAAATTTTAATAGTTTTTTTTTTTTTTAATGCTCATGACTTTTTTGACAAGACACCAATTTGGATGCTTTTTTCAAATTGTGAGTTTTGCAATGAACTTTTTGAAAATATGATGCAAGTAATCATCGATGAATTATTTTCTCAATTTTTTTATATTTTTAAATTGAAACATTTATTTCTTAATTGTTTAGATGCTTCGATTGTTTTTGAAAAATTCTCAAAAATACTACTTCCTATTTCACGAATTTTGAGCCTGGTCCAGTCGTGGGATAACAATTCTGTCCATTTTTTCTGCAATTTCCAAAAATATCGAATTTCATATTTTTACCTTCAGAACTTTATACATAACTTTTAATGTCTTATAAAAATGAATATTTGTTAATAATTGTGTGAATTGAGGTGATATACAGTTATGGAAATAATCACTTCCATCGTGTCAGATCCATATATTGAAACGTTTCATGATTTTTGGACATTGGTTAGTTGTTCAAAAATCGAAACTTAGGATTTTTGAAATCCTCTTCTTTGTCGTGGAGAAGTGTGCAGGTTTGTGCACTGACCGGCGAGGTCTTTGCTAGGAGTAGGAGTCACCTTCAGATTTCCCCGTCTTGCCCTTCGAGGAGATAACTCGACTCGGGAAGCAAGAACGACTACTCTCGCCCGGATCACGAACAACCAGTGCTCTAAGAATGCTTCTCGTGACGCAATCGGGCGAGGCCTCGCTATTGCGCCACCGTACTTTAATTGTACGAGAAACGTTATTCCTCGATTGAGGATTTCAGTGCTCCATTATTTGTGTATGATTCATTTTTGGGTAGGAATAAGGAGGAGGAGGATGGAAAGGTGAGGGAGCCTTATCGGCGTACTGGTGATGCTCCGCTGATGCGAGAGCGCTCAGTCCGTTGCCCTCTGTCAGGATTTCTGTGAAATCAGAAATCGTGACAGGGGATAAGGCTGTCCCGTTACAATATGTTTGGAATAACGCTAAGGAATTTTTTGATTTTCAGGTGACCCGTATAACGCTCAGAGCTCTTTTTCACAAAGTATAAACAGATGATGAAGTTTTAGCCAAATCGACAATGTGAATTTTATCAATAGGCTGAGTTGTCATGGAATGCTCCGCATATATATAGTATGGGCATGAAGAGGTCATTGTATGATTCGGTCTGCACGCGTATATAGATACGTCAAATTCTTCGATGTACTAGAATCGAGCATAATGCTGAACCCATGCAAAGTTTTTTCCCGGCAAATGTGTGACGGATCGTGTTGATTTTAGGCTCAATCGATAGAGAATCGTGTAATTAGGCTGCAGTTCAATTTACAGATTGATTGATGACTCCTAGGTTTTGTAATTTGGCAAAACGTCAAAAAACTTTCACCCCCACCACTGAAATTTACTTCATCCAGCGATAATTTAGTCTCGGTGAACCTCGGAACAGCAAACGACAGAACTGTTTATGTACTTAAGACTAGACCTAAGTCTCTTGATATGAGCTGTATGACGAAAAAGGCCAATTTGGTCCAAGGTGTCAGCAAAATTCTTCAGATATTGTTTTCTATATCATTGTATTAAATTTGAATGGAGAATACGATTTTTAAATGTAATACAATCATTCGTCATAAGAAAAGTACCTGTAATCGGTAGAACAATTCTGAGCTTCAAATCAAACGTGTAATGGATGAATTGAAATAAAAATCTACTTACATTAGTGAGTTGATTTATAAAGTTCTTATTATCGTATACATACTCAAGTTACACGTTTATCAAGTTACATAGATGTAATGAATGTGCAGCTGATACTAGAGTTTCTAATTAAACGAATAAATCGCTCCTCTTAATGGACGGAATAAAGTTCTGTTGATATAAATGTTGGTTTAGTGGTAAAATTAAATGAGTGGCCAGATGAATCGTGATTACTCTTATTTTTTTAGGTATTAACGAAAAAAAAATTCTGTTAAAAAATAGGCTCAATTGCTTACTTTTTAGAGGTGACTATCTAGACAAGTACATTGACGTTACTATAGATGTCGAAGAAAGACGAGTTGCTACTAGAGTCTTTACTGCAAGCAGAGCTGGTCGAACGTTTTTTCAAAATTCCCGAAAATTGTTTCCACGATATTTAATGAATTGCAGCGTTTTCAAAATAGTTGTGAATTCACGTATTTTTAAATTTTTTTTCTCTTTCGATTGCGACTGTTTAAAGCTCTGCAGCTTCACACATGTTGTAGGTATGAATATCTCATTGTTCCAAGGCATTAAAAAGAGGTGGCGCTTTTCGCACACATTTTTTTATGTTCCACGAGTGCGATCTAGTGACCTAGCTGCAACTAGAAAGATTCTACTGTTTTATGTAAGACTGTGTTTCCTTGCTGTGACATTTTTTACATTACAGTGACAGCTGTGAGTTAAAAAAGGTTATAAAGATCGCAATCGCAGATTAATAGTCATAGTCGTGCGGTTAACACAAAAAGATTATAAAAATCGCGAGTGTGACGGATATATTGTAATAAAGTTGACGGATATTTTTGTAATTTAATTTTCAGTCAGAGTCATTAGTAAGAATTTTTTTTCATTGAATAGTGACGGCTATGAGATCAAGAAAATGGTCAAAGTTGCAGCAGTAAAAGCTGACGAAATCTATGATTATTTTTAATTCATGACTTTTGGTTAGAGTCATATTTGAGATCAAGACTTTTTTTCTGAAGATTGAGGATTCAAAACAGGTAGGTTTGTTCATCATCGTTAGAAGTTAGTGAACGGTTTTTCACATCGGTTAAAATCATTTGAAAACTTATTCGTGCCTCCTGTAAAAACCAGAAACCCTTTAATTATTCGTGCCTATAAAAATCTCTCTTAACAAGTGACTAGATTCGGGGTCAAAAGGTTTGGTTCAAATATTACAAAAAGTTGTTAAATAAACTACGAAAAATCAACATAGATGCTGTAAAAAAGTTCAGTCAATTAATTTACTCCAGCCGAATAATAGTTCCGAGTGCCGCCAAATTAAGTCTAGACTCATTACATCCCAAGATTTCAGAAAGCTTCACAAAAAGTAATTAAAAAAAAACTAATGCGTGAAAAGTCACGTGGTAGAAGTGAAACTTCTGTGCGATGTATAAACGGGTTAGCTAAAACGGGAAAAAGAATAAGATATTATAACTAAAATTCAATTGCATAGACGATTTTTGTTTCGATGAGAGGAACATTTTATTTTATTCTCCTTCCGTGTTTCCGTACTCCTGGAAAGACCCAACAGGCTTGTGGTATAAAAAATAGAGATTTGAAAACTCTCGACTTTAAGGTAGTTGGGAAGAGTTGAGTTGCACCGTTGAACATATACTTTTTTGTATGAAATGAAAAGAAAATAGTTTTTCTTGTGTCTTGGAAAAATTGGAAATCTCCTCATCAAAAAATGATTGTTCTAATCTACGATATGTGAAGAATCGTTCACGAAAAATTGATATGGATAGCTCGTGTCATTATTGTGAAATCACGTGTAGAAGTACACACAGCAGTATTGCACAGCGTGATTCGGGCTCGGACCTCTCTATCTTTCGGAAGTCAGTATACAGTTGAGATGCCGGCCACTACGAAATTTCTATTAGACGAGTGCTTTTTTTTGGTCAACAGCTGGTTCATTTTTAAATGTTTCCAATTCATTACGTGTGTCTGAAGCTTTTTGTGAAAATTTTAGTAGTCTCGTTATTTTGTTGTAATAAAACTACCCGAAGAAGCTCGCGATTGATTTATCGTGTCCTAAAAATTTCGAGGTTATGTTTTCATTCTTCAAATTCATGGATGTGTTACTCAACGAGTCAACTAAAGTTCTTGTTTGATATTAATTTTTATTTAGATTGTTTATATGGCTTAACGCAATTTGATTGATTTCGTTTTGAATGAAAATGATTTTCGAAAATCGACTTTATCATTTAAACACGCCACTTTTTAAATTGCGAAAATCGACAACATTTTGAACTCTGCCGAAATCTTCCCAACTACCTCAATCTGTGGAGGTATCTCGAAAAGACTGCATCAATCGTAGTTCTTGATCTTGTCAAGTTTTATTCGGAGTTGCTGTCAGGAAAATATTAACTGTTACCAATAATATCCGCTAATCACTCCCAATCACGCATTCTGCTGCATATATTTCACTAACCTTAAATTTGTACTCATCTTCTGCTTCTCGTATTTGTTTTTATTTATTTTTCGTTTTGTTTTCGTTGTTCTACTAACAAGGTTTTCCAACCTATGATTTTGCAAGTATAAAAATGATGATAGGGACGGGAAGAATTTGACATCCCCAAAAGAACGTTGCATGCCCATGTAAATTTGCAATTAAAGTAATAAGGCCTGAGCCACATAGTTATGAGGTTTCAGATTCAGTTCGCGATTATGAAGCTTTTATTTTTCGAGTCATTTAGTTATTTTTCGATATATTTTAATAATGGTTTGGATAATTTGAAATATCATTTTTCATTTCATTACTGTATAAAAATTTTGATGAGTAACGAAAATAGAACCCATAAAGGATATGTAAGGATCGAATATTCATGTAATAATTAAAATCGAAAAAAAACGTCACTGATAATCAGAGTTATTACCGAAACGGTTCGACCGTGAAACCGATTCGAAATCGTTTTGAAATCATAAAACCGATATGTTCGCGTATAGCAGAGTGCGGCAGGGATCGCGCTGGCATTTTTCTTTTAATACTTCGCGTCGAGCCGCTACCGTGTCTCTTGATAACGGAGTAGTAGTGAAATTAGGAATAATGATCATGTGACCTATAAAAATGAAGTAAATGTTTTTTCGCATAGCTGGTAATATAACGGTAGTTACGTAGACTGAAAATAAACTTTATATATTCAAAAGTATGCGAAATTTTTATAGTTGCTCGGGTTTTCTAAGCGGTAGCGTGCGAGCCGAGAGTATGAGATCCTGCGATCAAACCCCGGTGGGAAGTTTTTTTTTGTCACAATTTTGGGCTGAATGTACATATAACTTCGTGACACTTCTCGCTTTCGTGACATGCCGAAAATAAAAACCGTCGCTATAGAAGTTTCAATTAAAAAATTATGGTAAAAAAATTAAAAACAATTTCGGTTTATTCAAAGTTCATAAATACAACTTTTCCCTTCCTTGCTACTTTATTTAGGAACCGATACTTCCCGAGATACGTTGATTGATTGTTTCAACAACTTCCCAAGTGTTGACAAAAAAAAATTTGACACAAAGTTCTGAAAAAAATCTCATGGATTGAAAGCATAAAAGTAAGAAGAATCCCTTCCATGACATTATATTTTCATCCTAACCCTATGGTTTTCGAGTTTAGCCATGGCAGTCATCGGAGTTTCGACTGTCAAGAAATCAGAGCAAAAAAATAATACACTTGTACCTTGTATAAAAGTACCTTGACAAAAAAGTCGTTCGGTACACACAATGTGCATATCAAGAGACTCGGTAGAGTCTCGGAAAAAGCAAAAACAAAATTTGTTAAAGTTTTCCGAACCATTCAGGAGACTGGGAGGGAGGAGTGATTGTACAGGAAAATAAATAGTCGGAATCTGAAAATCCCGTCTTGAATTAGTTTCTGGATCTGTCACCGCCAGAATTGGGAAATCCTACATGTAAAGAAGTTCGGTGTGAAGTGACCGATCCCGTGCTTGCACTTATTATGACTGCCAGTTCTTGGAATCGTCTAGTTTTTATGAATTTTTCTTTTTTATTAATCGAAATTAA
>JBBLXU010000364.1:0-37372 GCA_037893425.1 Campoplex nolae | reverse complement strand
TCGCGAAATAATTTAATTTTGAGCTCTCCTTGTAGCATGCTTCTTTTTTTACCATAACTCAACTTTTTTCGGTGGATGCAAGCGAAAAAAAAATATCGCCTTTTTTCCGCACACCCTAATATATATATAGGTATATGTTGTATTATGGCACCAGAAAAAAAATATATAGATATATAAAATGCATTATGGCCCTAGATTTGTCTCTATAAAAAAAAACAAATAAACATCAAAAATGTGTGCGAAAACCCGACCCATTTTTTGATGCAATTAAAAAATAAAAAATTAATATCTCTTCAATGCGTTGAGCTATAGAGTTCGAAGAGGTCGCAATCGAAAAAAAAAAATTAATAAAAAATACGTCAACTTACAGTATTCTCTGAACTACTGTAATTCATTAATTATTAATGAAACAAATTTTGAAAATTTTCGGAAACAATTGGAAACGCTATCGCTCCGGTAAAGACTCTCTAGCAGCAGCTCGTCATATATAAATGTACTTGTTTCATTGTCAGAGTCGCTACCGCGACTCTAGATCATTTGTCAACCCATCAATGCGCAAAATGACAATTTTGTTCACGCAATTTCAAGTACACAGTGTGAATTGACAAACAACAAAAAATTCTTTCAAAATCTCTTGTAGAGGGTTTTCGAGGGTGCTTCTTCAGAATCCAGCAATAATTTTTTTGAATAATATCAAATTCTTGATTATTTTTACGTTTTAAATTGAAGTCAATATTTTTTCAAGTTTTTTTTTTAAATCGATTTTTTTGTTGTTACTGCACTTAATAACCACATATTGCAAATAATGGCGATCCGAATGTCTGACCTTTCCGAGACCTTGGTGACGATCTTTATTCCTTTTGATCTTTTCCAACATGGCGGTTTTCGCAGAACAGCATGGTGTAAAGTTCCATGATTTTTATTCTCGAAAAGTATCGACTTGACAAAACAATTTTATACAACAAAAAATGTTTAGAATCATCCAAAGAAAACACGTACGATTTTATGAATCATGCTTTTATCTTTAATGTCGCTAAAGGTTCAGTTTGAAGATTACAAAAAGTTGTTAAGGTAGTACTGTCGCTTTTAGAATTACCGTTCAGAATCTAATAAAATTTAGTACCGTCGTAGATTATGATAGGAAAAAGACTCAGTCAAATTTTTGAGAGGCTACAGAGAACCAGAAAAAATATATTCGCATCGGCAATTTCATACATTTAACGTTGCATCTTATGAGAAATCACGGTTTTCATTGTATTTTACAAAAAGTACCGTTCAGAATTGAATAAAAAAGGGTGGAATCAGAGAAAATATTATAAGGAACATTTTGAATCCTTAAAAATAAAGGTTGAGAGCATGTGATAGCAGTAATTAACAAATGAATATCCTAAATGTACGTTTATATCGCAGATTAGTATAACGTGGCAACGTCGCAGAGAGGTTACAATGCGCGCGAAATTTGAAAATAAAAGAAACATAGAAGTGTATACTTTATAAAGATTCTTTATCATTAGTAACGTTATTATTTTTTTATCAACAAAGTGATAATTTTCAAAGTCAATTAAATAACAAAAATAATAATTTGGTTTTTTTCTCTTGTTTTTCGAAAAAATCACAGATTCTTTGTAATATATTTTTAGTTTTGGTGACTCTAACCGAACCGTTCTCGTCTTTGCCCAAAGCTCTCGATAAGCCATTGTACTTATCTTGTTTATATGCATTTACAAGCATTTCATAAGTCACTTTTGCAGTGACCATTTTTTTTCTCATACTTGTTGATACACAGTCTTTCAGTGGATTTAATTCTTTCATACCAATAGGCAAGTTCTGCAAAAATATTATTTTATTAGAAGCATCGTCCCAGCTCAAAAAAGAACTAAGTAAATCGCGGCTGGTTTTGTTCTTGTGGTGTATTCATTGTTGAAAATGTTGAATTTTAATTGACACATAACCAAAAACTTGCGCCCGTCACCCGTCAGTCTTTGCGCACCTCTCGAGTGAAACAGACATCTCTGTCTCTCTCACTCTATCGCAACGTTGCCTATTCTAAATACTGCGTAAGTCAAACATGACGGTGTATTCATTTGACTCTTGCAGTATCGACGTAACTACCTTAAATAAACCACGAAAAAACAGCATAGATGTTGTATCGGATCTGCATCATTCGGAGTTCGTGAATGATTTTTCGTATCGCCTAAAAATACTCAAAAACGTACCCGTGCGATGGCGCTTTACTCCCTCTTCAGAAGTCTCTCCTGTCAACAATTCTCCTCATAAAAATAACTTGTGAAAAATAATTACTTGTGTAATAATTCGTGCCCACAAAAATTTCTCTCATCAAAAAACTAGACCTTTCGAAAAAACCGCGGTGATTTACAAAAAATTGTTCAAGTATAAATTCTTCCCCTCAATAATTGCCTCGAATAAGCAACTCATTATAAAACGTTATGAAAAACAATCTTATATGAAATAGAAGAATAGAGTTGAACCTACAGAATCATGATAATTCAAGCCTCGCAATAGATTAATTATTAGAAAAATTGTTAAATAAACCATGAATAATTGGTATCGCGATACTGTTTAGTCATGGTTTGGTCACCGGCTCCCACGGGTGGATCACCGACACTTGCGGACACTGAAAATCAAAAGTGTCGCGATTGGTCAGGGCGAGACTGCAAAAATAGTTGAGACAGGAGTCCATTTTCTCTTCCCAAATAATAGTTTCGGGTTGTGAAAGAGAAAGCTCCGATTTCACGGAACTCATTGGATAAATAAAACTCGAAAATTATAAATAGTCAATTGCTTATAAACTAATTAAGAAACCGCTTGATAATAGTTTTTGGTGATTGAAAACGTCTCTACGGAAAATTCTTTAAAAAAACAATAATCATATAATATCCCTTTGAAAATCTGTCATAACTAAAAACTCCAATCGAAAAACCTGATTTTTCCAATAATTCGCGATAATTACAAAAAGTTGTTAAATAATTACAAAAAACAGCAAAAATGCTTTACAAAATGTTGAGACAAGTACATTTATATATAAATAAATAATTAGAAACTTGTAATAAAATATCTTTAGAAAAATTTCTCCCAACAAAAAAACCATTCAACAAACCAGATCTTCCCAAAAATCCACGATCAGAAAACAGTTCGATTCGTTCCCCCAAAAGTTACCTCAAACAAGTAATTCATTATAAAAGGTTATGAAATCGTGAAATTCAATGCTCGCAAACAGTTGAATTAAAAGATTACGGAAAGTTGTCAAATAAATATGGATGTGGTCAAGTATGTCGGATTATCATGTTTATAAATCCTCCAGTTATATTAAAATGCCATTTCTCTAGTTAGTACATTATCTCAACGAATTGTCATTCTATGACTTCGAATGATAAGGACTTGACCCTTTAAAGCCCAGACACCAGGGTAAAGACCTAGATGTTAAAGCTGGACGTTAAAGGCCAGAGGAAATTGAGAATTTTTTTTCCATTTGCAATTAACTGCTTAATTAACAATGATGGCTCATTTTTGAATGGGACATTTTTTTAGAGGACGTTATCATGATGAACTTCTATTCGAAACTTTTTTCGATAGGACGCGTTCCAAAAAAAACTCACAAAAAACGATTATTCAATTTTCAATAATTTTTCATTGCTCAATTGCAGCTTGGATTTTTGCGGAAACTCAGGACTACATTCCTGAAGATCCAAACAACTTATAAAAAAATTGGCCAGAGGATTGGTCTTTTGAATAGAACTTCGAAAAATATGCCGTAAGATAACTGGACTAATCAACTCATTTTTTACAAATGACGAAAAAGAATTTGGAGCGACTGAAGTAAATTTGAAAAATCTAGAGACACGGCAGCGTCTTGACGCCAAGTATTAAAAAGAAAATGTTCGAGAAGGCATGACAAGGCATGCAGCGTATCTATTAGGATGCTTAAAAAAAATCGATATTTTTCTTTCGTGGGCCACAGGCGGATGTTGGTATATGCAAAAAAAGTAACTCAGCCAAAATTTGGGATTTAAAAAAAAATTAAAGGTCTCTCGAACGACTTTTTCATTTTTTTTTCTATTTTGAGAAAAATCGTTGCGAAAAATATTTCAACGGAAATAAAATAACATTATGCGTTGAATAATGTCCGTATCTCCGTATACGTAACAAATAGATAAAAAATATGTACTTTTTTTCTAAGTTGAAGTTCCCATACCAATATCATAAACAATCGCGACACTCAAATTTACTTTAGGGCCGTTCAATTTTATTCGATTATTCAGAGACGACTCATAATTTTTTTAGAGCGATTTTTTCACAATAATCTATGTACCTGAAAATGGCTGGGTGTAAGTAATGGAAATTCGAGAAAACCGAATTTCCGATTTTTTCCAAAAATAGGAAAAAAATATGTAAAAGTCTTTTGAGGGACCTCTAAAAAGTTTTTTTTAAATTACAAATTTTGGCTGAGTCACTTTTTTTTGCATATACTCACATCCGCCTTCAGCCCACGAAAAAAAAAATTTCGATTTTTTTTAAGCACCCTAGTATCTATTCTCGAGATTGGTCGATTTCCCCTCACTTTTGAACTTGAAGTCATCGCTATTGATACATAATTCAAACTCATGCAAAAAAATGAAACTACCCTAATACAATAGCATCATTGCGCTTCAGATTAAGTAATTTTACACGTATTTGGCAATTTATACAATAGTTCAGTTATTAGTTTTTATTAAATTTTTTTGGCAATTGTGAATTACAAGAGAATAATTGAAGGATGGGTCGAACGAAGATAGCAAATGCATACAGCAAACAGCAAGTGGAAAGATTTTTATTTCTGCGTTCGTACAGTTAGAACTTCTTTAACGCGATCCAAAAGCAAGTGCATTTTGTGCTATTAATGAAAGTGTTACCACATGTTATAATACGGTAATGGAAAAATATTCTGAACAAATGTTTTATCTCTTGGTTTTTATTCACAACGTATTCGTAATGCGATCATTAAATATATTCAATTACATTTTTGCCGAAGGTTTGGAAAAGGTTGTGCCAATATTCATCACCAAATCGCATTATTAAAATTGAACGTCACCTCTACCTTTGTCTGATAAAGCACTACGAATAGTGCCATAAAATTAGGTCGTAAATTGGAGGACTTGAATATTATATTACTCAAATCCGGTCATGTGAGTTAATTAATTTTTCAACCGAGAAATTGAGTAGGTCGAATTTGCGATATCTTACAACCACAACGGGATAAATGAAATTGTCCTTAGTCGGATTCGGACGCTGAACTAGCATCGGAATCATATTCACCAACATTGATCGTAAACTTGTATTCCTGATCGCATCCAAGATACGCATCACTCATGAAATACAGAGTGTAAGAATGTTGTCCAGGCGTTGGCGCAACAAAATCCAGTTTAACCTTTGCTTTTTGTTGAAGGGTAAGTCGTTTTATTGATAGCAAAGAATTTGTCCGCGAATCGCCAATAACCACCCACCATCCTTCTTCTCGTTTCTGCGGGAAAAACGGCGCCACTACGGGTCCAGTAACTTCGTCTTCTCTTTCCAATTGTACGACAACGTTTACTGTACCGCCACTATGTAATTTGTCCTTGTCTTGTACTTCATACGACATTTCGATGTTTGGGTAACGATTACAAAACTTTGCTACGTCCGCCATTTGAACATCGGTTAACTGCAAGAGACGATTCCTATCATCATCTTCCAATTCCATAACATCGAAAACGGTTTCAACCCCTTTTTCGGTACACCGCTTGATCGTTTCGGATGTGAAGTGTGGCAACTGTTTTAAATATGAATCTTTCGACCACATGGCTTGTGTTACCATCTGAGCAAGCTCCATTGCAGCAACAGCAGGCGCAAGCCAGCCGGATGAACTTAGAACATCAACGCAGGCTTGAATCAGTCTAATTGCTTTGCTCAGAACTAATTCCGTGTCTTTTTGCAGCTCAGGACCTAGCTGAATTCTCGATAAATGGGCCTGGAGTAACAGCTGAGCTTTCACGTGAGGATCAGCCATCCTCGGAGCTTGCGGGGCATGTTGTAGTCGACCAGCCAAACTTCTCAATAAGTTTTCTTCACGTTGCCTTACCGGAACGGTCTCATATTCAGCGGCGGCTGAGATAATCTCCAGAAGGCCCCGAACTTTAGTTTTATTATTCAACGAAAGACTAAACAATTCTATTGTCGCGTAATTAATGTAATAGTACGCGGCGATCATTCCGAGATTCAGAGGCAATGTATCCATCTCGTCTTCTATGGCGACACACTTTGCTTGTTCCAAGTCGCTCAATGTACTTTCAACGAGTTCTGATAAATGATCAGACAAGTGTCTATGTGTAACACCTTGCAAACCGTAGTAATTCGGATTTTGTGTCAAGCGTCGGTACAAGAATGTCCACGTTAAGTAATCAACAGCATCCTGTTTATTCTCGATAGTTTTCGTGACTATCTCTGCATTAAAATGATCATGCAGTCGATGGTCCAAGTGACTTTCCACTGGTAATGGTTCGTTGAGGAACTTTTTAAAAAAATCTTTCTTTGAACTCTGGCATAACAGAACGCATTTGGCATCATCATCTTCTAACGGACGATTAGCACGCGCGACCATTTGCAGAACATCGGTGATCGGATAGTCCTCATACGCATGTGTCTTACCATTATAGGATTGTGTATCCATTACAATGACAAGGTGACAATTGATCGAAAGACCCCAACAAAGGTCACGCGTTGCAACGGCGACTTGAATAGCACCACTATCAAACAATTGCTCAACAAGATGACGGTCGTCGGCGGACAGTCCTTCGTGCAAATATGCAACCCCTTGTGAGAGTGTCTCCTTCAATGTTTTATCGCTCATTCGATCCAAGAATGGTGTAATATCTGATTCTTCTGCATGAAAAAATCGTGACGGCTGTCCTTCCGCCGCTGTGAAGGTTAGTAGATCAATAGCTGTCAGTCTTGCTTGTCGTCGAGTAGGAACAAAGATAATGGCTGGTTTGTGAGACGCGTGTCGTAAAACCGCGTTATAAACTGGCTTTGCCATGGCGGCTAAGCGTGAAGCGTTGTGTGTTATGTTTATGCCCTGCACGTGAAGTTCCATTGGAATCGGACGAACAGAAGGATGGAAATTGAAGGTTGCAGCAGCAGGTGCACCGAGCCACTGCGCAACGTCTTTTGCATCGGCTAACGATGCTGACAGAGCTATTATTCGAGTCGGTTTTTCGAGTTGGGATGATATGTAACGGGCTCGCGAACAGGCCACTTCTAGAACTGGTCCTTCCTCACCACCTATAAGCTGTAACTCGTCCACAATGAACAGCTGGATGTTTTGTACATTTTTTCTCTGCTTCCATCGTCGAGAGAGAACATCCCATTTATCAGCGGTCGTAATTATTATTTGTCCTTTCGCTAATAATTTCAAATCTGTTCCAGTTTCACCGGTCAATAAAACAACTTTTCTTCCTAAAATTTGGTTAAATTTTGTGTACCAATCTGCGTATACCAATTCTGCTAAAGCCTCTTTACTGACCATGTAAACACAGCGGCCATCCGGGTTTTGCGTTAGTAATCGAAGCACTGCGAACTCGGCAATCGTCGTTTTACCCGATCCTGTTGGCGAACCGATGAAGACGTTGTCGTCTGAATTATAAACAGCGTTAAAAACTTGAGTTTGAATCGGATTGAATTGCGGAAATCTGTCAGTATACAATGTCTCAAATTTTCCATTTCGAAGAGCTGTTATTGGAAGCGGTTGAAGATCGAGAAGTTCTGTAGGTGGCAGATTTTTTTCTGGAAGTATCAAATGACGAAATGAGACAGGCAGCTGCGTTTCTGCGCCGATCCAACGATCAGAGACAACACGAAGAAAGTATTGAGGTGGTAGTGGTTCGAACACGGGAACGAAAAATTTGACCAGATGCTCATCTTGAGCATACTTGGATTTCAGTAAAAAATATTCGTGGTGGAGTACAACTTCGCTGTCTACGTCTTCAACAAGAATCCAGAAAGCTTCTGAAGCACCGTGAACTTTCTCATCCCACTGAAAATCGGGAGTTATTGTCAATTCTACGCGCAACGTCGATCTTGTTATCGGTTGAATATGCGTAGATAATTCTAGCTTTGGAAACTGGTGAATATATTTGTGGATAGTTTTTCCAAGCTTCGGTACCCTGATCAATTCACCGATTTCATTGGGGCCAAGGTCGTAAAGCCGCTCCCATGGAAAATTTTTCTTTTCAATTTTTTTGATTATTTCTTCAGGCATTTTACGAAATTGTCGCAAAGGTGACATTGACTGCCACATGCGACGGTCAATCATTTTGCAGAGCGATAAACATTTATCGGCAAGTTGTGCCCAACCACGGAATAAAACAATTTCAAAAATGGCGCGCATCAATCGCGATGCTGATTGTGTAACAAATACCATATCCGACATGAGTGCGAAACCATCGAGTTTTAACTGCGATATATAAGCTTGAAGTAAAACATTCACTTTCGCGCTTGCTTCCTCAATACTCTCTTTTATTGGAATCGGCACTCGTTCCATCAATTTTTGCAGTTCCAGCTTTTCTTCCTCCCGCACATTGATATTTCTGAACTCACCCGAGAGAGAAAAAACACGAAAAAGCTCGATCTCGCTTAGAGTTCTCTTCAATAATTGGTTGTAAGTCGACATTGTGTCGTGGCTACAATAATAATGTGATGCAATTCTTCCCAATTCGGTAGCTTGGAAATTGCCAGATTTGCGATCATATTTAATCAGACCACTTCTATCGAGACACATCGCGGCGGAGTGAATTAAATCAGCTCGACGTAGTTCCAACAGGGGATCGCTCTTGAGTGTATCGTGCGATATACCATATAAATTTGGACACCTGAGCATTCTAATATAAAGATAGGTGTAACCGAGCCATGTAACGGCATCGCGTATATTTTGAATAGTTCCAAGAACTATTTCAGCATTCAACATGTCTGGCATTTTGCTGATGAGCTGCGATTCTATCGGCAACTGTTGATTGAGTAACGACAAATAATACCGTAATTCGCTATGATTCGTAATGAGGATTCCTTCGCCTTTCGTATCATATTGAGGACGACCAGCACGCCCCAACATTTGCAAAACATCTAGGGCACCCAATTCGATCCACCTGCCTTTTTCCGGGTTGTACACTTGTGTTCCTTTGATGATAACCGTGTGAGCTGGTAAGTTGACACCCCATGCTAGTGTAGCAGTTGATACGAGAACTTGAATATGCCTGTCAGCAAACAAATCTTCGACCAACGTACGATCCACTCTGGTCATTCCTGCGTGATGGATGGCAAATCCATATGGAAGTAAATCTTTCAATTCCTGGTTCTTGACTTGCTCAGCTTCCGTCCGTAACACTTCCATAGAGGCAGAACCTTCGCGCAAAAATTGTCCAAGTGTATCTTTTTCAAGGCACATGTCTCGTATGGCTCTAGCGGTTTTACCAGTTTCTTTTCGGGAATGAACGAAAACTAAAATCTGATTTCTACCAGCGTGTTCCATTGTTTTTTCATAAACGATTTCGTTCATAACTTGAAACCGCTTGAGCGCTTTTTTCTCAGTCACTCCAATATACTGTTGTTCGAGGGCAACTGGACGAAAACTGTTATCGAAATAAAATAGACCTGTCTCCGGTTTGATACGGAGGAATGCAGCAACATCTTGGTAATTTGGCAAAGTTGCAGAAAGACCGACCAGGCGAACATCATCTTGTGTCGCTTCAATATTTCTTATGGTTCGAGCAACCAAGGCTTCGAGAACAGGGCCTCGTTCATCGTGCAAAAGGTGAATTTCGTCAATAATTATTAATCGAACCAAAGATGTGAAAGTCTTCTCACCGCCTTTGCGCGTTATAATATCCCACTTTTCGGGTGTGCAAACAATTATTTGTGTTGCAGCGATCTGCTCACGTGTCAATTGATGATCTCCTGTTAATTCAGAAACTGTAAGATTGTAGCCAGCCAGACGCTTGCCGAAATTTCCAACCATTTCTTGTACAAGTGATCGCATAGGCGCAACGTAGATTATTTTGAATTCGTCTGAATTTATGGTCCCGTCAGCATTTATGTGTTTACCGATTTCACGCATCATACATAATAGGGCTACATTGGTTTTTCCGGCACCCGTGGGCGCACACAATAATAGATTTTCGTCACTTTCCAGAGCGGTTTGATGCAATCGACTTTGGATTCGATTTAAAGTTTTAAAACCTTCGAATGCTGGTTGAACATATTTTGATAACTGATCAACTGGGTAAAGTTTCTCGTTGTCAGAAAAAGGTTTCGGCTTCAGGGCTGGAACATGCACCTCTTCGTATCTAGAAACCAAAGAATCTTTTATATTGAAATTGATTTAATATCTAAATTTGCCATTTCAGAGTCCAACCACATATATTGATTATTTGACTACAATATAACGATTCATGGACAAGACTGAAAACCATATTCTATTCTATTCGCTTCGTTTCTTAATAGCAATTTCATTTTATTTGTAACTCCGAGAATAAAATAACAAAACCCAATCAATTACAGGTGAACATGGAGTAGTGAATTGTGGAATAAACATATTGGAATATACCAATGGCAAATTGGAATAGCGTATTAAGAAATTAATTTAATATATACAAGAGTAACGAGAAGGGTAAAAAATTATAAAATAAAAGCAGTCGAACGTAAATAGATGTAAAAAGCATAGATGGAGCGAAATATTCTGTAATTGCATTAAATTCCTCGACGTGATCATTAATGATGAAAGATAGAATACTTTTGAAAATTTCGAAAATTCTTGCGTATTAAATTATATAGAAATTGAGTTATCTCTCATAAAGTCGAATTAGATTCTGTTGTTATTTTTTAAACGTCAACTTCACCATTGTATTAGTTACTGAACAAACGTCTGCATACTAATTTCATTAATCTGAGGTAATGTTAGACATCACGTTAACGACCCAAGTAACATTGTTGGATCAAACATCTTAAAAATTTGAATTTCAATAAAAAGTACGTAACCAGCAACACAAAAATCTTTTCACAGTAGATTCTATAAAAATCATGTAGTTTCTTTTCACTCATGTGTTCAATCGTTACACTTGTACCCAGCTACCTGAAAGGCTCAAATTGATCAAAATGGATTAAACGTGTTGCGAATATTGATTATTTTTGAATATCATCGAATATCTTACCCTTTGCGTTGTTTTCGAAAACTCCCGTCTGGTAATTCACAGCTTTTATTGGCCATAAAATGACTACCCTGGGCGAAAGTCAAATCCTCAAGGTCGATCAGATTTCTAGTACCTTGGACTTGTCCACCAGGACCTCCAGTATCTTCGTTTTCCTCCCTTCTTTTTCTTTGAGCTCTAGCTTCCATTGTTTCGTCGGCATCATCCTCTCCCTTTCCAGTATCCAATTGACGCAAAAATTTTGCTAGTCCTGGGTCATCATTCATTTTATTACGAATTTTTTGACGCTCAGATTCAGATTGTGATGAGGCTAACATAGTACAATAAGCTATCATTTGACGATATTTTTTTAGTTGTTTGATGAAATCGAAACAGTCATAGCCCAGCAAAATGACAAGTTGGTTTTCACAGTCACGGTCATCACCAGCATCTTTCAAGATATTCAAAACTTCGGCCGCACGAGCCTGTTAAACAGAAAAGAATCGTGAATAGCCTAAAATCAACGCAACATACACATAAATACACATATTACTTAGAAGCACTTATGAAGCACTTATTAGAGTAAATTAGGAGGCCAAAATCAGCTGTGATGCATTGAGCCAACCAGTATACGGCTAAGGGGCCACCATCCGCACGATGAGAACCGTCCACGGGAGGTACCCAAAGCCGTACATTGACCGCTCAGGCATCACAGTGAGGTGTGGACATGATTTTTTATTAAGGTGGAGTCCAAACCACCCAGGATTACAGCGAAAACACGTGAAAAATTCTCAAATTTTTCATTGGTGTTTTTGGGCAGGATTTGAACCCGGGACTCGCAGCGTGCAAACCCGGGACTCGGGCTTGCACGCCGCGACCCTTGTCACAGCTGCTCTCCCATTTTCATATCAGTATTTCTTCAATAAAATAATACATGTTCGAAGTAGTCCCAATAATTTTTTCCCAGCAGCATATTGATTTCCAGCCGAGTTATAAGCGTTCTCCGAGCTTCAACTTTTTTGAGACAATGTTCAAGATATTACGAGAACCGCTTACCCGATTGCTTTCAAATTTTCACCACGTATTTGAGATACAATAATTTCACGGGTGGACGAAGGATTTTTTAATACGATGAATACATTTTTTCTATAGCCGAAAAATGAGTGACTGTTTTAAAGGAAGAAAATATATTTTTGGCACAGTCACCATTTTGAAAAAAATCAAAATTAGCCTAAACCCTTCGTCGACCCAAAAGCTAAGCTAGTGCTGTTCAGACATCTCGGAGACCGCTTATAGCTCGGCTGCAAATTGATATTTTCTCATGAAGAAATTATTGGAACTTCTTCAAACATATATCATATATTTATTTAAAAACATATTTATTTTAAAAAAAAACACTAGAATGAAAATGAAGCTTTTTTGGCCTCTACGTTGACCCTAACTCCTTTTTGGATACACAAATAGAATATTTCGATTCATGTTTTTCCATTAGAAAGCATGTAAGCGCGAATGTCGGGGGCAAACCCAGTTATATCAAAAAATAGATTAATAGAAAAAAATGAAGAAAACTTAGTTTATGAATATGAGGTGTCAATCTTGAGTACACTTGTCACCCATGCTCTTATGGAATATGCACCCAATTAAAAGAAAATAAGCTAAAGAATATTCTAAATTTTTACAGTTATAATGTCGGTGAAACTATTTTCAGCTATAACTATTAAACTGCAGGAGGACCCAATTCAATAACACCTAAATGTCAAATTCATTCAACTTTTTATTGCAATGAAAATCGATGGTTCTGAACTGAGGATCTGAAAAAAAAAACGTACCCATCTTCATAGCCTGATTATGTTCAAAACTGTTCAGCTATCTTGAAAACAGAGAATAATCGTAGCAACTCAACAATGCAGTTTTTGAAAGTTTAAGCTGAAATAATAAGTTTTCATTTTTTCCCACTTTACAAGTTTACAAACCTGAGACACCATGGCATCATCATAAATCCTGCTGAGCCGTCTTTGTAGCCAATAAGCATCGATCTCTAATGGATGGAGGGCTTTTTCTTTTTTCAACTCTTCAGCACCACCTAAATTTTCTGCATGTATAGCACGATCGTCGTTAGCTTCTTCACCCTCGTCGGCCTCATCTTCATTATCTCGAACCTCGCCATAAGCATCTTCGTCATCCTCTTCGCTGCTCTCTTCAAACTGCACATTAATACCATACGTCTCATCGATATTTTCTTCATTCGTATTACCCTTCTCGTCATTGCCAAAATCTGTAATTTTTTTGCCAAGATTGACAAGAAGCGCAAATCTTTCCTCGGCCAAACTTCCCAGTAATGTTTCCGTTTCTTTTTTTTTCTCTTTTTCTTTGAGTCTGTCATTTTTCAAAACAGCAAGTACTTCGTCGGCTGCTCCACATAAAATGTCACGAGGCTGATCACCCAGAGCTTCTTGAATGAAACTCAGAAGGATTTCGTATGTCTGACGAGTTTCTTGTGTCTTTGGACGATACACTATTCCGACCATTTCATCAACACCTTCTGAAAGAAGCGTCGCACCTTTCATTCTAGCAAAATCGTACTGCGCTTCATCTCTCTTTTGGCGCCTGTAAGGAATGTAATACAAATTTCATTAAATATATCTAAAAACCATCATACATTAAATATCTATTCATTACGGAACTTGGTAGTTTCATTTTCATTTACTAGGTTATGAACTCCTCATAACGCTAAAAAAAAAATCTTATTAATCAGAAAAAGACTGATTGCTACAATAATATTTGCAATTTCTTTATTGACTTTCAAGTTTCAAGCTGCAAGTGCTGATCCCTTTCAAAGTGGATGTACTGGAAAGTATTCGTTATTTATGTTCAGTAAAAAACACATGCCAACATTGTTTTAACATAAAAGAAAAGTAGTCACTAATATTTGTACATTATTTCCAAGGAGTGTGAAATCGATATTTTATTGTGACGGGACGCACTAAATTTCACAAGAAATTACATTCAGGAATTTTGAGGAAGCGAGACTTCTACAGAATATGAGACCAAATGTGAATGACAATATTAAAAAAAATAATCACAGTATGCGTGATGCACCAGTTTACAAGGAATGATGTATAAAAATTACCGGTAAAAAAATCAATGTTTTCACCACCCGTGCATGGAAAGTTCATTTTTCTGCTTCACGAAAGTTGAAATTTCCACAAAAGTGAGGTAATAAATAGTTTACGCTACACAAGAGTGAAAAAAAACTATCAGAAACTGCCTGCTTGTCACCCTTGCTTGCAGCTTGAGTAACAGTTTTGCCTGCGGTTTGAAATAGTCTACTTCCTCTTCTTAGTAACATAATACATTATTTGTGATACCTGCGTTGAAAGTTTTATTATCGATTCATGTTTAGTGTGCCAAAAGTGGCTCATTTCTCAACAATTCGTTTTTTATCTTACTTTACCTCACCAATGCTGTGCTTTACGGCACTCACAGACGAAAAAGATGTCTTTTCACGTTTGACATTTGACGCGTTTCAACGTGTAAAATATAACACATTACATATCGATGTTTGATAATTTTTTGAATCTGGAATCAAACTTTCGAGATAGGCATCACAAAAAACATTGTATGTAACAAGTGTAGAAAATGAATTAAATCGTGCATTAGCTGCATTCACCTCGACTCATGACATATATTCTCATACTTGTGCAAATATGTATCATAAGCCTTTGGCCCATGTGACAACTTCATGCGCCATCTAATCCATCGTGTTCCACACTTATTTTCCAAAATACTATTATAGTCTTTTGAATGAACTTGTGTGATGTTTGTTATGCTTTGATGCTTTTTTGTGTATAATTTTCAGAGGACGATCAAATTTCTATTTTGATTTGAATTAAATTTCCAGTTTATTCTATTTTGTGAGCAAACATTTTTTCAACAACTTTTTTGTAAAGGTACAAAACATATACGAGAATTTGGCTATCTCACCTATTTTTTCTATACAGTCATGTATATATGGGAATACATTTTTGCATTCACACATATTTGATAATATCATAGAAACATGGGTATGCGATAACACAATAAAAATAAGAGGTGCTTATTGGTTGTATGTATCATTTTTTAGAGATTGAATAAAGCTTCTTAAAAGAAGAAACCAACATGAAGGAATCTCAATGCTAAAACTTTTCATGTCTTGATATACTACTAAATATGAACATCATTTAGAACAATTGTCTCACAATTTTTGAATTTCTCAACATCGCTATTTTGCTAGTCATTTTAAAAAGTTCAATTTGCAGTCGATATACAAACGGCTGGATATTACTTGCAAAATGTCATAATAACTTTGGTTATATCTTATTATTTTGGAACAATCTGTTTAACAATGACAAAAGTTTAATGGGAAGTTCAGAATTTTGGAAATAACAAAATTCGCTACTTCTGCTAATGCTTACCAATGCTGTCTGTTGCTTTGTTTCTAAAACTTATCGATCAAAATTATACCTCCGTTAGATTCGTTGGTTGATGTTCATAACAATATAATAAAACTCATTGCAACCTGTGAGGAACTTGAGAAATTATAGTCTTTAAATAGAAACCATTCAAACACAGGCTAGTGTTTGAATAGATTGAATCGAGGCTTCAACCGACTCATTACATGAATCACATTGAACATGACTCACTTGACTTTGCGCTCGTCAGCTTTTGCAGGCCTAGTCCGTTGGGATCTGTCGCCCATTCTCGTACCATCTAGTTTTCCCACAAGGGACATGACTTCGCCTGTCGCTTCATCCCGACTCCGTCGTTCGATGAGGCGTACATCAGCTTGCAAAACAAGGTTGGAGTTCTAAAAATGGCCACAAAAGAACAGGTTACTTTTGAGGTTATGTCTACAAAAACGTTTTTACAACGTTAGTACCTTATACGCGACTAGATTGGAATGTAAAAATGATTAAATTGTAATCTGCAGTGCTTGAAAAATACTGATCTCGTCGCAGATACGTCTGAGGCAATCTTTTAATAAAACTCCGATAAATACCGGGTACTAACCGCTTTATACTCATACTGAAGTTGTCGGGCCGCTGCGTCTGCCATTATTCCATCGGTTCGCAAAACGCTTTCTCAATGTTTCTTGTAGCACCTCATAGATTACTAGAACAGTATAAGTAAATGCACTAACGCGCACATCACCGAATTGAATTTAAACACAAAATGCCATTCGACAATATAAAAATTTTGTTGAATTCGTGTACCACGCACCACGCACAAGACGAAGCGCGGCAGTTCGCTGAGTGCAGCTGAAGCAATGGAGCATAGGGACTATTGGAAGGACGCCGTGTGTACTTCTGCCAACTAGATCCACTGATGTTAGATTTCTATATAATGTTCATTTTAGTAAATCGTTTGTTGGGCTCTTGTCGGTGATTGTTGGACCAAAATCGACGACTGTCGGAAATTAATTCATTAGAAAAATTGAAAAAAAAAAATCTGTGTGAAGTTGGCCGATTTTTTTTTCAATTTTGAGATATCGTGAATTTTCAAAGCCCAATCGAAGCGCAATCGTTTGTCGGTTACAAATTTCATAGATAAAAGGTTTGTCGGATGCCCGTTCATTAGAAAAATATTAAAAAATCATTTCGCGTGATATCAGCCGATTTTTTCCAAACCGTTACATATTGTCCAGAGCCTAATACGTAGGAATAATTGATTTTAAAGAAGAAAAGCCATGATTTTAAAATTGACGTTTAATATTAATTCAATTTGTAAGAATACTCGATGAAAATATTGTCAGATACAGAAAAAATATTCAATGCCGAGGACAAATATTATGTGAAAATTTTAAAACTTTTCTAATTCATTTTTTCCATTATGAAAAAAAATATGATTGTCAAATTCTCGCTTTAAAAAGTCGAATTCGGATTTTGCCAACTTGTATAAATTTTGACCGTACTGTTCTTTTTAATTCAGATTTTGGAAAGTATAAATTATCGCTGTGGTTATTCGCAACCTTTTTTCGTACGTTTAAGCGTGCGTCGTACGTTTCAACGTGCATCGTATGTATGAGCGTGCATCGTAATTGTCCAATAAATACAATTATGCATACTTAGGCCAGGAAATGAAGGATTTGATTTTTACAAAAATACTAACAGGTAACCGCGAGTGCCATCACACGCGGAAAGGTCGCCTGATGTTAACTGCATAGTTTTGGACACGAGCTTCCGAGTATCTTATTTGTTATTAACAAATTAGTGAAAAAACTCACTTTTTTTTAGTTTTTTGCTTATAAAACGAAAACCAATGAAGCTATGGAAAAGCAACCGAGAGACGAAATGTAGAGAATAAAAATGCGAAAAGAATGAGCCCTAAAACGACCCGGTCGGTTAATAATTAACGGAAAAAAATTGAAAAAAAAAAAAAAAAAAAAAAACATAAAAAGACGTTTTTTCAAAATTTTTTATCGTCGCCATTTTCGAAGTTGGATCTTTTTTTTTGCACGATTGTGGGTATTGACAGATACTTCCTCTGTGAAGAATCCAGGTGCTGTCGGATAAATAGTTTTTTAGTTATATGGCACTCAGAAGTCAAGAGGGCCATTTTTTTCAGAAAGGCTGGATGCTCTGGAAGTCGTCCGATTTCAATTTATCAAGCCGATTTTTAAAATAGAAGTGATCAGCTACAAAACGTCAATCTTCGTTTTTCGTCCAAATGTCGAAAAATAGATGAAAATTAGGCGCGAACACGAGCAAAAACGGCCGAGCGCGCGGAAGTGGTCGAGTGGTAGGGGTAGAACAGCAGCCGCGGAGAAGGCGCTCCTATATTTATTATTACTATATATGCGCTGTTCTACCCCCACCACTCGACCACTTCTGCGCGCTTGGCCGTTTTTGCTCATGTTTGCGGCTAATTTTCATCTGTTTTTTCATCTGTTTTTTAACATTTGGACGAAAAACGATGAAAGACGTTTTGTAGCTGATCACTTCTACTTTGAAAATTAGCTTGATAAATTGAAATCGGACGACTTCCAGAGCCTCCAGCCTTGCTGAAAAAAATGGCCCTCTTGACTTCTGAGTGTCATAACTAAAAAACTATTTATCCGACAGCACCTGGATTTTTCACAGAGGAATTATCGATTAATATCTACAATCGTGCAAAAAAAAAAAGACCCAACTTCAAAAATGGCGACGATAATAATGTTTGAAAAAACGTCTTTATTTGAGGTTTTTCCCAATTTTTTCCGTTAATTATTAACCGACCGGGTCGTTTTAGGGCTCATTCTTTTCGCATTTTCATTTTCTACATTTCGTCTCTCGGTTGCTTTTCCATAGCTTCATTGGTTTTCGTTTTGTAAGCAAAAAACTAAAAAAAAGTGCGTTTTTTTCACTAATTTGTTAATAACAAATAAGATACTCGGGATCTCGTGTCCAAAACTATGCAGTTAACATCAGGGGTCCTTTTCGCGTGTGATGGCACTCGCGGTTACATGTTAGTATTTTTGTCAAAATCTGATGATTTTGTAGCTTCGTTTCCTGGCCTAAATTTGCAGTTAGTCAATAATACAGATAACTAAAGTACATGTTACTCCGAAGTATGCATTATTGTATTTATTGGACCATTACGACGCACGCTTGAACGTACGACACACGAAAAAAAGGTGCGAATAGCTACAGCGATAAATTATCGGTCAATTCGGAAAAAATCAGCTGACACTACACGAAATGATTTTTTCATATTTTTCTAATGACCAGGAATCCGACAAACCTTTTATCTATCAAATTCGTAACCGACAAACGATTGCAGATCGATTAGTCTTGAAAATCTAATATATCTCAAAATTGAAAAAAATCGGCTAACTTCACACAGATCTTTGTTTTTGATTTTCCCAATTAACTAATTTCCGACAATCGTCAATTTTGATCTGACAATCACCGACAAGAGCTCAACAAACGATTTACATTTTAAAAAAATCTCAAATCCAAAATCAGTCGGCTGAGTTCACAGAGGTACTTGTCCCTTCGAGCTAGTCACAAATCAGTCACAACTACGAAACTACGTGACCGACTTCCGTGAAGTTGGCCCCCCAAAGTTATTATTTTTAAATTTAATTAATGCAAATCGTTTGAGAATCGTTTGAGAGAATTTGAGAGTAAAGAAAAATTGTTTGAGAGTTAATAGTTTTTCCGGAAAACTGATTTTAATTTTGGATGTGAAGTTGGCCCCCCCATTTCGTATCTCCTCGAAAAATTGACGTAGAGGTTAAAATTTTTTTTTAATCGTTTGAGAATCGTTTGAGAGGATTTGAGAGTTCAAAAAAACTGTTGGAGAGTTAATATTGCAATTGATATTACTTAATTCTTGAGTGAATCATTTCCCCATAATTTCCCCTAGTTTCACAGGACTTCCGACCTGCGCAATGCAAATGCGCGGCCGACATGCGCAGACTATATGCGCAGTGTATCTGACTCAACGACAACAATCCTAACCTGGTAGAAAAACAAAATGACAAGAAAAAGAGCAAAGCGAACGAAGAGGAGATTCCGGCAGTGCTGGAAATGCCCTAACCTTTGGAAAAGAAAAAAACAGTTCGTTAACGCCCAAAGGATCCAAACTGTCCTATTGAAAGGTACGTTGACAAGCTTCACAGATTCCAAAGACCGACGTGACAAAATTTCTGGAAAAAAAACTCATAGCAGCGATTTCCACTTCGAGGTAGACTCAAGTGCGACTGCGAGGCAAAGACGCAGTCCCTCGTCAATAACTCCACCAGCTGCGGCCGCACGGGTCTGTTAAACTAGATCCGTCCACGATTCTCGCCCGACTTGGTGGCTTGTTTACGAACAGCCTGGTCGAATGACATCAGATTCCAATGTGGATTCATCTATAAATCAAAAGTTGCACATCGGAATCGATTCCAACATAGTATATGGTGATGATAGAGTTTTCGAAAGCTAGACAATACAAGTGCACGATTCTCGTGCGTCTTTTTGGTTTTTAGAGTTTTTACAAATTAAACTTGGGAACAAGTTTAATTTGGCCGGGGCGTTCCTGAGCGCAAACGATGCGGCCGCAGTTGGTGGAATTGTTGACGAGGGAGTGCGTCTTTGCCTCGCAGTCGCACTTGTGTCTACCTCGAAGTGGAAATCGCTGCTATGAGTTTTTTTTTCTGAAATTTTGTTACGTCGGTCTTTGGAATCTGCGAAGCTTGTCAACGTACCTTTCAATAGGACAGTTTGGATCCTTTGGGCGTTAACGAACTGTTTTTTTCTTTTCCAAAGGTTAGGGCATTTCCGGCACTGACGGAATCTCATCTTCGTTCGCTTTGCTCTTTTTCTTGTCATTTTGTTTTTCCATCAGGTTAGGATTGTTGTCGTTGAGTCAGATACACTGCGCATATAGTCTGCGAATGTCGGCCGCGCATTTGCATTGCGCAGGTCGGAAGTCCTGTGAAACTAGGGGAAATTATGGGGAAATGATTCACTCAATAATTAAGTAATATCAATTGCAATATTAACTCTCCAGCAGTTTTTTTGAACTCTCAAATCCTCTCAAACGATTCTCAAACGATTAAAAAAAAAAAATTTAACCTCTACGTCAATTTTTCGAGGAGATACAAAATGGGGGGGGGGGCCAACTTCACATCCAAAATTAAAATCAATTTTCCGAAAAAACTATTAACTCTCAAACAATTTTTCTTTACTCTCAAATCCTCTCAAACGATTCTCAAACGATTTGCATTAATTAAATTTAAAAATAATAACTTTGGGGGGCCAACTTCACGGAGGTGTACGACCGTAAGTAGTTTCGGAAAATAATATTGCTTCCATGATGCGCGCTACCGTACGGTCGACACCGACCTCCGTAAACTTGGCCGGACAATTTAAGCTTTTCCAATTTTTTATTAATCATATCTTTCAGTGGTCGTTGAGTGGTGACCAGTACCTTAATTAAAATATTTAGTGGTTACCAGTTATTTTATAATTGAATAAACAAAATTTGGGTGCAAGTTGGCCGAACATTTTCTGTTTTTTCATGAAATCGATTAGATCGAGAGCGAAATCGATGTAGAATCGTTCAGTGGTCATGAATAAGCGAATTGTATCGTTAAGTGGTCAATAGATTTATAAATAACTTGAAAAAAGTATTTTCGAATTTTTCAACCAGTCGGCTAGATTTAGCCGGTCAAAATGGTTATTACTCAACCGATCGTATTCTAATAAGTCTCAATCGAAAGAAAATCGTATGGTGGTGAATAGTAGTATGATTAAAATGTTTAGTAGTATCTAGTTGTTTGATAATTGAATAAATAAAATTTGGGTACAAATTGGCCGAACATTTTTTATTTTTTCATGAAATCGCTTAGATCAAGCGCTAAATCGATGTAGAATCGTTCAGTGGTCACGAATAATTAAATTAAATCGATAAGTAGTCAATAGATTATTGCGAAAACTATTTCGAAAACTAGAATAAAGTACAAAACGATCGCTGGATGTAACAGGTGTTCAATATGCGGCCACTTTCGTATGTTATTTATGTTCGCATTTGCTGCCGATATTGAAATTGGGATAGTTTAATGAAAACTGCGAATTGTGATTTTTTTGAGGCTTCACATTTTTTCGTTCGCGTGTGTTTCATAGAATTTCCGTTGCGCTCACAAAGTTTCGCTCACTTTGCTCGTGAATCTAGTGAAAATTTCTTGAATATTTCCATTATCGATTTAATTTAATTATTCGTGACCACTGAACGATTCTACATCGATTTAGCGCTTGATCTAAGTGATTTCATGAAAAAATAAAAAATGTTCGGCCAATTTGCAACCAAATTTTATTTATTTAATTATCAGACAACTAGATACTACTAAACATTTTAATCATACTACTATTCACCACCATACGATTTTCTTTCGATTGAGACTTGTTAGAATACGATCGGTTGAGTAATAACCATTTTGACCGGCTCAATCTAGCCGACTGGTTGGAAAATTCGAAAATACTTTTTTCAAGTTATTTATAAATCTATTGACCACTTAACGATACAATTCGCTTATTCATGACCACTGAATGATTCTACATCGATTTCGCTCTCGATCTAATCGATTTCATGAAAAAACAGAAAATGTTCGGCCCACTTGCACCCAAATTTTGTTTATTCAATTATAAAATAACTGGTAACCACTAAATATTTTATTTAAGGTACTAATCACCACTCAACGACCACTGAAAGATATGATTAATAAAAAATTGGAAAAGCTTAAATTGTCCGGCCAAGTTTACGGAGGTAGAAAGCATTCGTGTTCTTCTCTCAGTTCGTCTCCAGCTCTGAGAAGGAGCGGTCACACAGTCATTCCGAGTTTATCTTGTTATCTAATTTTCTTTACAGTTTATAATAAAAAATAGTCTTAGTTATTATTATCGTAATTCTTGAGTGACCAATTTTCATTACAATCCTTTCTACCAATCATCCAATTATCTCTTCTCTTTGAACTCGTTGAGCTTTTTCTTTTCTATTCAATAGGAAGAAAATCCAATAGGTTATGGGCCCAGTCACGCTGACTGCGAGAAGGGATCTAGATTGGTAGAAAAGAGCGTTTTTTCGTATAAGCGCGAGAAGCGTAAAACGCTTGTGAAACGCGGTGTAAAGAAACATTATCGTGCGCGAAGCGCGGTATAAAATACCGGTGTGCGAAACACGCGGTGTGAGAGTCACGTGCCGAAACCGGAAGCGGCCATTTTTGAAATTTGTACCGGTGAGAGAATTCGTTCACGAGAAGCAAAGAAAACGAATCCACGATGTCAGAGGCAATCACTACAAAGAACGTCTCAAAATTTGATGGCCAAGATTATCAAAGTTGGAAATTTCAGATGCGTGCGCTATTTATAGCACATCGCATATGGGGAGTAGTAAACGGTACAAACCCAGATAGAAATTCGTGCAGTCTGCATTAAGAATACTGTGGCGTGCAGTCACCGTGCCATCACTGTGCCGCTAACTGGCTATCAGGGAAAGTGAGGCCAGACGCAGAAGCCGCGAGAGAGGCGTGGGACGTAGAGAATGCGCGCGCCATGTTTCTATTGTCGTCAACGCTCGAGTCAGAACAAATGAGACCGTTGCTAATTTGTGAGCATGCAAGTGAAATGTGGGAGAAGCTGGCTTCAATTCACGAGCAAAAATCTGCTTCGAACAAATTAATGCTCTCAACAAAGTTGTACGAGTAAAGGATGGACGGTAATGACTCGATAACCCAGCACGTCGCCAAAGTAAACAACATGGCGGCACAGTTGAACGACATAGGTGAAACAGTCTCGGATGTGACAGTGATGGCTAAGATTTTAGGAAGTCTTACGCCTAAATATTCGAATTTTCTGACTGCATGGGACAATGTGCCGTCAGACATGCAAACGCGTGAGAATCTGGAGGAACGGCTGCGTCGCGAAGAGTCGCGCCTGACGGCGAACGATAACAGTGAAAGTGCGTTCGTAGCGATGAGAAATTCGAAGGAAAAGGAGAAGGACAAGGACAAACGACAAGTGAGTGAGAAGCCAAAAGACATGAAAGACAAGAAAAAGGGTGAGAAGCCCAAAGTTCGGTGTTATAAGTGTCAAGAGCTCGGCCATTACGCGAAACAGTGCAAGAATAAAAGAAAAAGTCGTGATAATGGCGGGAATAACTCGAGTGACTGTGCTTTTATCGTTGAGAATACACACGCGAGTGTTAGTGAAAATACCGATAAAAGCGCGCCGTTTAAAATTCCTAAGAAAGTCGTGAGTGAGATACTCGCAACCGATAAAAACGATAGTTGGTTGACCGACAGCGGAGCGTCGCGCCACATCACATACCGACGGGACTGGTTATGTGACTATCGCGAGTTACCGGTAGGTAACACGGTGTCTCTTGGAGACGGTAAAGAGTGTCGTGTTGCGGGAGTCGGTACAGTAGAGATCGAGAAATTCATAGACGACGGATGGGTATCGTCTCGTATCGAAAACGTGTTATACGTCCCGGATATGACGAAAAATTTATTTTCGGTCGGTGTCTGTGCGGAAAAAGGACACGGAGTGTTTTTTCGGGGAAATGGCGTGCGTATTGACAATAACGGGTTCGCGATTGGTTACGGCGTGAAGCTGGAGAATAAAATCTACCGAATGATTTTTAAAACCAAAAGTGCGAAGTGCGGCAGTGAAGCCAACGTTGTGAAAACGAGTTTTCGAGTTTGGCATGAGAGACTTGGACATGTGAACGAACAGACGGTGCGAAGCCTAGTCAAAGAAAACCTAGTAAAAGGCGTCGAGTTTTCAGAAAACTCAGAAAATTTTTGTGGCTCGTGTCAGGAAGGGAAATCCCACAGAAAAGTGTTCAAGAAAACGCGAGTTCGCGCACAGACAATACCGGGAGAAGTGATCCACACGGATGTGTGCGGACCGATGTCCGAAGCATCTCTCGGTGGTGCGCGATTTTTGTTGACATTTAAAGACGATGCGACGAGTTTTCGTTATATATATTTCCTTAGACACAAGAGTGACGTCCTTGAAAAGTTTAATAAGTTCGACAAACTCATCGAAAACAAATTTGGCAGGCCGATGCGGGTTCTTAGGTCGGACAACGGTACGGAGTTTAAAAACAAGGAAATGGAGAGCTACACGGATTCAAGAGGAATTCAACGCGAGTTCAGAGCCCCGTACACGCCACAGCAGAACGGTAAATCGGAAAGAGACAATCGAACGTTGATTGAGAGTGCGCGGACCATGATACTGGCGAAAAATCTCCCCAAATATCTTTGGGCGGAAGCGTGCAGTACGGCCGTGTATTTGATGAACCGAGCTGGAGCGTCGAGCGTAAAGAAAGAAAAAACTCCATACGAAGAATGGATCGGTGTGAAGCCGGACCTGACGCATCTGAGAATATTTGGCTCAGAGGCGTATGTCAACGTACCGAAACAACAACTCAGAAAATTGGATGCGCGCGCTAAGAAAATGACTCTCGTCGGTTACGAGAGTAATTCCTCGAATTACAGACTATACGATTCGAAAAATAAAAGAGTGGTAGTGTCGTGAGATGTGACATTTCATGAAGTTGTCGGACCGTCAGTTCTATCCGAGGAAGGCAAATCGAGTGAGCTGATTTTGCCGAAGGAAGAAGAACGTGAAGTGAACGAAGGAATCGTTCCAGCTCCGGAGGAAGAAGACGAAGAAGACGACGACAACGAGGTGTTCGAGTTAGCTCATGAAGAAGTGGAACAGCCGGAAGCTGCCGAAGGTGTAAGACGACAATTAAGAGATCGGAGTCTCATTCGAAGGCCGTCGAGATTCGAAACAAACGTCGCTGAGTGTTCAATACCGGTAACCTACGGAGAAGCTCTTCGCAGCAGAGAGTCGAAAAAATGGCGGGAAGCCGTTGACTCAGAACTCGAATCACACCGGGAAAACGGAACCTGGAGGCTGGTGAACAGGCGACCAGGAATGAAAACAATCGATTCAAGATGGGTTTTCAAGGTCTTAAAAGGCGAAAAAGGAGAAATTCGTCGATACAAGGCTCGTCTCGTAGCAAGAGGGTTCATGCAGAGAGAAGGCGTGGACTTTACCGAGACGTTCGCTCCAGTCGTGAGATACGACTCGCTGCGGGTTCTTTTGGCTGTGATTGCAGCAAAAGATTTGGAGCTTTCTCAATTTGACGTACAAACAGCATTTTTGTACGGAACACTCGACGAAGAAATTTTTATGGAATTGCCCGATGGACTGTCGGTAGACGAGGGATCGCGAGAGAACAAGGTGTGTCTCCTCGACAAGTCGCTGTATGGATTAAAACAATCCCCTCGTTGCTGGAATCGGGAATTCAGCTCGTTCCTCCGAAAATTTAAATTCAAAGAAACGAGCGCAGACAAATACATTTTTGTCGGTCCGGTCGAGTGGGAGAAAACGTCGTGTACCTGGCCCTTTTCGTTGACGATGGCCTGGTAGCAGCGAAGAACAGAGGAGCGATCGACGTCGTTCTCAAACATCTGAAGGGAGCGTTCAAAATCACCATCGGAGACGCAAGCCTATTCGTATAGGAATGCAGATCGAACGAGATAGATCAACGAGGACGGTGTTTGTGCATCAGAGCACATACGCGAGAAAAATTCTCGAGAGATTCGAGATGGTCGATGCAAAGTCGACAAGCGTACCGTGTGAAGCGGGATCGAAACTTCTACCGTTATCCGAAGGTGAAGAGGGCGAAGAAGTTCCGTATCGAGAGGCCGTGGGATCTCTGATGTTCCTGTCGATTGTGTCTCGCCCAGACATATCGTTCGCAGTAAATTTGGTAAGCAAATTTCTGAATCGACACAGCAAGGAACATTGGCGCGCAGTGAAGCGCATTATTTCGTACGTTGCCGGGACGGTGAACTACGGAATAAAATATCAAGGCGAGGACGACGGATTAAGTCTGAGAGGATACTCGGACGCCGACTTCGCAGGGGATGTGGAAACGAGAAGATCCACAACCGGGTATGTTTTTGAGCTGGCTGGTGGTCCGGTGACCTGGGCAAGTCAACGACAAAAACTCGTCACGCTCAGTACAACTGAGGCAGAGTACGTGGCAGCATCGATAACATCGCGAGAAGCGGTGTGGCTGAGACGACTGTTATTCGACATCGAGCAGCCTTGTGAAGAGGCAACGGTCATCCACGTGGACAACCAGAGTGCAATTCGACTCCCAAGAAACCCGGAGTTTCATAAAAGGACGAAACACATCGACGTGCGATTCCAATTCGTGCGAGAGAAGGTTCAAGCTGGTGAACTAAGAGTCGAATATCTTCGGACCGAAGACCAAAAGGCCGACATCCTTACAAAGGCTCTAACGAAAAATCGCTTTTGTAAACTGAGGGACGATATCGGGGTTATGGAACTCTGACTCTACTCAAACGGCGGAAGTGTTGGCTTGGTTCGAGCAGAGTCCGACAATACCGGTACCTCGATACTCGAGCTATACCGGTAAACGACGCGAGAGGCGTCGTACAAAAGTACAGAGAGAGAGAGAAAGCATTCGTGTTCTTCTCTCAGTTCGTCTCCAGCTCTGAGAAGGAGCGGTCACACAGTCATTCCGAGTTTATCTTGTTATCTAATTTTCTTTACAGTTTATAATAAAAAATAGTCTTAGTTATTATTATCGTAATTCTTGAGTGACCAATTTTTATTACAACCCTTTCTACCAATCATCCAATTATCCCTTCTCTTTGAACTCGTTGAGCTTTTTCTTTTCTATTCAATAGGAAGAAAATCCAATATAAACCATGTTAAAAACATAAAAAATTTCAAAAAGTTCAGAATTTTATAAAATGCGGTGAACATATTCTTTAGTGCCAAATTTGACAATACGATTTTTTTCAGATTTTTTTTTTACACAGTTATCGAGTAATTGAAAACTAAAGTTCACGTGTATAAGCATAGCGTTTTCATATATATAGGTACACATTTCGGGCATAAGAAATCTGCTTTAATGCGTAATTACTCGATAACTAAGTAGAAGAAAATTGTGAAAAAAATTGTGTTTTCGTACTTGATGTTGAGGAACATTATCACCAAATTTGATCTATTTCTTAACATTTACCCTTTTGTACCGAACTCCTTAATATCATGCGGATCAGGGAATTGACGTTTGGATGAGGCACACTTTTGGATGGTGGAGGGCGCCAAAAGTATTCCATGCTTTTGAAATACTGACCAATCGTGTGTTAACGCTCACGGTGCTCACTAACCGAGGCATGGTCGTTGTGAGCGCCCGGAAATGACGTTATCCGTGACGTCATATAATTTTCAGTACAAACTCTGAGCACTGAAAGCACGATTCGGACCGGGTGTTAGCGCGCTGTGAACGCTGTATGCACAATTCGGACCGCAGCCTATCTATTCACGAGCGCGGAAACCATCGTATCCCCCAGTAAAATCCTCGATATCTCGGGAGAAATCTGGGATCACTTGATATATAGGAGACTGTGCAACACTGAACTATAATAATACTGGAACACGCACTCCCATTCGGCCAACCGGGCCGAGAGAGATAGACCGTTTCAGGATCTCTGTCTCTGTCTGTACAGTCCATCACAAAAATTAGCTAGCAGCGGGAACCACGGTCTTACATACAGGTCTGGAAACGAAACCAATTTTCTACAGAGCGGCGTGGGTCTCTTATTGCCCGGGTTTTAAGTGTTTAAAATTGCCATGGCACAGCGTTACTATCGAAGGACGGATGTGGGTAGGGATGAAAATGTGGAACAACCGTACGGCTTAGCACAGTTTGGCACCCAGGGAGACTAGAGAGAAGGAGTGGACACAGCATAGGATATTAAGTAGTAACGGCGTCCCCAAAAATCGTGCTCTGAATTAGTTAACCGTTCTGCCACCAGTATCGCATGGGCCAGAAAGATCGTAGTTATAGTAATAAAATTAGTCCACATGATGAAAGTGACCGTGCTACCGCGCATGTGCAGTGTAAAGGAAAGTTTTGTACGAACGTAATAAAATGAAAACTAGCATTGACAAATGTGGAAGAATGAAATAGTCAAGTTTCCAATTTGAAATTATTTCAAACAATGAAGCGTTCACGATTTAGCATTATACATTTTTATTTCACTCATGGTTAAATCAATTCGAGTTTAAATGATCACATCATTATTTTTTAACATTTTCGAAACTGTGTTTTTTATAATAGAAACATAATGTCGAGAGCTTGGCTGCAATTATGTCACAAACAAAAAATATATTACAAATAAGATTCTGGATGTATGCACTGATTTTTATTCAACTAAATTGAATAAAATTATTTTAGTTAGCAGATAAATTCATTTACATTGCAGATTAATAAGAAAAAAAGTTTTGCAAACGTAAACGGCACTACACGAATTTTGACATATTGAGGTTAGGGAATAAGTAGTAACGGCAGGATGTCTGATCTGAATAAACGCATATAGCTATGATCTTTCGGATCACAACGCCATCTATTTTGGCCCGGATTTCGTGTACATTTCTAAAGTACGCTGTGTCCACTCCTTCTCTCTAGTCTCCCTGTTGGCACCGTTCAGTTGCATCGCGCTTGCGCTGATTACCCATCCCTCGATCACAACGCCGGCCTGGCGGCCAAAAAGTGAGATAATTAAGCGCCCGTGAAATAAACCACCCCCACTACGGTCGTTTCCAGACCTGTATGTAAGACCGTGACGGGAACTAACCACAAATATTACATTACGTTAAGTAGTAACGGCAGGATATCTGATCTGAATAAACGCATATAGCTATGATCTTTCGGATCACAACGCCATCTATTTTGGCCCGGATTTCGTGTACATTTCTAAAGCACGCTGTGTCCACTCCTTCTCTCTAGTCTCCCTGAGAGTCCTGCTCCTTCTGATCCACGTGTCTAGTTGTGGGCGCCATCTTGTCCCGGATTCAACGTTGTCGCGGGCCTGAACCCGATTGTTCTATCCAACCCCATTTTTTCTACTTGTTTTTGGGCAAACGAATCGAACTCGCGTGCACTTTTTCTCCTGTTTTTGTGCAGCATAGACTCTTAGAATCCTACTTCTGATTTTTGTTGAATGAAATTCCCTTTATTCTTTTTTTTTATGTATGAATAATTACTGATTTATTATAGGAACATTAATAACAATTACACGAGAAATATAGTTTGGCATAAAGGTATGAATAGAGATATAGGCCGCGGTCCGAATTGTGCGAATAGCGCTCAAACGAACCCGATATGTATATACTCGCCGGGTTACGCTATACGCTTTGTACGCTTTGAGCATAATTCGGACCGCGGCCATAATTGAGCATGTGCAATGGTAGGGGGATGTGCCTAAACGTAATATTAATGCGATTTCGCCCGATACAGAAGTGAAGGGTACACCCGACCGCGAGAGTTTCCGTTTTTATTTTTGCTGTATCGGCCTCAGTCTTTTACCGTCCGAGCTCACAACGCCTCGTCCAAGAAGGACGTACACACGCACACAAAGGCGGTCTATGGCCACGTGGAGGGTCGCGATTCCGTCCACATTTTTTACCGACGTGCTCGCGCACGCTTTCACTTGTACCTCGATTCGCTCTTCTCTCTCACTCAACCGTCCGCCTCTCGGGTATAGGAGACCGTGCATACCTATACACTCTCACCAGAGTGAGAATGTGTAGTCGTGTATATGCATACTGGTGGCGACGCCAATAGTGAGGAAAGGCGACCGTGGGAAAGACACTGTAGATGATAAAACGTATGTATGTACACGCTACACATTCTTACTCTAGAGTGTATAGGTTGCACGGTCCCTATCCGCGAAACTGAACGAGATTCACTCTCCACTTTTCCAATATGGCGGTGGCGCTGTGCAGAGGGCAGCTCAAACCGCGCCCTTTTTAAAAGGATCTGGCGTTATGCTTATTTCTCGATATTTTAACATTATTTTTTTTAGATCGTGTTTTAAAATAAACAATATTCGTATATAATGTTATATCGAAAAACAACGAACTCTTACTCGTCGGGAAATAAAAATAGAAGTCGACAGGTGACAGGTTAGGTTGACTGTTGACGTTACGATAGCACGCTATGGAGGGTCCGAATTGTTAGTACTACAAACAGACGTTAGTCCGCTGACTCAAATCGGACCAACCGTGAGCAATCTGAGCATGTAAGCACTGTCCGCACAATTCGGACCGTGGCCTTTTACTTTTTTTCAGTGTAGCTTCAATGTGGTTTTTGGAAAAATAAAATTCGATGTTATTTTGGCAAAGTTATATAGTTTTTCCTCGAAATCATCGAAAAACAAGTCAGATGCTATGTGTCGCTTGCTGGAAAGCTCCCGTTAATGGGACCGTTAGACTTGGGCGCCACGAACATTGAAAGCACGCAATATCGTAAAACCGAAGCACGGCAGTAAAATGCTTTCAACGTTCACGGCGTCCAAGTTGAACGCACTCTATTTGTATACTCGCCGGATTGTGGTTGTTTGCTCGCTATGTACGTTTTAAGTGCAATTCAGAACGCGACTATGGTATACATGTGAGCATCGAGTAATTTGCAGTGAATGTCGAACAATATATAGCGTTTAAATAAATAACAAGTCTGGAATACGCAAATGACTTCAAGCATCTCCTATGCATTGTTTTTTCGACTGTCTTTTATTTGTTTTTTTTATCCTTTCAGAAGTCGGTAAAACATTCGTTGTGAATGTTTGAGCTTGATTGTATTACGTGATTGCTGAAATTATTTTATGCGAAACTGAAAACAATGGCACATTACTTCAATGATCATGGCCCGGGTGATTATACAAAGCCAGCTATCCAGCAGCGTATTGCAGATTTACAGCTTCGAAGAATTGGAGCTGCGGAAGCGATACCAAATGAGAGCACCAAGGAGGGGATTGTAAGTTTATATTCAATTTTACTAGAATAATTTACATTTTGAACTCTAGTTTTGAAAATAAGTCTTATCTAGATAACTGAAAAAAATAAACATTCATTTTCAACTTGTGAGCATAGTAAAACAGATGTACAATGGCTTTATACCATTCCCAAAAACTTTCATGAAAAGTGTGCGCTTCAATTTCTGGATCTTGCAAATGTTTTATCATTGATTGGGCACTCGTAGACTTGTTGATTGGATATCGCATTCTGACTTACCAGCCTAAAAGTTTTTACAAAATTTCAAATCGTATTAATTCAGCCATAGACCAGAAGTTTGCGTTGTTCTAATGCAACAAAATTGTTTCTTCCTGTGTATATCAATATAAATAAATATCGTCGTTAGTAGGATTTTGACTTTGTAAAATAAAAGTTTTTACAAAATTTGAAGTTGAATGAATATACCAGCATGAAATGGAGGTTGTGTTATTTCAATGCAATACAATTTTCTTTTTCACCACACCTGTACGGAAAGTTCACTTTTCTGCTCCACGAAAGTTGAAATTTTCACAAAGGTGTGGTGTAAAATAGTATACGCTATACGGGAGTGAAAGAAGACTATCTTAAATCGTGTGCTTGGCATCTTAGCCCCAGGCGAGTTTTGGGAAATTTTGTCCGCGATTTGAAATAGTCTACTTTCACTCAGACTGTCCTTGCACCATTGCATTTTAACAAAAAAGTCAATCCTTCCGCATTTGGGGAAAAATTCTACTCAAATCATCGAGTTGGTTTAAAAAATTGATAAATTTGACAAACAAAAATAATACTTTTGGTTATATTCTGATGACACAATGGTTAATGACGTATGTCATAAATAAAGAATTATCATGTAAATTGTTCCTTCTAATTTCAAGGGTTTTACACATATTGTCTGATGCGATGACCAAATTTTCATGTTAATTTATAGAATGATTACCATAGAGTAGGTTTTCCTAAAAGAGATATGTGCCCTCAAAGACCAGCTGATGTGTGATTTCTAAATGATCCAAACATCCATCTTAACATATTAATTTATAACATTTCAATCCAATATTTCGATACTCGAGAAAGTATGATTGAAGTAATTTCGAGAATTCAACAACAACCCTTTTTTGACCTTTTGAACTAGACACTCGTCTGATTTTAAAACAATTCTTGTGATAGATTATATCAGGTAAACAATTTCTGAAATTGATTTGTCATGAATAATTTTTAAAATATTCTCAATTTCTCAAATTCTCAAATTCTCAAAAATATAATTACTATGGATATACTTTCATGGTAATTGACTCGTCATTATAGTCAGCTGGTATACAGTTATAGCATTAGCGTTTGAGCAGCAGTGATTTGTACATAAAAACGAAAAATATAAATGAATCTGAAAATCAACCATGACTTTGCTAGATTCAGTCATGTCTGTTGCTCATTTTTTGTCATAAGAGTCGACTTTGTATGTTAGTCAAAGTGTTGACATATTTTTTGGTCAAGTTATTAATACACCCGTTTCCCTGCAGTATTATCATAAAAAAAATGCACGTGACAATCGTGTGTTGCTGTTTGTCGTATTTTTACAATCGTTCGACTAATTTTTTCCATGCTTTATTGCGACAGTTGTGCCATGGAAAGTTTATTCAAAGAATTTTAACTCGGATTCCGAACAAAAGGCACGCTTCACCCACTGCTGATAATGGTATTGCAATTTGCATCATTGAAACGTTGCGAAAAATGTTTTTGTAATTATCCCTTTATTTTTCCGACTGATAGAATTTTTTTTCTTGTGCAGTTTCTGAATCTTTAATAAAAATTATATAATTCTCGGAACCGATTGCGGGAAATGAATTTCAAATATTTGTAATGAAGCGAAGTCGTTATTTTTATATTTATAATTATAGATTTTAAGGATGCAAACCGTAACTTCATAAGCTGATACATAAAAAATATTTTTTCCGAAAGTTGTAAACTGTTGGAAAACGTTTTCCAACTGTTTTCGGAAATTTTGAAAAATTGTTCCCGTTATATTTAATCAATTACTGTATTTTTGAGGCTGTCCCAGTTTCACGTATTTTTTATTTATTTTTCTTGTTATATTTTTTTTTCCAGAGTAAATATAAAGAATACAGGAATATGCGACGCGCCCTCTTGAAAACGACGCATCGTCACGTCCTAGAAATGGTTTCACATATCTTCAATACTGAATCTCCTCAGTTGGAAGATGGAGTTATCGATAAAGATGAATACATACAAAGTTTCGACAGTTTTTTCACTGACAACGGAAAACACGCTATAGTTATCTATTACCAGCCGATGACACTGCCACCGTTGGGTACGTATATACATTTCATTACTTCTTTTCATATGAATATAGGATGATGAAACATAAATCTAGGGAATGTTATGTGTGCAAGTGTGATGATCACGCATGTAGCGCAAATAGCGCTACACATTTTAGCTATATATGCAGCTCCAGATTTGTTTCATACGAATTATCGTTTGTAATTGACGGTTTGACTGATGAACAATTTTATTACCTGTTTCACGGAATCAATATTCGTACTCGAGGGATTCATATCCTCTTAGCAAAAAACACTTTTTTATGCTAATTATTGCTTTTTTCTTTTGCTCTTAGCAAAAAACACTTTTTTTTTTGCTAAGAGGATGTTATTTTCTAGGATATGAATCAGTTTGAGTATCAATATAACAAATGAACAAATTCAGAAGGTAAATACTGTTTTATTTCCCTACATGTGTTATGTAAAGTCTTTTTGTAATCGAATAATGTTTGGCATGTAGACGCAGTCTTAATTGTTTGACAAACAATTGAGTTATATGTGAACTGAAATTTTTCTTATAACGTACTAATGAGCATGCCGAGTTATTCTCAATAATCATTTTTTGATCACATTGAGCCAAAACGACATGAACATTTTATTAAATTCAACAAGTATCAATTAAATTAATATTTTGTTCCCAAATAATCGACGATCTTAGTTTTTACTTTCGTGTCTTTAGTTACACGAATATTGCCGTTTTCGTCACCACCAAACAGACGTGACAATCCATCGAAACCGTATTTTCTGTGTGCTTCGACAACCATATCCACAGTTATGTTTGCTGCAATCGTTTTTTTTCTCATCGCAACTGGTGTATAACTTTTCAATTCGTCATTTAATTTTACATCCGAAGTACGCTACTAAGATAGTACCAATTTTTTTCGGCTGCGTTCCATGTGAAAGACGATTTGATTATTTGCTTCTTCAAAATCTTAAATTTGAGCAGAACTCATTCTAGCGTCGCAACATCACCAACAGCATAATGTGCTTGAAACCTTTGTATATTCAAGCGCTTAACAATATTTTCTAGTTTGTTCTGTCCAGCTGTGGTTATTCCTGTGATACTTTTTATGATCAGCAGCGTATCGGAAAATTTATCGACGATCGATTGAAAATATTTATCGATGTAAGTTTTTTCGATAGCTTTCATTAGTCTAGGATAATCGAATGCACAGGTATGAGCTGTCAGAACGCATTTTTGTCTAATTAAAAAAGAAATTTATAAAATTTAATTAACGTCTCTTGTAAATTAACTGCCGTCACAGTTTTCCCATGCAATTGCGAGCTTCTGACTCGACGCATCCGAGATCTTCTGAATAGGTTTTATGTGCTTATTAAATTCAGATTTTTCACATTTTGTAGCCATTCGGAGAATATCGCAATCTCCACGAAAAATTCCAGTCTCTAAGTTCAAGAAAACAACAGCTAGTTCTGAGTTTTCATCTACAAAAGCCAATTCAATATTATCAAATGCAGAATTCATCAAGCCAACATTGGATACATATATCTCTAAATAAGCCTCTAAATATGCCTCTAAAATAAGCGTTGTCGTTTAAAAGTTGTAGTGCGAACTTTATTGTATCGGCGACTAGAATATTTGTCTAATTTATTTCAAAATTCGGCAAGTTCGTTCCTAGGAGATACTTGCCAATTTTTCTATAACTCAACTATGAATTTTTCTCCGTCATTCTTTTTTAGGACGGCTAAGCCAACACGCGTATTATAGGATTGAGATGTTCCATATAACCCTGACTTTGGAGCCTTGCTAGCAACCGTGGCATTAAAACTTTCATTAGGATTACTCGACACGCCTCCAAAAAATCCACTTGCTTTTTTAGCTCTACTACCAAAAATATTTTTTAGTAAATTAAACAGTTCTTAAAAAACCCTCGCTGATAACGGCGTGTTTGTATGAATCTGGATTCTTCGAGAATTGCACCATTTTGTTCCACAATTTTCATGTTTCTGTTCTTCGTTTCGCAATGCGTCGATGGTGCTCGCAAACGCCTTTTTCAATGCCGCAAACACTTTTCCCTGAGCTGACAGACTCAAACATTGGAATCACTTTAATTTGAAGATCGAGTGCGAAGCCACAGCTATTCGCTAGGTGCACGTACTACTTTAAAAATAAGTGTGTATTGTGTATACGTTAAGCGTGCAAAAATGCGGAGCCTTCTTTTAGGTGGTGCTGACAGTATGCATGAATACGTAACACACTGATAATTAAATCGTATTAGTATTTTCGTGCACCTAGCGAATAACGCTTATCCGACCTTCGTCTATCACGTCGAAGTTTTTTTTAAACTGATTTTCAAGCCTTGAATCAGTGAGCTCAATAAAGTGTCACATTAGTTGAAACTCCCGATGCAATTTTTGAGCTTATTCCTTACGGAAATCAGCGTCGGAAGTAAGTAGCCATAAGTGCACATTTTTTCTCCCTGAAGTATGTCAAGTGCTTTCGCGGTTGGTCGATTGCACTCAATATAGTCTTCCACGAATCTCCATGAAAAAATACATCAAATTGACTTCAAGATAGACATTCCTTACTTATACGCAAAAAAAAATCGTGGGCACCATGATAACATACTTGAAGATGTATAAATCTTGGAAAACTGAAAATGAAATTGTTATCTACAAGTATTTTTATAGTTCTTCTAGGCAAATTAAATTCTAGGAAATGCGTATAAAAAAGTTAAGAACAAAATATTTGCAAAAATATCTTGACAGACTAAAAAAAACCATTTCGACATTTTTGACCAAAGTAACAGTCAAAAAATATTTATTAAACACCCTTCATACATTTGTAAATACTCAAATTTCTTATTGCTTGGACAAACTATCACTATTTTTTAACTTGAAACTCGCTTCTCGGAAAGAATTGCGTTCGTCAAATTCATGTGGGATTTCGATCAGTTTGTCTTTCATTTTCAAAATTTTCCGTAACAAATCGTACAAAGCATTCCACTGTGTCACCACCAGACTCTTGAATGATGCTCCAATATATCGTTGCAGTTTTTCGCTCTGTTTAGGGGACGCAAATAGTCTCCACAAACTGTTGCAGCATTCAATCATTTCTTTGTGTGCCGATTGCAATTCTGCGGATGTCTTGATCCCAATTTCAGCGTCCTTCGTTGCGATGAGATTGAGCGTATGGCTGATGCACCGAAAGTTTGTGGTAATGCAACATTTATTTCGCTACCACTCGAATTTTCAATGCTTTCAATCTCTCCATGATCTGCGTTGAAATCAGTCTCATCATCGTTTGGGGTTGTTATGCTCTCATCTGTACATATGTAAAAATCACGTGATTATGCGATAAATATTTTTTCCAATAGTGCAAAGTTCATTTTCATGAATCGTGATTACGCAATCGTTTCTCTATTCTATTATCATTGTTGCTGTCATTAAACCCCCCAAAAGTTGTCCCCCGTAAAAGAAG
>JBBLXU010000338.1:0-17423 GCA_037893425.1 Campoplex nolae | reverse complement strand
AATTCTCTTTCGATTGCGCCCAAAATCAGCATGATCGGTCGCGTAATTGCTGAGAAAAATCTTTGCACGGGCTCAAGATTATGCAAGAGTTACCAACACATAAAAGATTTCATCTGTCTGTATACAACACCATTAAAGGCCTCTTGACGCCAGCTATAACCCATTTTCATGAAAGCCAGTCTCCAGTGATAGCTGCAGAGAGAGAAATGACTACTACGTTCACACGGAACTCTTATTCCGTATTAATTAGTCGGCTTTATTATACCCGATATATATACCTCACGGGGGAAAAACGTGGACAAGTACATTGGTGGTCCCTTGTTTCCCTATGATATTAAAAAAAAATCGAAAACGCCGCTTAGGAGAATACAAAAAAAGTTACAAAATAAGTTAAGATCTGTTGAAAAATACGTAGCCACTTACGGGAAGCTGCACTGCGTTTCAATAAATTTTCAAATACGGTTTGATGTTGATAGAAAAAATAATAAAGTTCGGAAATTCAACTATGTCACCAACCAAACTGCAAACGTAAAAAAATTAGATTGTAAAAAAATTCTGAACGAAGTACTTGGCGAGTTCATGATCATGATCTATACACTACGCTAATTTCATGGAAAAATCCTCGCCAAGTACTTCGTTCAGAATTTTTTTACAATCTAATTTTTTAGATTGTAAAAAAATTTCATTTTTTAATATAGTCAATAACGCATATATTACACATTGTAAAAAAATTTATTTTTTAATATAGTCAATAACGCATATATTACACGGGATAACGTGATACGATGGAATTGTCGTTGTTACCACTGGTGGTGCGGGGTTCTGCCTGCTTACGAGCACATTGGCCAACAATTGCGCCAACGCATCCGTATCGCTCGATGTTCATAATGCCTGCAGAGCATTTACCACCGGAGTGTGGCTAGCGCCCTCTCGCAGAGACGACTGTTCGTCCGGCGCGGAAGGCGGTACCGAACTGGCCTCCGCACCGTCACTCAATTCGAACGTCGGGGTCGCTGTATTATCGACATGCCGTCGCACGCTCATATTCGCGGCCTCCGGCGGTGCGAGGTGAAATTGTGAATGTGAATCTCGTAGAGCGACAACAACGCGATCCGCAAGATATCCAAATGCATCACATTATAGTCGGTGATGAACAGTCAGAGGACGTAAAACAAGAACTATGCGCGATGCTACGTGAATTTAGAGACTGTGTGGCAACGGGATTGCACGATTTAGGGTGCGCGACACAGGTCAAAATGAATATTAAGTTAAAGGCCGGAGCCGGTCCGGTGACCAGTAAGACGTATAAAGCAACGGAACGAGAACGTGAAGAGTATCGGAATATAATTAGTGAGTGGAAAGAGGCAGGGATCGTGACAGAAACACAATCTGCTTTCGCGAGCCCGGTGTTGGTAGTGAAAAAAAAAGTGGTGAGTCGAGGTTGTGCGTTGATTTCAGGAAACTAAACGCCGTGACGGAGAGGCTACACTTTCCCCTGCCCAATATAGACGACCATTCAGCGCAGATTCGCGATAGCCGATTGTTCATCGTACTCGATCTCGCACACGGGTACTTACAGTTACCTTTGTCGAAAAGTGCACGAGATAAAACGGCAATAATTACTCCGGAAGAAACTGTCGAGTTTACAAGGATGATCTTCGGATTGATGAACGGCCCTGCATACTTTTCGAAGGCCATGCAGAAGGCACTAGGACCGTTACGAGACGAGGTCGCATTATTCTACCTCGACGACGTATTAATTCCAGGTTAAAGTTGGGCGGGTCTTGGTCCAAAGTTGAGAGCGGTACTAATCGCGTTTCGAGAGGCAGGATTAACCATAAAGTTATCAAAGTGTCGCTTCCTAATGCCTAAAGTGGCATACTTAGGGCATGAAATTTCTGCAAGAGGGATCGATCCTGGTCAGTTGAAGGTGCAGGCCATACAGGAGTTTGCATGACCGCAAAACGCACACGAGGTAAGGAGATTCCTCGGGCTCACCAGCTATTTCCGTAAGTTCGTTCCCCGATTCGCTCAATTGTCGGCTCCATTGACGGAATTATTAAAATCGAACGCTACGTTTCATTGGGGAGAAAATCAACAACAATCGTTTGACGAACTGAGAAAGAGATTAACGGAGCAACCTGTCTTACAAGCCTTCGATCCAAAAGCCGACACCGAACTGCACACCGACGCTAGCGCGGTCGGGTTGGCCGGAATGCTCTTACAAAAGGATTCTGCGGGAGTGTTCGAACTGGTGTACGCGATCAGCAGAAGGACGACCGAACCGGAGCAACGTTATCATAGTAGCAAGCTGGAGTTGAAGGCGATTGTGTGGGCTGTGTGCCGCTTGCGATCATTGCTTGCAAACATTTTCTTTACCATCGTCACAGATTGTAAGGCGTTGTGCTATCTGAACACTCAAAAATCACTGAATCCGCAGGTGATACGTTGGCACGACCTTCTAAGTGAGTACAACTACAACATCGTGCATCGAGAAGGAAAAAGGATGGCTCACGTCGACGCACTGAGCCGTGCTCCAGGTGAAAACGATGACACAGTGATCGAGGAGCATGTAGAACGAGAAGTGTTTACCGTGTGTAGTGAAAGCGATATTTTAAGGATGCATCAGTGTGCCGACGAAGGTATTCGTCGCAAAATAACTATACTTGCTAAACCGGAAAGTGAATGAACGCCTTATGAACGGAGTTGCGTGAATGAATATGAACTGTGTGACAATATGCTAGTGAAACGGCGTGATGGAAAACAATTATTCGTAGTGCCCAGTGCTATGAGAAAAAGCCTCGCCATACGATTTCACGATCTCAAAAGCCATCCGGGAGCCGGAGTGAAACCTTACGTCAAAAGACACGTACGCGTGTGTGTGCAGTGTACGCTGGCGAAAACAAAACCAGGTCGTCAGGCAGGAGAATTACACCCGATACCACCGGGAGATCGTCCGTTCGCGTTGATCCACATCGATCATCTGGGACCGTTCGTTACGAGCAAACGCGGAAATAAATTCATCCTAGTGATTGTGGACAACCTAACCAAGTTCGCGATAATACGAGCGGTAAAAGATACGAGGACGGCGACGGTATTACGCGTGATGACAGAGTTCGTGTTAGAACGAGGACCGCCGGTACGAATAGTGTCAGACTAGTGTCAGACTTTCATTCGAAAAGTTTTGTGCGGATCATAGCATTAAACACACGTTAAATTCGCCGCGTCACCCTCAGGCCAATGGGCAGGTTGAGAGACTGAACGCGACACTCGTAGCGGCGATCAGTGCGAATTTAGACGAAGGAGACGGACAGACTTGGGACAAAAAGCTCGCGAAAATACAAAGCGATTTGAACGAATTGCCAAATGCATCGACGGGAAAAAGTCCGTTTGAATTAGTGTATGGCTATGTGCCGCGAAGAAGTGAAGGACTGTTGCAGAGAGCTACAGCGAGTTTTGCTCAAGGATACACGCACCCAACAAAAATACAAGAAGAAGCACGAGAAAATATAGTGAAATCTCAGCATCAGATGAAGCAGCGATTCGACGCAAGTCGAGCTCGGAACGTCAACATTGCCGAAGGTAGCGTCGTGCTTATGAAAACAGTACCACCCGCGACTGGTGAGTCGACGAAATTGCATCCGACGTACCGTGGTCCGTTGTTGGTAATACAGAAACTCCCAGGTGATACCTATAGAGTTGCTGAGATGGAGTACGGTGACGGCGGCAGGAGATACGCCACTACCGCCCACGCTTCGCAGTTAAAGATATGGAAACCACACATAGAAGACGACGAAACAACGGTAAGCGACGAGCCGGAAGAAGACGAAGCTGATGACGGAGATAAAGTGCTAAGTGACGTGAATCAGAGTGAATACGAGAATAACTCGATAACAACCAACGCGAGTGCGCGCGAAACACGTGGCGACGGAGGAGATGTGGGTAGCGTGTGCGAGCAAGAGCGCTGCGCGGAATCAGATTCGCGACGATCAAAACGACAGCGACGTCGACCCCGAAAATATGATGATTTTTTAGAATAAGTGATACTCATAGAGTATGCGTGAGATAAACGAGGTGCGATCAAAAAAAAAAGAGAAAGAGCTTGTGATTTGGTTATATTAATTTTGTTATGTGTTCTTCTGTGGTTCGTGTGATAACGGCGTATCAAGGAACGAAATGTATAAAAAAAAAGTCACTGTACAATATACGAAGTATTATTATATGTATAATTGTCTCGAAATGTATCACGCTCGAGGACGAGCGTTTTGTAGTGTGGCCGAATGTTAGAGTGTGTGTGTGAGCGAGCGAATGGATAGGTGGCGCGAAGGTCCGATCACGTGACAACGAGGCGGTGACGTCAGGTCCGCCTTGGACTCAGAACGGCAGTCTGACCCCGGATCCGAGTGAGAGAATAAGTGGACGCGCGAGCTCTCTCTCAAAAGATACTCGAGATAATCGACCAAGTAGATAAAACACGGAATCATCGTACCGGGCAATGAGTAAAAAGAAGTCTGTGTGGCTGTGTGTACCCTATCTAGCCAACGGAGTCATGACCGTTGTGCGACTGTGTGGATCTGGGTGTGTGTTGGCTGTGAGCTTCCATAAATGGCTGAAATAGAAACACGAGGCGTGAGCAACTGCGTTTGAGAGCGTGTATGAGCGAGGCCTCCCATGTGGAATATTTACTCAATCTACTCTTCCTCATTATCCTTTTCGAGTTATAATACTAATAAACAATATATTTATCACGTTCCAATTACTCCAAACGGCATTATTATTTATATCCATATATTTCCTGACATTCACCATTACTCCTACTCCGTTTGTGAAAACGTAACATTGAGACGAAATAAAAGAAAAAAAAATTTAAATAACAGAATGACGAAATTATTAAGCGAGAAAACATTGCTAGGTAACCCCACAGGGATAAGGTAGGCAATGTGACGTCATTAGCGCGAGGCAAGTTGACGATTTGCTCGCTTCGTAGCGATAAGTTCGAACCGAAATAACGTACGAAAATGATAATGTAATGAATAAAACAATAACCGAATAGGCATTGCGAGGCAATCCAACAAGGATGAGATAAGCAATGCGGTGTCAATTTTGTGAAGCAATTAGACGATTTCATTTAATATTACCGAGGCTCCAAATTTCCGGGGCTCCACCGAGGTACGAGCGCCCGCGATAGATACGAGTCTGTCGTTCGACAAAAGAAAAATAGAACACGAGAAGGAAGCAGTGAATAATATTCCAGAATATGACATGAATGAATATGATATATGGAGGTAAATTAATACTCGATTTTCTATTCTATGAAGCAAGTCGTTAAAATTTTGTATGCAATTACCAGAAATTTTCATGAATTTGAATGAAGTATGTTTTGCAACGATTTTTTTACAAAAAGGTTGTTCGGCTTGTGAACAATCTTCATTTATAAATTGTGCAAGATGTCAAAATACTTTTTGTTTTTCATGTTTTTACAATAATTATCATTCTGGTGTATGTTCATAAAGGAAAAATGGATGAATAAAAACTATATTGTCAAAAATCACCCTAAATTTTGTTGTGGTAATGAGGATTTCAATTCTTATGTATTTAATTTACCTCCATGAAAGTTACATTACGTATTCAAAAATGACGTATTATCTATAATTTAAATTCGAATTAGCTACAACAGTCACTTTACAAATCGAAAGAAAAAAAAAATTACCTCAATAAGGATCGAACCCGGGCCGCCCACACGCGAGCCCGGTACATTAACCACTTAGCCACCGGGCCGTTGCGGAGTACTAATCTTTACTAGTATATAAGTTTCAGGTAAGACTTTGGAGCCAGTTTTCTCAAAATCTTCTGGCTAGTGCGCCTTCTCGTTTTGCTGTGTTAATACTCTCAAGGTATACTATTAATCTGTTAAGTCTCATCCCGATCTGAATTTCCGGTCCCCTTGTGAGTCGAGCGAGAATGCTCGAAATTTGGCGATACACGAAACTCGAAAATTGCGACGTAATATTCGTGGTAATATTCTTGATCAAAACTCTCAATTAAATCGCAATAATGCTAACAAACTCTAATAATTAATAATACGCGCAATAATTCGGATCGTGAGCGTATCCAATCGCCTCCTCGTAATTCTTCGTACTCTAATCATTTTATCCCGGCAGGTGAACGCGAGACTATCACAAAAGATCACCTCCCTTCAAACATCGAAACAAATTCTCAATAATCGCCACAATAGAGCAAATAAATAACCCCAAATAAATTAAATAAGAGTACGAAGAGGCGAACGAAATTAAATGGAGAAAGAAGAGGAACGAGCTCACCGGGGAGATCCTCTGAACCGCTATAATCCATATCGATAATCCATAGGGCACTTACACTTTCGACTCACCGCAACTGATATCGATCGAAGACTAATGACCCCTTACCTCGTTCGTAGGCAAGAGCTCCCAAATTCGCGCTATCCCCACTACTCATTACCCCCCACGACGGTCCGCGCTCCCGTGTCCCAGCACTGGACGATGCTCTGTCTCTCTTACTCTCGCGGTTCACTATTTTGGAGTTTTCGCGTTTAGGTCGAAATTCTCATCCCCACCACGGCTCAACGGACGAAGAATCGACGTTGAACAGTGGTGATCGATATCGATTTTCGTTTCACGCGCTCGAAGTCCACTTTTTATTAAAACGAAGATTGTTCCCTTGGTTGCCTTCCCCGCGGGCAATCCGGCGATCGTCTCCGTAAAAAAGGGAGGCCTCCCTCATGGATCCAAGCATCCCTGAATTCACGGTGGGCCCACACTCAAACCACCAGGCAAATCAGCACCTTCAGTACGGAGACGAACCCGAACCCCATTAGACGAGGCGTCGATTTTAACGGACCACGGCTTCCAAAGGCACAATGACGGGTGTTGCAACTCTCGGTTGCTACGGCGAGAGGGCTGGCGGGCAGCTTCGTAATTTGAGCCATTTTCCAGCGCGAGCCCTCGACACCCACGCAGTAGATCGGCTCGTACGATCCTACCGTTATTACGTGAACTTCAGGCGCGCGATTGACCTGAAATTATTATTACAATGGCTGGAACACGAGTGCGCTTCCCCTCGTGACGAGAACAAAAATAGGGTGGATTCACATTTAATATTCGCGGAATGCGTAATCGGCAAAGGTGGCTCGCTCGTTCTTAGCGAATTATTACGGCAAAACTCCTTGAAATAACTTATTAGTTCTCGCTCAGTATCTCTCCCTCTCACGCCTTATCGGCCAGTTCCCGATAATTACCGCTAATGTTCCAAAAAGGTACGCAGCTTTACTTCCATATTACGGAACCAAAGAAATATAAAATCTAAAGAATACAGACTTATTTTACTTGAAACGAAGTCTAGACCGGAAGTGGAGTCCTCTCTCGAGCCAGTCGCGGCGAGTCGACGTGCGTCGGTCAAAACAGGACCGTAAATCCGGTCTACTCGTCGACACGGATATGTATGAGTGGCGATTCTCAAATGTCACGTCACAAGCCTTACTACTGCTCTGTGTGCTTGAGTTCTTTGGCAATGTCATTGATGAACAGAGAAAATAGGATCGGACCGAGAACCGAGCCCTGAGGGACGCCCGTGTTGCTAAATAACCACGTTGACCAATTACCATGCTAATCGACAACAGCTTGAGAGCGATCTACGAGATAAGAAAAAGACACACGCAACGCAAGATCGTCGAAGCCTAAAGTCTTGAGTTTAGCTAGGAGACGTAGGTGCGATACAGTGTCAAACGCCTTACTGAAATCGAGGAGAACATGAATAGTCAGTCGCCCACGATCAATACCTTTTTTAATGTCATCTAAAATTCTGACGAGAGCAGTTTGGGTACTACACCCTTCACGATATGCTGATTGCGTAGGATCTATGAGATTATGGCCTTCCATGAACGCAACAACCTGCTGTTTGAAGAGTTGTTTCCACAATTTCGAGTGTTCAGATAAAGTTGCTATGGGTCGTGTATCCGAGGGAGATAGCGGGTTTTTACATTTCAGCAACGGTCTGATAAAAGCACGTTTCCATTGTAGGGGAAAAGCTCCTTCATCAATAGACAAATTAAACAAATTTTCAAAAACGGTTTGATGTTGATAGAAAAAATTATAAAGTTCGGAAATTCAACTATGTCACCAACCAAATTGCAAACGTAAAAAAATTAGATTGTAAAAAAATTCTGAACGAATTACTAGGCGAGTTCGTGATCATGATCCATACATTACGCTAATTTCATGGAAAAATCCTCGCCAAGTACTTCGTTCAGAATTTTTTTACAATCTAATTTTTTTACGTTTGCAATTTGGTTGGTGACATAGTTGAATTTCCGAACTTTATTATTTTTTTTATCAACATCAAACCATATTTGAAAATTCATTGAAACGCAGTAAAGCTTCCCGTATTTGGCCACGTATATTTCAACAGATCTTAACTTATTTTTGTAACTTTCTGTGTATTCTTCTAAGCGGCGTTTTGGATTTTTTTTAATATCATAGGGAAACAAGGGACCACCAATGTACTTGTCCACGTTTTTTTCCCCGTGAGGTTGATTATACTGTTGACCAGACCTTTACCATGCACAATCATCGCCATACGATGGCTACAACTCGACTGACCCCCTCTCACATTATAAAGCTACATTTATGTGATTTTTCCAATCAGTCGTATGAGAGATGGAGTCGAAGAAACAAGTTTCGGGCGGTAAACTCCCTATAATAAATTTCGATGAATTTGTGGCTGGAGGTGGTGGTGGTGCGAAGAAAGTTAAGTGTCATGGAAACATACTACCTGACAGCATTCGTGCTGTATTCTCTGGTCCATCAAATTGTGAAAAAACTCATGCTTTACTCACGCTCCTCATACATCGAAATGGTTTGAGATTTGACAACATTTATTGTACAATCTCACCTGGCATTGGGCACTCATAGCACAAAATGGGAAACATTTCAATGTATTCATCGTGTTCTGAAGCCAGAAATTTGTATTCCATTCAAAAATGTGCTTCTGATGGCTTTTTGTGATCATATTTGAAATTCATAATACTACAATCAATGATGAAAAGTGGAAATACAATAAGCACACATGTTACTTTACAAAATTGTCGAAGTTAGCAGTCATCCGCTGCATTCCAATTATCTACATTTTGCCAGAACTAAAGAGGGAGAGCGAAAAATCACAGCGCACTTCAAGGTTAACGGAAATGAGTAGCCGAATACTTTTGTAACAAATTTTTCAATTCATAAGCCATAGTCGGAGCAAAAAAGTGGAAATACTTAGCACACAAGCCGCTTCACAGATATGTCAAAGTTTGTAGGTATCTGCTGTATTCCTATGAATCGATTTTCGACACCATCAGAAACAGAGCATCTAAAAACTTTCTGAAACAACTGTTTCAAATATATTATGAGAAAAGTGAAGTGAAAAAGAGTAAAGCATAGTGCACTTTAGACACAACAAAGTTATAAAGTTTTCTTAAGATCTTTAAGACAAAAATTCTGATTTTATCCAAAACCGAGTAGCGGAAGACTTTTTATAATAAATTTTTCAATCCATAATGCCAAAATTGAAAAGAAAAAGTGAAAATCGATGGCTCATATGTCGCTTCATGAAATTCTCAACAGTTTCAAAAGTATTCGTTGCATTCCGATGACAGAATTTTTCATAAAAAATGAAAAAAAAACAAACATAGTGCACTTCAGCCCCAGCAAAATCCAGAAAATTGGGATGTATTTATTGCATTCCGGCGACAGAACATCCATGACTCATATGGCTCTCAACAAAGTTTCCAAAAGTTGTAAGTATTTTTGACATAACGCACTTCAGTCCAACGAAATTGTAAATTTTTTTATCTATCCATTCCGTTTTCAAGCCAGAAATTTTCATCCTATCCAAAAATGTGCCTCCGATGACTTTTTATAACAATTTTTCAAACTTTTATCACCACACTCAAATCTGAAAAGCGGAAATACTTAGCACACATGTCGCTGCAAAAGATTTCCAAAGCTTGCAGGTGTTCGCTGCATTCCAAGTATCTAGTTTTTGATACTAATAGAATAAAAACAGCAGAAAACCATTAGAAACAACTTTTTTAAATTCATTATGCGAGTACTAAAGAGGGAAAGCAAAAAAAAACACAGCGTACTTCAAGTCCAACAGAATTCAAAACGTTTTCAGGCATCGAAAGGGTTTCAAAGACAGCTATTCCTAGCTGTTCAAGAACAAATCGCTGAAGACTGTTATAACAAGTTTTCCAATTCATATGTCATAGTTGGTGCCGAAGAGTGGAAATACTTGGTATACATGTCGCTTCACGAAAATTGCGAAGTTTATAGGTATCCGCTGCATACCAATGATACAAATTTTAATCCTACTGAAGAAAAAGTACCCGATGACTTCCTGTAATATTCTTTTCAAATTCATTATGACACATGTAGAAAAGGAAAGTGAATGAATATTGTGCACATTGGGTTCAACGAAATTCAGTAATTTTTGCTATTGCCGTGGCTATTCGCAGACAAAATTTCGAGCGCATCGAAAAGTAAGCAACCAAATAAATGTGTGTTGTGAAATTTTGTAGGTGCTTGCTACGTCTCACCGATACCAATTTTTGTACTATCAAAAAAAAGCACCCGAAGACTTTTTGAAACAACTTTTTGAATTTATTATATACAACCGGAGCGGAAAGTGAATAACTTAGCATACACTGCACCCAAAACATTTTTTAAAGTTCGGGTGTATCCACCAGATCACAATAAGAAACATTTTTATCCTGTCAATTAACGAGCGACTAAAGATTTTTTGTAATAAATCTTTTAACTTATGTTGCCGCAGTGAAAGCGGAGAAGTATGAATGCACAGCAAACATATTTTCCAACAAGCTGGTGAAACTTGGTATTGATACACTGTGTGTCGATGAGGAAATAAATGGACCAAACGGCACGACCAAATTGAATAAAGAAAAATATGACAGGTCAATAGATAATGATGACACAATAAATCTAATCAGCACACATTCATTTTGATTTTTTATTCGAATCCATCAATAAATCAATACTTATATCCAATAATTGCGTGTTCTCGAAATAAAATTTCTGACTCCAAGTTATAGGTCAACTTATATTTCTCGCGGCTGGATAATCAAAACACTTAATGAATATTTTGCACAGACGTATAATTTTATCCTATAAATTAAAGCTTAACACTTATTCTTACACTTATTCTTAACTTCAAACTCGCACATCCCGCACTGTTCATGTAGAACGCGTAGATTCGAGCTACTTATTAAGTAAAGGAGCGGGCATGAAAGAAAAACAAAAGTGAGGCAAAAATTTAGTAGCAAACAATAAAACTTTTATTCAGTTTCTATTTTTTTTGTGTGTTTGTGTGTGTGTTCATAAAGTGTTTTCTAAACAACGTATTATTTCCGGTATTTTTCTCACATTAATAATTTCCGCAAGCAATTTTACAATTTAATTTGGCAAATAAATTGATTTCGCAATATTTCGCAATTTGAGTATTAATTTCGCAAGTGAATTGATTTCGCAATATTTCGCAATTCGATTATTAATTTCGCAAATAGATTATTTTTTTTCGCAAATAAATTGATTTCGCGATATTTCGCAATTTAATTATTAATCTCGCAAATAGATTATTATTTTTACAAATAAATTGATTTCGCGATATTTCGCAATTCAATTATTAATTTCACAAATAGATTATTTTTTATGCAAATAAATTGATTTCGCGATTTTTCGCAATTTAATCATTAATTTCGCAAATAAATTGATTATGTCGGTATTTTTTTTTTACCAAAAAACAGTTCTTCAATTCGATTATAAACAAAGCCTTCGAATAACAATTGACAAAAAATACCGACATAACCTCTTTGATTGAAGGAAGTTTACAGCCAAGAAAATCCTCAATTGGATCACCAATAATATTACTTAGCTTATCCATGATTAACCTAAAAATGAAATTTACATAAAATACACTTTATTAGAATTAAAAAATATTAAACATTTACTAATGACCGAATAATACCTACAATTCGTCAAAACAATACTCTTACTGTATCGAAATACCAACAAAATTAACTAACCTCTTACTCTCAAAGCCATCCAGTGGTGAATTCCCAAATGACAACGTCAAAATGAGTGTATTAATATTTCTTCCGTATCATGTTGAAGCTCTTTGAGGTCATACTATCGATGTTCTGTTATTGCATTTTTGGAGCTCCAAAATATACTTTTGGTTCGTTTTAAGCCGTTTGAACTCGAAAATCCAAGAGTTTTTTGGAGAAAAATCTGTATTGACCGTGAATTTTGTCTGACCTTGAATAACTTTTGACCAAGTTTACTTAGCGAAAAGTGTCTATTAACCTTTTTTGTAGAGCGTTCAATTCTCTTTAAATATATGCCAAAAAATTTACAGTACGACCTATCGTTCGTGAGTTACAAAAATCACATGGAAAAAAAGTGATTGTCCCTGTGTTATCCTTATGGAAAATCGACAAGAGCGATGCGCACTAATTTAATATTAATATTAAGCACTCAAATTGTAACTGGTCTATTTTGGTGCCTAAACGAAACTTTTGAGCTTGGTTCTGATGGAAAAAAAAAAAATTTTTTTTGAATCACCCAAATATAGATATGGATATTTAACAAAAACACTTCACGAAAGAAAATGACAAAAAAAAAGAAAAACTTGGAAAAAAACAAGAAAATAATCATAAAATATCTCTCTCAGGATTTCGTTTTTCTGATCCGAAAATATTTGTTAATAAATAATTGAGCGATAATTATGGCAGCTGATATGGAATTGAAGGGATGTTGGAAGACGTTTCCTGCATTTATTGCGCATTCTCTAGGATAAACGAACGATAATTATGGCAGCTGATATGGAATTAAGGGAATGTTGGGAGACGTCTCCTGCATTTCTTGTGCATACTCTAGGATAAACGTCTCCCAACATCCCCTCAATTCCATATCAGCTGCCATAATTATCGTTCAATTATTTATTGATAAATATTTTCAGATCAGAAAAACGAAATCCTGAGGGAGATATTTGATTATTATTTTCTTGTTTTTTTCCAAGGTTTTCTTTTTTCAAATATGACATTTTGAAGTGGAGAGATTTTTTGTTTTTCTAAAACAATCTTTATCAAGCTATACGATTTTATTAGTCAGGAGTTTTTTTATGTTTTTTAAAACATTTTTTTCACATTTTTCGAAGTTTATGGCTATTTTTTAAATCCAAAATGTTTGCATTATTTTTTTTTATATTCACTCCCATCATTCCGATTTCACTGTGAGTGCTGCTAGTACATGGTTAATTAAAAAATAAATACAAAACAATACCTATTTTTTATCACATTAGATGAGAATAATAACCCAAAAGAATATGTATACTAGGGAGGTTCAAAAAAAATCGGTATTTTTTTTTTTTCGAGGCGCAAGGGAAAAATGTTAGTATGTTATAAAAAAGTAATTTTGCCAAAATTTGAGCGTTTAAAAAAATTTTCTAGATAGCGCTCAATCGACTTTTTTCAATTTTTCGTTGAACATCGTGATAAAAATTTTTTTTTGATTGGCTCTCTAAGCAGAAAGTGTTACTACCTGAAAAATATGTGAGGCTCTCGAAATTTTGACACCCTGAAAATTTCCCAAAAGCTGCCACGAGGACATGTTTTGGGTTTTTTTTCTATTTTTTGTTAAAAATCATGACAATTTTTTTTTTATTGCTTTCTGGGCAAAAAGTGTTGCAAACTTGAACATAAGTAATGTTCCCAAAATTTTGACACTGAAAAATTTTAAAAATTTACCTCAATAAACTGTCTTAGCTTATATAAATGATGGTGGGACATGCTAAATGGAGGAACTCTTCGTTCAATATTCTTCAAGCATTAAGTTCCATCCAAGTGTCCTTTTTTATAATAAAATACTCGTATTTTCACCGCTCGTATTTCCAAGTCCAGGCAGTTTCGAGCTATCGCACAAGGTTCAAGCCGACCAGAACTATGGGTAACCTCTTAACACTTCCGGAATTAGAATTATGCATCTTATGTCACAGCTCATCATTTCAGTGGGGCATCACGCATTGTGTGATTTCGAGATTATTTTTGAGCTGCTACACTACAATTCTTCCACATTACATTCGTTTTATCCGAATTGTGCTAATGCTCAAATTTATGTCTTTTTTATATATACTCCAATTATTTCAGAAATTACTGTACATATTTCTTTTTTTAATTTGGAAATCTCAATTTTCTAATATAATTAATCAATCATGATTTATTATAATAATTAATTTGGAATCTCAATCGTTCTTTTCAAATCGTTGGAACCTGAAAATTTAATCATCATCATAGTCTGATATTTTTTCGCGCAAGACGAGACAATCAGAAGATTCTCGTTTTGGAGTAAACAAGAACACATGAACTCTTGAGAGAGTTGTTACAAGGCCACAGCGCCATTGTTTGGATTGCCGTCCGCGCAAGCTTTTACCGCGGTAGCCATTATAGTACAGTGGAAAACGATAAACGAAAAAAGTACTCTTAAAAATGACCGCGTGTGATCATGATACTGTGAACGCTCCAATTTATTTAGTTCGGATGGAAATTAAAGAATTTATTAAGCATAAATTACCCACTAACGAAGAAGTGTTGAGCCTTAACGATATTTTTAGAGCATCGAACCTGTCACAGAATTGTGATTTTATCCAATACTCACATTTATTGTATTAGAATCGCTAATTATAGGAAAAAAAAGCCTTAGACAGTTTCTTGAGGTGGCTTTTTAAAATTTTTTAGAGTGTCAAAATTTTGGGAGTATTACTTATCTTCAAGTTTACAACACTTTCTGCCCAGAAAGCAATAAAAAAAAAAAAAATTGTTATGAATTTTAACCAAAAATAAAATGAAAAACCCAAAACATGTCCTCGAGGAAACTTTTAGGAAATTTTCAGAGTGTCTAAATTTTGGGAGCATCACATATTTTTCAGTAAGTAACACTTTCTGCTTAGAGAGCGAATGAAAAAAAAAAAATTTGTCACGATTTTCAACAAAAAATTGAAAAAATTTGAAAAAAGTCAATTGAGCGCTATCTAGAAAATTTTTTTAAACGCTCAAATTTTGGCAAAATTACTTTTTTATAACGTACTAACATTTTCCCCTTGCGCCTCAAGAAAAAAAAAATATCGATTTTTTTTTAAACACTCTAATATATACTAGGGTGGTCCTTGAAAAGGTCATTTTTTTTCACTCTCCCAGAAGCTTAAACGCTTTCTTGGCATTGAAAAAAAAAATACTCACCAAATTTCAGCTCTTTATCTCAATCCTAAGTCAACCCCCACGAGTGTCAAAATTTGCCATTTGAATAACACAGAAGTTTTTTGATTTCATGTTTTAAAGGTATAACATTTTTTTTCGAATTTTTTTATCCAACGATGTTGCCGATGATGATGAACATCGGAGAAAAAAAATCTGAAAAAATTCCAAAACGTTTAAAATGAAGAAATAAAACTTTTTTGTACTTGGCCTTTTGGTGAAAAAACCCATAGTTTTTAAATTACGGATATTGATAGACCTGGAGTTCGATCAAAATCGATGAAAACAAAAAATTTCTGAAAAAAAATCTGGAAAAAATCGAGTGACTAGAACAATCTCAGAGGCAACTTTTTACTTACTTAAGATTTTTTTCTCAATGTGATAGTTTTCGTGTTACGCAGGAATTTCTGAATTTCGTCTTTTTTCGCCAAAAACATGATAACTTTTAAAAAAAAAAATCGTAACGGATTTGATAAAAAACGAAATTGAAGCTTGAGTTTTGCCTTTTCAAGATCCGTTCAAAGGAATTGAAAAAAAAACTCACTACTGAAAACGCGGTCGCTCTGTAAAAAGGAAAAAAAAGACGAAAAATGGTCGTTTTCAAAATGACGTCCTAGTCGTAAAAAAAATCGCAAAAATTTTTCAAAAAGAGCATAATGAAATGAGATTTCTCTCCTTCAAAATGCCGTTTATGAAATTAATTTATCTATTCTATAGACGGAATAACATGAAAAAGAGTGTGGCAACTTTTTCCGACTTTTGTCCGGAAACTTTCCGACAGTAGTGTATGTCTAATGACACTGTCCATCACATATAAAAAGCACGAGCAAAAATTGGTTAAGACAAGTGTGACCGTTTCAGAGAAAAGTTGCTACAAAGAAATCCCCCAATCAGCTGATCACAGTGAAACGCACAAGTCCCGTCTTTTTGCCCTATGGGCAGTCGGGAGTTACAAATAGATTGGGACAATATAAATTTAACATCTGGTGTATTTTCATGAGTTCATTCTGGCATATAATTTTGTAATTCTATTATGTGTTTTATTCAACTTAATGAAGGATGAGAGTAAAGTTTAAAAGAGGGATTCAGACTCCTCAACTCGTTCGCACTTCCTTATTCCCCCACCACGTATTGTGTGGTATTCCTACCTTATTTATAATTGTCAGGAGAGATAGCCGTATACACGTATATAGGATCTCGACCACTAAATTCTGGGCGGTAACCCCCCTCTTCTGAAGCATTGAGGAGGACGATGGGGAGAGGTGTCGAAAACTCGAGATTCCTGGGAACGAGTCTTCGGTCGGCCCTTCAAGTCGTACGTGAAACGTCAACATAATGTAAAATAATTGTAAAAGAAATCTCATAGTGGAAAAGATGTTAATATTGTGTGTGCAAAATTAATCGTGAGAGTCTTATGTCAAAAAAGTCTGTTACCTGTAATTCTCATTCTCTTGTCAATCGACCTCTATTCACCCCGTATATTTAGTTACAGAACATACCCAGATGAAAAATTTGAGCCGTATTAAAGTCGTCTACTAGAAAAACTATCGCTCCGGCAGCGTTTCAAAAATACGTGAAATCTTGTAAAAATACCAATTCAAGAAAAGGGTGCTAATTTAATCGCAATTTCACTGGAGTGGGAGACTTTTTTTTCTCAAAAGTGGAAGATTGGAGAAGAAACATGCCGCTCCATAAGAGTCTTCAAGCTTCATAGAGTTCGGATGAAAAAATCGTGAAAATGGCTGAAAAATCTACTCTATAAGAATTTCAAAAATTTCTACAGCCAATATATTTTGCTGAATTGACTTTAAATTCTATGGATCGTCTATTTTTAACTCCCGACTACCCACTCGGGCAAAAGCCGGGAGTTATGCATTTGACCACGATCAGCTGATTTTAACGAATTTTTTAAGCAGAATGATTGTTGAAACGGCGAAAAATGATTTGACCAAATTTGAGACACAGGTTCTATTACCAGTGGACGTGGTTTAAAGTCGTAATTTAATACGATTGTATATTTAAAGAATAATTGGAAAAACAAAAAATCACCGTTCAACCATATCGACACAACAATAGGTGATGC
>JBBLXU010000336.1:0-96945 GCA_037893425.1 Campoplex nolae | reverse complement strand
AAAATTTATTGAAAAGCAGTAAAGCTTCCCGTATTTGGCCACGTATATTTCAACAGATCTTAACTTATTTTGTAACTTTTTTTGTATTCTTCTAAGCGGCGTTTTGGATTTTTTTTTAATATCATAGGGAAACAAGGGACCACCAATGTACTTGTCCACGTTTTTTTCCCCGTAATAAATATTACAAAGAAATGACAAACAAACAAAAACTTGAGAAAAAAAAAATTTCGCCTGGTGTACTTGGCGAATTGTGTAATTTACTTCACACAATGTACTTACACCTCATAGTTACGAACTCGCCAAGTACACCAGCCGAAATTTTTTTTTCTCAAGTTTTTTTATTGGTCATTTCTTTGTAATATTTATTATAATCTTTTAAACCCAAACAAGAGCGGTAGCTTTGCCAATTAATGCAGACTGATGCAATTCTCCATTATTTTTTTTGAAGTTCTTGTCGTTCCAAATCATTTGTGGTAACTTTTGAAGAAAAGAATGGAACTGCTTTCTCGTCGTGGATTTTTAGGAAGATCTGGTTTCTTGATTGGTGTTTTTTGTTGGGAGAAATTCTTCCAAAGATGTTTTATTACAAGGTTCTAATTATTTAGAGAGAAGGCTTCTTTTACGGTTCTAATATACAAATTGGAGGATTTATTAACATTATAATCCGACGTACTTGACCACATCCATATTTATTTGACAACTTTTTGTAATCTTTCAATTCAACCCTTTGCGAGAAGTGGAATTTCACGATTTCATGACTTTATTCATAAATTTAATACAAGATAGTTATTCATAACTTTTCATGATAAATTATATTTTGTGGTTACTTTCAAAGGAAAGAATCGAACTGCTTTCTAATAGTGGATTTTTGGGAAGATCTTGGTTTCTTGAATGTTGTTTTTTGTTGAGTGAAATTTTTCTAAAGATGTTTTATTACGAGGTTCTAATTATTTAGAGGGAAGGCTTCTTTTCCGGGGACAACTTTTGGGGGGGAGTAAATGTACTTGTCTCAACTTTTTGTACAGCATTTTTGCTGTTTTTCATCAGTACTATAGTGGGCCAAAAAAAACTTTCAATTTTTTTTTCTCTAGTTACCATGAAAATATCGTCCAAGATGACGAAAAAAAAATTCTGGTAAAGTTTGAGCTCTTAATATCAATATTAAGAGGTCGTTCATCGTGATTTTTGATTTCCCATTGAAATAACACGGGAAACTTTTTTTTTTTATTTGAAAATTCATTGCGCTCGAACGAATAATCGGTCAGTGAAATTGAATACATATTTTTGTAGGGAATTGAACGATCTACAAAAAAGGTATGGTAAGATTTTTTGCTAACTCGACTCGTTTGAAAGTTATTCGAGGTCAAAGTTCAACCTTTAATTGTAAATAATCATTTTTATAATTTTTTGTACTCTATCACAAAATAATTGCTTTAAAACATAAAATATCATATTGTTCGTGACTTTTCTTGTTTTTACTCGACTGATTCATAGGAAAAAAAATCATGTCCTTTAGCGAACTATTTTTTTATTTTTTTATTTTTTTTTTATTTTTCAGGGCTTTGGGTACATATGGCTCCCATGTTGCCCTGCCAGGTTTTCTGACTGTTTCACTAGCAGATCTCCTGACTGATTACGCAAACTATGATATTTGTCGATTCTAACGCCACCTTCCTGCCATTGTTTACATGTAAGTGACATTTTAGGTTTCGTTTATCTTGTGCAACTTTTTTTGAAAGCATGGATCAGTTAGTATCTTGCCTCCGTGAGTGCGAGCGATAGCTGCAAATTTCGAAAGTGAAATTCTTGGATACGGTTTGACCGATAACAAAAAGGCTCTGTTAGCGGATTTTCGCCATCGTCCTGGGTCCGCTGACAGAGCCATTTTGTAATCGATCAAACCGTCTCGAAGAATTTCAATTTCGAAAATTCAGAGTGAGTTTAGGTGACTGATCCATGCTCTTAATGTGTGAGACTTTGTGTAATTTGATTTCTATTCAATTATCTCGGAGTATAGTAAAGTTTAGTGTTTGAGTTTTTCACCTCAAATTCTTTAGTTGCTAAATCTTTACGTTGTTGCTTTAAAATGAACTGCAAGCCTATTTATTCATAAATTCTTCAATTGTTAAATCTTTTTGTTGTTGCTTTAAAATGAGCTGCGAGCCTATTTATTTATAAATATATTTTTTTTATTTATTTATAAATTATTTATAAATAAATAGGCTTGCAGCTCATTTCAAAGCAGCAACGAAAAAATTCAACAATTGAAGAATTTGAAGTGAATCACTCAAACACTAAACTTTACTATACTCCGAGATAATTGAATAGAAATCAAATTACACAAAGTCTCACACATTTAAAAAAGTTGGACAAGATAAACGGAACCTAAAATGTCACTTACATGTAAAGAATGCCAGGAAGGTGGCGTTAGAATCGACAAATATAGTAGTTCGCGTAATCAGTCAGGAGATCTGCTGGTAAAACAGTCAGAAAACCTGGCAGGGCAGCATGGGAGCCATATGTACCCAACGCTCTGAAAAATAAAAAAAAATAAAATAAAGAAATAATTCGCTAAAGGACATGATTTTTTTTTCCTATGAATCACTCGAGTAAAAACAAGAAAAGTCACGAACAATATGATATTTTATGTTTTTAAGCAATTATTTTGTGATAGAGTACAAAAAATTGTAGAAGTGATTATTTACAATTTGAGGTTGAACTTAACCTCGAATAACTTTCAAACGAGTCCAGTAAGCAAAAAATCATAGCACACCTTTTTTGTAGATCGTTTAATTTCATACAAGAATATATATCCAATTTCATTGACCGATTATTCGTTCAAGCGCAATGAAATTCCAAATAAAAAAAAGAATTCCCGTGTTATTTAAATGGAAAATCAAAAATCACGATGAGCGACCTCTTAATATTAATATTAAGAGCTCAAACTTTACTAGAATTTTTTTTTCGTCATCTTGGACGATATTTTCATGGTAACTAAGGAAAAAAAAATTAAAAGTTTTTTTTGGCCCACCCTAATCAGTACGCATACAATAATTCCATGTTCTTTAAATGAAATTCCTGATTGCAAGTCATAGTTTAACGAACCTATACATTCCTCGCAGCTAGGTAATCAAAACACTTCAAAAATATTTTCGACAGACGTATAATTTGGTTAGCACACATTTATTTCGAAAATTTCAAGCGACGAATTGAAGACGAATAAATTCAGTGCTTAACACTAATTCTTACACTGAGCTTCGAAATAATTTTCAACTCGCACATCCCGCACTGTTTTTGAAACTCCGATCAAACTTTTATAAAATATTACCGAACGATATATATCACACATAAATTGCAGATTATGTTTTACTTCGTTTGTACGCGACAGAAGTCCGTGCAATATTTATCGCCCTTCGGTGTGAAGAGTTGTTAGGAATTAATATTAATCAACTCAAAGGAAACCTGAAGAATTTCGTTCACACCGTCGACTTTTCACATCGAAATCACTATACGTTCTGGTTTTCTTAATATTATAACACCACACCACCATTTTTAATAAAATAAATAGATATCATGCACTGCATTAGACGATAAACGTTTTTGTTATTTGTCCGGCTCTCCGTTATGTCAAAACTCCATTTGTTTATACTGTTACGTCCCGAGAGGGAGATTTGGTTAGGATCGCGCAGTCGCCGATTTAGAGAACGACGTGCCAGATTTATGACCGTCGTTGGTGAGTCCTTTTTGGGACTTACGCGATTCCCGATTACATATATTATATTTTTGGTATACGTGACCTTTTGTTGTTAATTGGAAGAGGATCCCAATCACAGGAGCGATGTTGAAGGCCGATGAAATAATTGTTGTTTCGATGATATTTTGTGAAATACAAAATATATAATATTTATTCGCTATTAAGTACACTTGATTTGTTACAGTTTGTTTTTTTACATTAGATGAGTTTAGAATTAGAACGTCGTCGTTTTAACGTTTACTGCTCGGAGTTAGCGATTTAGTAAAGATTTCGGAAGAACGGTCAACAAAGCGTTGAGTTTTTAAAGTTTATCGGTTAACCGCGAGCTAACTCTGACTTCTATTAGTTAAGTGAACAAGAAGTAGTCAAGAAGCGATGAGAATGTGTATAGAAGTGAGTATAATGTGCGTATAGGAGTGCTAGAAGTGACGGAAGTGACTGAAGTAACTGAAGTAACAAAAGTGTTGTAAGTCAGTTGCTTTTATAAAATCGGACTTTCGAGAGAATTCTGTGGAAGGGAGTGATTTTGTTATAGTCTTTTTCTGGGATTGGATAGTGGATTGATAAAATGTTTCTCAGGCTTTGTTATTGGTGGATGAAGTATGGGGAAATGAATTGGAGTATTTCCATTGGTTGAAGACTTTTGAGATATGAGGATTTTACATGAGGATCTGGTCCAGTTCTAACGATAGGGGGTGGGTTGGACCGGGTGTTCACGTGAGTTAGAACTGCGAGGTAAAGTTCATTTTCTTGGCGATTAGATTATTGTGGATCGAGAAAAGCGTATGGGAATTTTTGTGTTTGGATTTCCTTGGCGTCGTCTCAACGACGCGACGAGTGTGACAAGGATATCTGGTATTTTCCAGGATGTTTTCGAGCCGTAGCTGCATAGATAATTATGACAAGATGTTTTCTAGGAAGCTACGTATTGCGTATTAGAACTAGAGATATTTGTATTGCTTATTTATTTATTCTTACTAATATCGACAAATGAGGATGTTAGCGGAGTTTGCGTATCAGCTGTTGGTACGTTGTTATCGGAAAGTAAGAGACCGTGAGAAAAAAAAGAGGGCCACACAAGCGTGTAGGCTAGGACGTAACAATACCATCAAAAACTGACAGATGGTTGTACAATATATGGATATAGATATTAATAACAACACTTCACGAAAGAAAATGATTACATTAAGGTTGTTTAGAAGAAAATCACGTCTTATGAGAAAGATTTGAAATTGACGGAGTGGGTAGTCGAATATTCAAGCAATATCCATGCAAAATTTGAAGTTGATTCGGAGATTATTTACGGAGAAAAAAAATCGCAAAGTTGAATACTTTTGAGCGTTTTAGTACAGCTTCTAACGGGCAGAGCCATGCGCAATCTCACTAAACTCATGATATATTTGTATATGCCATTGAACTTTTATTGAAAAAATGACGGCGTATTCTCTGAAATATTCCGTGTCAATCAGTACCGAAATTTTTGGGCTTTGGAGAATTTCTTCGAAGATGTAGTGAGATAAAGATTCAAAAACGTGTCAAAATTCACTCCAAATGAGCGAGTGTCTGACAGGCGTGGCAACGCTGCAGTGTAGCGGCAAAGGGAAGGGCAGTACATTAGATTGACGGAGTGCTATTGAATACGCGCGCGAAATTCGAAAATGAAATGTTGTTTCAACCGCTGATTATACTTTTTCCACATGAATCTTTTTTTTTCACCACGACAGTGGTGTCTTCACTTTGCTTACGATTCATGATGCAGTAATTCAAACATTTGTTTGTGTACAAAAATATTCAGAGCAAGTGACACCGTTTAAAATTTTTTTGAGGTTATGTTGCATCTTTACCTCAGCCATCAGCCGGTAACGAGCCAGGCTCGCCAGGCTCGAGCCTGCGTTATCGAGCACGGGCGACAAAAGGGCCCCAGCGTTGCCGCGATTGTTCGTGATTTTATCATTTTCAATTAAATGAAGGTGAAACCATTGAAAAATGAGACAAGACGAGATATCATGTTAACTGTGATGAAGGATAGCTCAAAAGTTGGATAGCCCAAACAAAAAATAAGATATCCCAATTTTCCAAACGGCATTTCAAAGGGGACACATGTAGCTTCAATTTGCGCCTTGATAAAACCTTTTTCAATATTTTTTCATTCTGGTACAATTTTTTGAAGTTGGCCGTTTTTCAACCTTTTTTTGGCCCTTGAAAATTGAGCGCGCGGTTCGTAGAAAATTTTTCCAATGATATTCGACATGAAAAACGTAAAAAGGGGAGTACTAGAATTAATTTTTTTTTTTTTAAAGTTGCGTACGATTTTTTTCGCCGCGTTATCCCATTTTTTGCGAAAAAATAGCGTTTTCAGAAAGTACGGCGTAACGTCAAAACTATGAGGTTTTGGAGAAATTGTCAGGAAAGTAAAAATATGTATTTGATCATTCTGCAGTCGCTAGAATTTTTTTAGAATTTTTTGTCGAGATTTTTTAAAAATCAATTTTCGTCCAAATGCTGATTTTTTGAATCGCTTCAACTCGGGAATTATAGGGTGCGTGAAAAAATGTTAAGAGGGAAAATTTTCTTGTTTTTCACGGTAGTAATCATTAGAATTTTTTCACAAATTTCTTTCGAAATTTTTTTCCAAACTCTCGTTGTCAGAATTGTACTTCTCTTCTTCTTCTCTACTTATATTTATTCCTTACTTAAAAAAAAAAATTTGAGAAACTCGTATAAATGGGATAAGGGATATAATTTGTGATATCAACTTTTTTTTTAAGAAAGGAAAGAATATAAGTAGAGAAGAAGAAAAGTACAATTCTGAACACGAGGGTTTGGAAAAAAATTCCAAAAGAAATTTGTGAAAAAATTCTAATGACTACTATAGTGAAAAACAAGAAAATTTTCCCTCTTAACATTTTTCCACGCACCCTATAATTCCCGAGTTAAAGCGATTTAAAAAATCAGCATTTGGACGAAAATTGATTTTTAAAAAATCTCGACAAAAAATTCTAAAAAAATTGTAGCGACTACAGAATGATCAAATACATATTTTTACTTTCCTAACAATTTCTCCAAAACCTCATAGTTTTGACGTTACGCCGTACTTTCTGAAAACGCTATTTTTTCGCAAAAAATGGGATAATGCGGCGAAAAAAAAATCGTACGCAACTTTTTAAAAAACAAAATTAATTCTAGTACTCCCCTTTTTATGTTTTTCATGGTGAATATCATTGGAAAAATTTTCTACGAACCGCGCGCGCAATTTTCAAGGGCCAAAAAAAGGTTAAAAAACGGCCAACTTCAAAAAATTGTACCAGACTGAAAAAATATTGAAAAAGGTTTTATCAAGGCGCAAATTGAAGCTACATGTGTCCCCTTTGAAATGCCGTTTGGAAAATTGGGATATCTTATTTTTTGTTTGAGCTATCCAACTTTTAGTGCTACAAGAAATTTCAACTAGCGTCCCCATACTTTTGGCCGATAGTGTATAAGCTGTGACGTTGTGGCCCTCGTCACATGCAGCGTCGTGGTGGAATCCACCACAGCACTCTCCGCTATCCTAGTCTTAGGCCCCTAGGGGCAGCGTAGTTTTATTTTGGCCGTTCCGGGGCCCCGTCGGACCCCTCCGAAGCACTATCGAGCCCTGACGACGTCGTCGCAGCCTGACGTTCACCTGCAAGACACCATTAGAAATAAGAAAATCGCCGGAGCACCACAGACAGCCCAACCACAAGTCCACGACGAGGAAGACACTCCTCTAGAGCACCGAGACCGCGCACCAAGTCCCAGCACTCAGTCCCACCCCGAACAACTCCCTACACCCACATATTTCCCCCACCATTATCCCCGGGAACAACTCACCTACGGTAAGGGAATAATTCCCTTACCTGTCAAAGATCCAAGGCTCCGTGAAGCAGCGAGGAAATTCGAGGACGGTAGGAGACGAGTCGGGAGGACTTAACCTCCAAACCCGAACATCCTCGGACGAAGAACGTTCGCCCGTCAACGATACGTCGATCGGACGAGTTCCCCGGCGTCAAGGCTCCTATCCTCCATCACTTCGGCACAACACTTTGCCGAGATTCTTCGCGAAAATAGAGAACACCGAAAAAGTCCCACCTGTCACTCGCACTACATCGAACGCACCACAACATCGGATGAACAACACGGGCCGCCATGCTGCGAGTTGGGTAACGGGTTCGGATTTTCACCACCGTGGCGTTCCGGGACACCGAGGACGATGCCAGCGTCCCGAGCGGGCATAAATCACCAATCGAAGACCCCCCGCGACGAGTCCTTTTCTCCTCCCCCCATCCTCCCTTACCACCGAGCGTCAGCGCCACAGCAATTATCGAGCGCTAATTGGTTCGCGGGCGTGCGCGTATTGATCACATTATCGATCGCCACGCGCATCATCGATCGAAGAAGACGAGCGAAGAAGAAGATGATGTCACTTCTACTACGACTCGGCGTGTGTACCGTGGGCGCTCTTGAGCTTTTTGAACATTTATTGTGTTATTAATTATTAAAATCACCAATTTTGCAACGACAACCCGGCTCGACCCTCAGGAAAAGATTTTTGGACATTTGTGGTGACTTTTGGCGTTAATTTGTCACGAGATAAAACAAGTAAGTCGTTTTTTCTCACTGTGGTGTTTCGGCAAAGGACGCGTGGCTTGACGCCATCTTCGCCGGGACGCGTCTATCAGTATCGCAAGTGTTTTCCCCTGTAAATAAATTGTCCGAGTCCCTCTGACTCGTGACATCGCTTCCGTTTAGTTAATAAAGACTTTTTCTTTATACCTCGGTCGAAAGTACGTACTTTCCGCATCAATTTCGATGCAGAAAGACCGACTTTCTTGCATTGGTAAAACAACTGAGTGACGGCGGGAGCAAAAACTTTTTGCACGCACAGCTGTACGTGAGGCTCCCGCAACTGTCACCGGTGACTTGTCCCTAACCATTTTTTTTCTCTGACGTCATCAAAGCTGCTCTTTTGTTTACGCTGGTTATTCATAATTTAAAGCATCATATAAATGGACAAAAATCAAAATATCTGTCTCTCATTGAAAATCCACATAATTTATTTGAAAACTGCGTATTTCATGGTAACATAATCAACAATTTTTATTATGCATGTGACCATGGTAAAAATGAAAAAAATAATGTACGCATTAATACTATTGCTAATTTGCATTTTACGCTCGTTTGATTTTAAAAAATGTATGTTTGTTTAATTCATTTTTATGCTTGTTTAATTTTAAAAATGTTCATGTTTGATAAATTAAAAAATTTTTCTAACAAAATGTTCAATTGTCTACATTGGTTTTTTTTTTTTATTTGTATATTTTATATAAAAAGAATAATGTACGCATTAATATTATTGTTAATCTGCATTTAACGTTTGTTCAATTCAAACAAATTTGGTTTGTTTATTTAAAAAAATTTTATGCTTGTTGAATTTTAAAAATTTTCATGTTTGTTGAATTAAAAAATTTTCACATTTGTTGAATTTGAAAATTTTCATGTTTGTTAGATTAAAAAAAAATTTCCGATTAAATGTTTAATTATCTACATTGGTTTTTCTTTAATTTGATGCCTGCCCCCCCGACCAGCAGCACTCGCTTCGCTCGTGCCGCAAATGTCGGGGGCAGGCATCAATTTTTTTTGGATGCAATACATTTCATAATTTTTCTCCGTACTTTCGACCGGCTATAAAGAAAAATAGTATACACCACACGGGCAGAAGTTTGATAGCCCTGAACTGCGCGTCAAATGCCCTCGGCTTCGCCTCGGGCATTGTGACGCGCAGTGCAGGAATATCAAACTTTCTGCCCTTGTAGTGTAATATACTATTCGTGACTATTATTCGTTACGAGAGTGCTGTGGTGCTAATATTAAGTTAAATATAAGTGATAAAGTGCGAATTTGCCCCCCCCCCCTTCCCCCTACGCTCAACGAGAGTCCTTCGTACGGACGCATGTTCGAACCGGCGTGTTGTACGACGCCGTAAACTCCCCTGTAAATTATTCTTGCCCCATTGCATTATTAATTGATTTATTTTTGTTAAAAAGGAAAGTGATCGCGAGCTATTATTTATCGCACCAGTGTTCTGAAATTCTTTTCGTTTTTTTTAAATTATATCGAGATTTTGTTTTTTTTTATCTTTCGTTAATCACGGGTATTTGTAAGTACGCCTGAGCGACAGGAACCCGTCGATCCTCGAGATTATCGTTCGAGTCTCTTGCGCATTTTTGATATTATTTTTTTTTATATAACTTTGCCTTTTCTTACGCTAGCCCCGATTTTGTACATTCGCCCCCCCCCCCAGTATTATTATTATTCTTTGTTAAAAAGAAAGGAGAAATCAAAGAGATTATTTATTTTATTATTTTTGGTATTTATTTTTGTTATTTTTTTTTTTTTAAAGTAACTGGCGCCCAAATCATAGAAAAATTACGGGACTTTCTCTTATCAATAAAAGCGATTTTTTTGTGATTGATTTCCTCCTAATTTTTCGTTTTTGTTCAGCTTATTTTCTCCCTGGATTTTAGTCCTTTTCAGGGATCGGTGGCGAATACCGTCACAATTTTTGGCGCCCAACGTGGGGCCTCCCTTCCCCTACGAGTAGTACCCCGGTCCCTTTCGTCCCTCAGACACTCCCAGTCTGCAGTACCCCTGAGTCCCCAAAGATAGATCAACTCTGGTGGGGGGGATTGTAACGTTGTGGAATACAACGTTACGAGGATGATTCGAATTAAGTGTGGCAAGCGGCCTGGATAGCTCAGTTGGGAGAGCACTCGACCGGCAATCGAGAGGTCCCGGGTTCGAACCCCGGTCCAGTCCCTGCCGCATTTTTTTCGGATCGTTCCTCCTATCCCGTTTTCCCCGTCACAATTTTTGGCGCCCAACGTGGGGCCACGGCCTCTGAATAATCACGAAAATATTATCGTGGTTGTCGTGGAACCTTCCTTGAGATGTGGTTTCCCCTTCCCCTACAAGCTCCGTAGTACCCCGGTCCCTTCCGTCCCTCAGACACTCCCAGTCTGTAGTACCCCTGAGTCCCCAGTTCCCAACGAGTGTAAGAGTCTGATCTGTCAGAGATAGATCAACTCTGGTGGGGGGGATTGTAACGTTGTGGAATACAACGTTACGAGGACGATTCGAATTAATTGTAGCAAGCGGCCTGGATAGCTCAGTTGGGAGAGCACTCGACCGGCAATCGAGAGGTCCCGGGTTCGAACCCCGGTCCAGTCCCTGCCGCATTTTTTTTGGATCGTTCCTCTTATCCCGTTTTCCCCGTCACAAAGCATAGGAAAGTTACCCCCACTGTGATCCATCCCCACTCTTCTTCTAAACAACCTTAACTAATCCACCACGAATTCATCTAACACACGATACACACATCCCGAACTTCGCACTGTCAAAACAACATTTAACCGATCACATTTTTCTTGGTTATAGAGGCGAGGTGTGATATGCTGCGACACCGCCGTGAAGTTAGCCCCGGGGACATGAGGCCTTTGATGGTGTTATATACAGTCACGTCAAGAACTTGAATGTGTTAGTAGTTTTTGCAGAATGTTGACCCTGTGAAAAGTTTTTTCTCAGCAATTACGCCACGAAACATGCTGATTTTGGGCTCAATCAAAAGAGAATTTTTTAATTAGTCTCCAGTTCAATTTCGAAGGCATCACATGGCTCCTGAGCTTTGTAATTAATCGAAATGACATGCCAAATTCACCCCCACCACCGCGAATCGTTTTATTCAGAGAAAGTATAGTCTCGGCGAGCCTCGGGCCAGCAGACGACAGAGCTGTCAATGTACTTGTCCCGAGACTCTACCGAGTCTCTTGATATCGTTGAAAGACAGCGTCAATTACATTTTTCGATCGCGTTGTTAATTCGGTAAGACTGCTGCACATTTCCAAATCAAACTTCGTGTTGAGGAACTCAATCAAAGGAAGCGCGGTATCCGATGCAAAATTCACATTGAAATGCCCACTCGAAATCATGGGAATTTTATCGTAATCTTTTTTGAGAATCCGCGATTCTTCTGGCGTATACTTTATTCAATTCTCATGGATGAATTCAATAATAGTTTTTATCGATCGGTTGGGCGAAATGTGAAGCGCCACAATAATTACTAATGTAACATGGTCTAATCTGCCTTCACAAGCACATATTCCTCCCACTTCAGAAACCTAAACTGACAAGGATTCTATTTGCTGTGCATTGATATCAATTTGTGCACGGACTCTGTCATTTACATTATGGTATATTGTGACGCCGCCTGCTTTTACATGTGGTCTTTTATATTGAACTACAATATCGAAGTTTGGAATATCTAAAATGCTGTATTTATCCATCCACGTCTCGGAAAGAATTAGAAAATTCGACGACGATGCTATTTTGTCTGATAGTAGATCTTGTACATGAGCTCGTAAACTTTGTCAGTCAAAGGTAAACAGTGAGGCAGTGAAATTTAGATATTAGCATTTGGAAATTGTATCGTCGTTGAGCGAAACGTCGCTGAAACGGGACAAGCATTTCGTCGATTCCCAATATCTGATTGGCTCAGCCATGTCAGCATTGTTTACAGCAATCAGGCTACTCTTGAATGACACGAAAGAGGGCGTTGACAAGAATGAACTGCTCAAACTTATGTGCGATGCAGGAAAATCGATGGCTGATCTCCATCACAAGGAATCAATGGCCAGTAAAGCTTATATTCTTCCGGGCTTGGACAAGCGAGCCAAGACGATTTTGGGGAAAATCGAGACAGATAAATATCTGTTCGGGGACGATTCATCTGAAAAGTTGAAATCGGCGAAAGCAGTGGAGAAAGCGGGTCTGGATTTAAAAATACAACCGCAGAAAACAGCGCCACCGAAAACTCTGTTTAAGAAGAGTAATTCGGTAAACTGGAAAAGCCCACCTGCAAGATCACAGAAGTTCAACCAGGTGGGCAACAATCAGCGGGGCTCTGGCTCCTACAGACCGAAAGAAGGATGTGCACAGCAGAAGAACCGGCTTCCGGAACAGACGCGAGCGTCGGACGAGACGTCTTCGAAAGCCAAGAAGTAGAGGTAAACAAACTTGCCGGCAGACTTTTTTTTTTTTGTTTCCGAATGGGAAAAAATTGCGGAGAATTTTGTTGTGCGCTGTGTAAGAGGGTTTAAGATTGAAATCCAGTTTCCGGTAGTTCAAAGAACGTGGCCGAGAAACTTAGCATTACAAGATCAGGTTGAGGATCGAAACTTCACGCGAGCGTTGAATTGAATTGATTGAATTATTAAAACTTGGCGCGATTAAAGCTTGTTGCCCGGTACAAGGTGTAACAAATTAATTTTTTTTTGTGGCGATACAACAACAATTCGAGCGTAATTTAACAAGAGTAATATTGAATACATGTGAGATGAGAATGTAAATGGATACAGGTTGAATATTTCCACGTAATAAAAATCGACAAATAAGAATTATTATGTATATTGACTGACGTGTATGAAAATGCAAAAATAAGATCTAATCAATCATCGATGAATTATATACAATATTCGAATAATCAAATTGCATAAAGTCACACGACCCTAATTACAGTCGACATTCCTATTCAAAGAGGCATACAGCATTATAAACATTAAAAAAAAAGAAAACAAATTCGATAAAACAATCTAACTTATCGCAACTGACGAGGAGAATCCCGGTGGTTTTCGTTTGGTGAGAACGTGACGAGAGAAATCTTCTAGCCTTTCAGATTCGATGACTGACTTGTTGACGGCTTGAGACGAATCTTTCTCTCGTATTTTATGTATCCCACACCTCACAAATGGTAGCGATGAAGGTCGGTCAGCAGGTGAATCAAGATATTTCACCTTTGACCTCGATGATTCCTTAGTTCCTCGATCGTCTCGACGTCAGAGGTTCTTTTGTTTATCAGCGATGGAAAGTCATGATGCGTGGGACGGATTACCGTGTAATATTTTAAGAGCTAGATTTTGACGATGAACCATATTTTTGCGACGGACAAATGGTTCAAACTTTTTACTTAATATGCACATACATATTCACGATGATTAATTAAATTCAATATGCGGTTATTCATAAATTAATACATGACATATATGTTCATTGATTGACGGTTCGTATCTCACTGCTCCACCCGATCGATCGCTACCGAAATTCGGTGAGCGAAGAATTCATAGAGGGGGGATCACGGATAAGATCGATCCCACTCTAGTACACACTCAATACACACATACATTTTATAGGGCAATACAGGCTCAGGGATGAGACGTATGCTACAAAGGTCAATTTGTATCGAGCTATTTTTTGGTGCCTAAACAAGACGGTTCGTACAGATTTGTTTTGAATATAAAGAATTTGAATGAGTTCTGCAAACCGATCATTTCAAGATGGAAGATTGGAGAACTGGGATGAAAATTGCCAGTCGAAAAGATTTCATGGCAAAAGTCGATCTAAAGAACGCGAATTATTCGCTCCCGATAGACTATGATAGTCGAAAGCTTTTACGTTTTATTTTTAAGGGCCAACTATACGAATTTACGTGCTTGCCGAACGGGTTGTCCACAGCACCCTACATTTTTACTAAGGTTTTAAAGTCGGTGGTTAGCTCGTTGAGAGAAAGAGGTTTTATTTCGGTCATATATTTAGACGACCTTTTGTGTATCGGCGAGAATTATGAAAGTTGCTCAAGGAATGTAGCTGAGTCGGTCAAGTTACTCGAATCTCTTGGATTCGTGATAAATTACGAGAAAAGTATTTTGAAACCGGCACAAGTCTGTCCATTTTTGGGATTCAACATTAACACAATCGATATGGTATTGGAACTCCCTGACGAAAAAAGAAACAGTGGGAGTACGTTAGTTCAAGTATTTTCGCGAAAGACTCAATGTCAAATGCGAGAATTCGCCCGATTCGTCGGTACGCTTGTTTCACATAGTCTGGCTTTAGAATATAGCGGTGCATACCTAAACACTTTTCAGAGGGAAATTTTTCTAGCGCTCTGAGAAAACGGCCAAGATTACGAAGCAACGATGCAGTTACCGAGCTCCCTGCGTGAGGATTTCAATTGGTGGGAAGAAAAACTGCTATCATCAAAAAGATCGATCGTGAGTCCCGAATATAGTCGCGAGATTATTTCTGATGCGTCGTTGACTGGTTGGGGCGCATATTGTAATGGAGAAGGAACTCGCGGTTTCTGGAAAGAAAGCGAAAAATCTTTGCATATTAATTATCTCGAACTCACGGCGGCGTTCATAGCTCTTCGATGTTTTTGTTCCGACTTACACGGTGTTCAAGTTTTACTTCAAGTCGATAACACGAGCGCGGTTTCATACATAAATCGTATGGGCGGGGTTCAATACCCGGGATTAATTAGTCGCGCAAAAGAGCTTTGGAAATGGTGCGAGATTCGAGAGATTCGAGTTTTTGCATCATACTTTAAGTCGGCAAACAACGAGAACGCAGATCTTGAATCGAGGAATCAGAACGTTGATACGGAATGAGAACTAGCGGACTTTGTGTTAAGAAAAATTCTTAGCGAGTTCGGGGCCCCAATAATCGATTTTTTCGCGTCAAGAGCCAATGCAAAATGCGAGATTTTTTGTGCATGGCGTAGGGATCCCGAGGCAATAGCCATCGACGCGTTCACCATAAGTTGGAAGAACAAGTATTTCTATGCGTTTCCGCCATTTGCGGTTATTACTAAAGTTTTGCAAAAAATAGTTGCGGAACAAGCTTGCGGGATAGTCGTAGTGCCCGATTGGCCAAACCAACCGTGGTACCCGATATTCTTTTCGCGTTTATGCGAAAGACCGATATACTTAAAGCCGTCTGATGAATTATTATTATCTCCATGCAGGTCACTTCGTCACCCGCTTGCGAGAAATTTGCGTTTGATTGTCGGCAAATTATCCGGGACGCCTTCGCAAAGAAAGGTTTACCGGAATCAACAATAAAAATACTCATCGCGTCATTGGCGGACGCATCAATCAAGCAATACGCGAGTCCATTGAAAGCCTGGTGGGACTATTGTTTAGAGGCGCAAATCGACCCCCACAGAGGAACGGAATACGATCTTTTATCGTTTTTAACTAAAAAATTTGAAACGGGAGCATCCTATGGGACTTTGAATACGGCAAGATCAGCGGTGTCGCTAATTTCGATAAACGAGATAGCCACAAATGGCGTTTCCACGAGATTTTTCAAAGGGCATTTTTCGGCTGCGCCCAACAAAGCCCAAATATGAAAAAACATGGGACCCCAGTGTGGTGTTACGTACTCTTGCAGGGCACTGCGCGGTAGGAGACTCGAATCTTCAAAAAATATCCGAAAAACTCGTAACACTAATGGCACTCGCGACAGCACATAGAATACAGACTTTGTCCCTTATAAAGATAAAAAATGTTAAGCGGTCAAAAGACGGATTCGAAATCAGAATATCGGAGTTGATTAAGACTTCCCGTCCAGGACAGTGTCAACCTTTATTATTAATACCTTATTTTAAAGATAAACCCGAAATATGTGTGGCATCGTTTTTGGAGCGATATTTAGTATTAACAGCTCCCATAAGAAAAGACTGTGATAGTCTCTTCATTACTTCTAGAAAGCCGTTTAAAGCAGCCACTACGCAAACTTTAAGTCGGTGGATAAGATCGATGTTAAAACTTAGTGGAGTAGGTGATGAATACTCTTCGCATAGCACAAGGCATGCGGCAACATCGACAGCTTTAGCCAAAGGAATCGATTTGAACATAATTAAGTCGACGGCAGGGTGGTCCAAAGAATCGCAGGTGTTCGCGAAATTTTATAATCGACTGATAGAGTCTGATAGGAGCGATTTTGCGACGGCTGTATTTAGTTCGTAAATTAAAAAAAAAAAAAAAATTTTTGTTGTTAATTCCTCTAAACATCTACCTATGTAATCTGGAGAACGAGACGAGGATATAATTAACCGATTAAACGAACTTACCTGTTGTGAAGTTCTATCGTAATTATATCTGATGTCTCGTTCGAGAGATTACACTCCCACCCGTATATAGTAAAATAGTTAATTATTTTACTTTATTTCCCACCCATTATAATTAGTCTATAAACAATTATGAGAGGAGCACGCGGAGTGGTGGAGCGGGTGGCCTCGGTTCCACACTCTTTTGTTTCTAACTTTGAATATATTCGTGAAATTGGGCATGAAGTAGACGATACTACCTATGTAATCTCTCGAACGAGACATCAGATATAATTACGATAGAACTTCACAACAGGTAAGTTCGTTTAATCGGTTAATTTCCTCTCTTGATACTTTGGCCCAAACCCCATGGTTTTCGAATTAAGCCACTTTAGATGTCGGAGTTCTGACTGGAAATGACGGAAAAAAAAATGTCGAAGGAAAATTCTGATAAAATTCCAGTCAATTCAGAACAATCTTCTGCAACTCTTTTCTTCCTTACCAATTTCATCTAAGCCTCGAAATCTTCGAGTTCAGTCGTATTTTCTAAAAATAGTCTTTTTCAGGAAAAAATACGATAACTCTGCGAAAAAAAATCGTATCAAACTTTTTCAAAAACGAAATTGAAGCTATTGCTCCTCCCTTTGAGGTTGTCTCAAAGAAATTCAACAGAAAAAATTTCCTCGAGTCGTGCGTCCAGTTTTCAACGAACAGAAAAACACCGAAAAAGAGTCATTTTCAAAATAGCGTACCAAATCCAAAAAGAATCGTAGAAAACTTTTTAAAAAAGGGATTTGAAGGTAAATTTGTCCTCTTCAAAATGCCGCTTGTTAAATTCAAATATTCTGATTTTCCACAAAGCTATCGAACTTTTAGTGCGGCTGTAATTGTTGTGTGGTGATTCCATACTTTTGGTCGGCAGTGTACCTAATTCTAAGAAGAAGCAAAAAAAAAGTTGAGAAACTCGTATAAATGAGATAAGAGATATAATTTCTGATATCAACTTTTTTCTTAAGTAAAGAAAAAATACCCTAGGGAAAAAAAGGTCGGGACAAGTACATTGATAATCTTTTGTTTCCTGATGATATCAAAAAAGTGCAAAAAAAATTCCATGAAAAAAACCTTACTGAAAATGATTTCAACACAATTGAAAAAAAATTCACAAATCAGCAAAAAAACGTTATAAAAAAAAAAAAATTATACATCCGTAATTATTTTGTAAAGTGGAAAAAAAATTCAAATAAAACGTGAGAACATCTTGAATACACCATTAGAAAACATTGCAGGACGTAAATAAAAAAATCTCGCTTGAAAACATTTTAAAAACCGATGCCCCACTTTTCTCATCTTATTAAAAAGGAGGAATGACTAAATGAATTGAAAAAGTTTCCATCTAAGTTACGTACAGCATTAAAATTTATGATATTATTTCGAGGCCAAGTATTTAGTGGTAATTCAGAATATTGATTCCTATGGGATGCATGAAGAACTTGAAACAGTTCTACTAATAACTCAAAAAAGTTACCAAGTTACGTGGAGTACCAAAATTTATGATATCAACTCGAGGCCAAGTATTTATTAGTAATTCGGAGTATTCATTCCTACGGGACGCATCAGAAACTTGAAAAAGTTCTGAAGAATCAAAAAAGTTACAATCCAAGTTGAGTCTAGCACTAAAAATTATCATATCAATTCGAGGAGAAGTATTTTATTAGTAATTCGCAATTTTTACATTATGAAATTATGTTCTTATAAGGGTTGAGCATACTCGTCTGGCTCAGAACGTTTGATCGAAATTACTAGAAAATCAACAACCACAAAAAACCCCAAAATCTTGCTTTCCGACAGTTAGAGCGATACCAACCCATTTCATTTAAACATATTCTGGCCCAAGGAACAGTGAAGTCATGAGTTACTTTTCGACAGCAGAAATTTATAAGGAATCTTCCTGCCCATGACTTTCTGGTAAAATGGCTAATCCAAAAAAAATCACATCGAAGGGAAAGTTATTTGTCACTTTATGGTGGTAGAGACTTATAAGAAAATCGATTCGTCTCCGACTTTAAGGATCCCCTGATATCATTCACAACATTTGACGTCGATTGGATCGGTACAAATTATGTTTAAATACGTGTTAAAAGTACTTGTCCGGCCCATCGCTTTTTATTAAACAAAAAATTCAAAAAAAACCCAAAATCAAAAGATTTTAGGGTTTTTTATGGTTGTTGATTTTCTAGTAATTTCGACAAAACGTTCTGAGCCAGACGTGTATTCTCAACCCTTATCTAGAGTCGCAGCAGCGACTTGAGACAAGTACATTTATGAAAGAGAGTTTGCTCCGAGACTCTTTACCGGAGATATCGCGATTCGAATGGTTTTCGAAAATTTTCGAGATTTATTTCTGTAATATTTATTAAATTACAGCAGTTTGGAGGATGCTGCAAATTCACGTATTTTTTATTTTTTTTTCTCTTTCGATCGTGACCATTGGAATTCTGTAGCTTAACGCATATTAAAGATATTAACATATCATTTTTTCGTTGGATCAAAAAATTGTGCATTTTTTCCCACACATTTTTGATGTTTATTTGTTTTTTTTCCGTAGTCGCTGTCTAGTGACACTAGTAATATCTGGACGATACATTGACTCTATACCGATATATTTCCGGTTGACTTCTCTGTTCGAGCTCATTTTACAATGACAGCTGTGAGTAAAAAAAAAGGTTATAAAGATCGCGGTTGTCCGTTAGAAGTGACAGTTGTGAGGCTAAAGGAATAAGAACACAAAGATCGCGAGTGTGAAAGTTAATGACAGGTATTTTTATAAATTTCGTTTTTGGTTTCATCAGAATTTTTTTTGTATCATTAATAGTGATCGTTGTGAAATTTTTAAAAAGTTGTAAAAATCGCAGAAATGAGACTAACGGAATCTGTGATTATGTTTATTCATTACTTTTGGTTATACTTATGTTTGCGATTGAGATTTTTTTTCAACGTTTGATGATTTAAAACAGCTGTGTCAGTGTAAATAACTGCAAAGTTAAAATAGTATGTTTCCGTTGCTTATTTTTTTGGGATTTCGGCATCGGAGGAAATTCGTAAACGGCGTTTCGTATCTGCGAAATGCTTGACAACGTATACGAGTGATAAAAAACCTTTACTCCTCCCACGAAAGTCGTCGCATGTGAAATAAACCCTTCTCACAAAAAAATCCTTGTGAAACACAAAACCCTGTAATGACCCATGCAAGAAAAATCTTCCTCTACAAAAAATCAGATTTTTTAAAACACTCCCCGTGAATTGCAAGAAATTGTTCGAGCGAAAATACTTTGTAATATTTGATTTTATTTCATCTTTATTCGAAAATTACGACGAACAGACTTTGGTTTTGACATGTGTAAAAATATAACATAAAAAATATCGGCGTGGTGTGACAGATTTGAATTTCTTTTCTTTTTGTCAAAATTTGTATATGTTATATTATCAGAAAATACGTATCTCTTAGAGTTCAGGCCGGGTTCGTGTAGTTTGTCGATCCACCTTGTTCCACGAACGAATGAAAATGTGATTGCTGACGAGATAACGTATGTTTTATTTGCGAAGAAAATATTGATATTCATTTTTTAATTTGTCGATGAACGTGTTTTCGTGATATATATATTGTAACGACTTTTCCCATGAGTCGCACAAAATATTCCGATCTCGAAAATCTCCTGGACGCCAGCCTAAGATGAACTTAGACAAATTTTATTTGGATAATTATCGAGAACGAAAAATAGGTTTTCCCGGTCGTAGCTGTAGTTTGGAACCAAGTTGGTAGAGGGGCGGGATTATGATAAAAAAATACGAAATAAATTCACATGAAAGGCAAACGATATCCGGAATTACAATTTTGAGTTTATTTTAACAATGAAATTAAATAAATGAAATTTTAACAATAAATTATTAGTTTCCGGAAAAATATAATATCGATCTCGTTTTTCTCGAAAAATATAAATAACACGGTTTTAATGTCGCAAAATTACAATTCAAGTAAAAATGATAATTTTTATCGAAATTACGAAATAATATTAAATTTTAGTCTCTCCGTCAAAAATTCGTTTAAATTAAATAATAATAAATTTTATGATCCAACTCCAATCGAAAATTATACAAGTAGAAATTACAAGAGACTTGCTCTAAATAATTTCTTTTATTTCGAAAAGATTGGAATTGAATACTTTCCTGATTTCTTATACTAAGGACTCTCGTCGAACGAATAAAAATGAAGATCGAATTCCTCTCGGCAATTCTAAATAACTCAACAGAAAATACGGTAGATTTTACACCGTGAAATGACGTTATAATAATTAACTAATTCTTTCAAACGCGAACGTACCCCGAAACAATATCGCTCTTTAATACGATAGTACGAAAAGTTTTAAGAGCTCTTTTTAACAAAAACAAAATTCACAATAAAACAAAATGAAAGCGAGACGACGGCTCACCGCTACAGTTTCAGAAGATGGAAATCCGGAAAAAGACCACGGATGATTCCACTCGATAATTCCGGCTACGTCGTTTTCTTGTACAGGGTTGGCGACGGCTCGTCAGAAAACGTCAGGTTCCGTTGAGGTTCGATACGAAAAGTCCCCGAACGATTATGGAAGCGCGGTTTTATAGAATTTGGGTCCTAACCCCTCCACCCTTTGCCTACTCGCGGAATCTAGACTTTTCTCGAAAGTTCTCGCAATTCACCCCCATTTTCTCGCAAATTCAAAATTTCAGGGCGTTGGTGACAGTTGTTTCGTGCCAACCGAGACTTCCCGAAGATTCCCGATGCTGCTTGACGCACCGCTTGAGATCAGACAGCTCAGGGTGAGGGCTTTGAGTTAGTGACCCCTCTCTCTCGATACTTGCGCTCCATCGATGACAACTCTGACTGACCTTGACGACCTATGCCTTCCCTTTCGATGATATGACGAAAATATCGACGGCCATAATATTTTCGATGTTTGGATTCCTGTCCTCGATGATTTGGAACCGTCGTTCGCTCGCATAAAATAAAATAATAAAATAAAAACAAAATTATTACAAGGAAATACGCTCGCATTTGACTCCTTTTACATTTTTTCGAGAGGAATTCGTCGAAACCCGACGTTTTCCTCGGTGCCGTGCCAATCTCTGTATTTTTCATGACGTGGACAAAATTACCACGTCACAATATATATATATATATTAGGGTGGTTCAAAAAAAATCGATATTTTTTTTTTCCCAATGGGTACGTTTCGATAGTTGCAGTAAGGTAAAAAAAGAAGCCTGTCAAAATTTGAGCCCTTAAAAAAATTTTTTAGAGGTCGCTCATCGCTATTTTGTATTTCCCATTTAAATAACACGGGAAAGACATCGCTTGCTGCTTCTGAATTTTATACCTCGCCAACGCGTGATCGTAGCATAATGCCACAGGCGGGTTTTTGTAGGGATTCAAACGCACTATTAAAAAGATCTCTTATCGTTTTACGATAAATCAACTCTTTCGGAAGATATTTATGGTTAAAGTTGACTTTGTAGTCAATTTTAAGATTTTTTCACTTTTCCGGCGAAACTATCGAACTCATCACAAAATTTTATAGGACTTTTCTTGGAAATCATGTGCATTTCTATAAAATCAAGTTCGCAGATAATTGAACAATCGAATTGATGCATTACGAGCTATTTCCGTAAAGGAAAATTGCGATTTCCGTCAAACAAATCGTTCTATTAACTAAAAATTTCAATAAAAAGACTCCAATCTTTATTAAGTTACAACGTAATTCTTAATGCTTTTTTTCAAGTTTGAAAAATGAAATAACAGTAATGATTGTGCAGTCAGAGTGTGGCTCGTAAAAACAACCGGCGTACGACAATCGAAAAAAATATACTCGGTATGAAAAAACGGATCTCTATTTCAGATTTTTTTTTATAATCCGGAAGACATCGACGATGTGCTTGTACGACTTTTACTATGTATTGGAATTGTTCCTCATTCTTCGTTTGGCAATTATTGTACTCCTCTATTAAGGCAATTCCACGTTCGGCAACATCACTAACAACACTTGGATTTTTAAAAAATCCACATTCCCCTGATAACTCTCATGGTTAGATCACAGTGCTATATCCACATGAAGGAAGTCGTTCAGCAAATCGAACATTAGAATTCGATATTAAAAGTGAATTTGGAGAGTAATCAATGAGTAAAAAAAATGTCAATAACTTTTTTGTACTATAAATAAGCAATCAAAAGTAACTTTGTGAAAATTTCGATTTGCTTTATGACTTTCTCGAGATAGATCTATCACTGTGATCTCATCATGAAAGTAATAAGAAAATTTTCGATTTTTACAAATTTAAGGGGTATTGAACGACATTGCTCAATGCAGTAGCGTGGAACAACTGTGATATATTTTACAAGTAGTAGAAGAACACCGTCGCCGCTTGCCTAGTCCTGTCAGAACGAATTGTAAATATTCACCCAAATTTGAAATACTTTTCAACGTTTCCACCTTTTTATTTTTTAATTAAAAAAAAATTGACTGCTGCAGGAAAAACTATCAATAAAATGTGAAAAAAGTCCGATATGTTTTGAAAGTTTCATTAACAATAAACATTACATATAGCAACTCAATGAAAATTGGAGTCTTTTTATTGAAATTTTTAGTTAATAGAACGATTTGTTTGACGGAAATCGCAATTTTCCTTTAAAGAATGAGCTCGTAATACAGCAATTCGATTTTTCAATCATCTACGAACGTGATTTTATAGAAATGCACATGATTTTCAAAAAAAAGTCCTATAATATTTTGTGATGAGTTCGATAGTTTCCCTGGAAAAGTGAAAAAATCTTAAAATTGACTACAAAGTCAACTTTAACCATAAATATCTTCCGAAAGAGTTGATTTGTCGTAAAACGATAAGAGATCTTTTTGGTAGTGCGTTTGAATCCCTACAAAAACCCGCCTGTGGCATTATGCTACGATCACGCGTTGGCGAGGTATAAAATTCAGAAGCAGCAAGCGATGTCTTTCCCGTGTTATTTAAATGGGAAATACAAAATAGCGATGAGCGACCTCTAAAAAAATTTTTTAAGGGCTCAAATTTTGACAGGCTTCTTTTTTTACCTTACTGCAACTATCGAAACGTACCCATTGGGGGAAAAAAAAATATCGATTTTTTTTGAACCACCCTAATATATATAGGTCCAGATGTGACCACGTCAAAGTCTGAATTACCACTAAGTCGTCGACGCTCTCTTCCATAACCCCTCCTACATGAATTTTCGGATAATGATTATAATTGGGCGTGGTAGATTTTGGAGAGCGTCAACCGGGCGGGTAATACGAATAACGCAAAATTACACGTTTATGACTCATTACAACTTTTCCACGATAGTTTCCTCGCGAATAGGCGACTCATTACAAAACGTTATGAAGAAAAAAATTATGGAATTGACAGAAAGTGAACCCACAATATCATGATATGTAAGTCCTAGCAAATTTTAAAAAGTTGTCAAACAAACCATATAAAAATAGAAAAAATAATGTAAAAAAAAGTTGAAACAAGTTCATGTGCTTCCTCCAATTAGTAGTCCCGCGTGACGAAAAACGAGGTCCGCAATTGACGAAACTCAGTAAATGAGTAGAACCTCGAAATTATAAATAGGCAAATATATTGAAACCTATTAACCCATTAAATCCCAAATTGACACTTTTCCGTCCCATCTTTTAACGGCTATTTCTCCGCTGAAATCCGTTCGGAAAAAATTCATCTCTAATCATATACGACGCGAAATTCCCTCAGCTTTCAGAATTCATGCCCAGAATTTTTGAAAAATGCAATTCAACAAAGTTATGCTTGTTTATTTAAAAAAAAACGAAATTTTTGGCTCTATTATTTTTTCCAATCGACATTTTCTCATCGGGATTCGATAGGGATCTCTCAAGGGGGTCAAGATTTCGCGTCCATGAATCCCAATCTTCAAAATCCATCACTAATAATTATCAAATAAAAGTTGGTGGAACCCAATATGGCGGTTCGAAACCGAAAATTTCTTCGGATTTCTCACTTTCTCTGACATTCGATGGGATTCGATGGGATTTGCATGACAAGCCATATTCAAGGGTTTTCGGGGTCGCTAATTACGAATCTGTTATCAGATTTGCTAAATTCAAAATGGCGGATCCAAAATGGCGGGAAAAAATTTCCGAATTCCGTATTCTTTCGCGAAAATTAGTAAGTTGGCGTATTCGAGGGTGCTGATTACGAATCCGCTATGAGATTTGCTGAATTCAAAATGACCAATCCAAAATTTTCACAAAATTCCACAAAAAGTTGTGAAATAAATAAAACTTTCAAAAGCATTTAGTCAATTACATTAAAACCAATCACCGCAAAATCTTTCAATTAATTCTCAGTTGGGTTGCTTCACGGTACAGTTGTTTTCACAAGAAGAATCAGAATTTTAAAAAATCCCGAAACAGACAAAAATTTAATATGAAAATAACTTTTGTTAGTTGGAAAAAAAAATTCGGAGGAACTACTTGGCGAATTCGCCAAGTAGTCCTTTTTTTTGCTCAATTTTTTTTTGTTTGTAATTTTTTTTGCTCAAGTTTTCTCTGTTTGTAATTTTTTGTATTGTTTTCCTAAAGATATTTTTTTTATTTATTAAGTCATTATGATGAATTGGTTTTTAGAGAGATAACATTTTTGAAGATGAAATATAAGGAACACTGTGTATTTGGCCATGATTAATTGCCCGTACTTGGCCATTCAATGGATCTCAATTATTTAATAACTTTTTGGGAACTTTCACCAACTACAAGGTTAAAATTAAAACATCTTGATACAATTTCATTTTTTTTTAAATGATAATGAAAACAGTTTTGTATCAAATGTATGATGTTAAAAGGTTTATTAGATAGTTTTTGTAGAAGCAGATTTTTACTCCGACAACTTTGTCAGTCGTAAAAAAATTATGTGGGTTTGGTTTTTTGAAAGGTTTGAACATTTTTTTCTGTGGATGTATTTTCTTCATACCTTATGTTGAATCAATTTTTGAAGAGGATTTTTGTGCAGAGGAATCTCTACATGAGTAACAAAAGTCGGGTTTTACTGGGACGACTATCAGAGGACATAAATGTACTTGTCTCAGTTTTTCACAGCATTCATGCTGTATTTTATGATTTATTTAACAAATTTTTGTGAACTCTGACCTTAAAATTGTACAGATTACCAAAAATTGCAATTATGATCGTGAAGGCCTATGTACTTATCTCAGTTGGGTTGTTCTACGGTGCAGTTGTTTTCACAAGAAGAATCAAAATTTTTTAAAATCCCGAAACAGCCAAAAATTTCTTACGGAAAAAACTTTTGTTAGTTGGAAAAAAAATTCGAACGAAGTACTTGGAAAAATGTTGCTGAATATTGGTATTGTTAGCAATCACTCGTGCTCGCGAATTCGCCAAGTAGTTCGTTCGAATTTTTTTTTCCAACTAACAAAAGTTTTTTCCGTATTAAATTTTTGTCTGTTTTGGGATTTTTAAAAATTCTGATTCTTCTTGTGAAAACAACTGTACCGTGGAACAACTCAACTGAGAATTAATTGAAAGATTTCTCGGTGATAGGTTTTAATGTAATTGACTGTAAATGCTTTTGAAAGTTTTATTTATTTCACAACTTTTTGTGGAATTTATACTCGATATTTGATCGTCACCCGAAACTACTGTTTGCGGGAAATGAATGTACTTGTCTCAACTTTTTTAGAGCATTTTTGCTGTGTGTTTTACAATTTATTTAACAACTTTTTGTGGTCATCGCAAATTATTGGGAAAATCTGGTTTTTTGAATGGGGTCTTTGAATGGGACAGATTTTTGCAGGGATGAATTTTATTGCATGGTTATCGTGTTTTATAAGAGATTTTTCGTGGGCAGGTATTTAATCACCCAAAACTATCATCGGGAGGTTACTTAAGGAAGTAACGCAGGAAACAGTATTAATGGACAGGAAGATATGAAACTTTGCAGAACGTTAGATTATGATGTAAAAGTCACTCGTACAAATTTTTGTGGTCCGAGGTGGACTGTAACGCGAAATATCTGTAATTTTTTTTATGCCTCGACAAGCTACGACAACATGGCCTCTTATGAGAAATCACGGAGTGACTGTACATTATCCCTCAAATCTCCGTTAGTGATGGATAGATTAGAACAAAATTTGAACAGTCGAGAGATGAAATATTTTCAATCATTTATCCGGCTTAAAATTTGTCAAATGTGACTTATGACAGGAGTAATAAATAAAATAAAACGTAACACTAGCTGTTTTTCAGACCGTCGCTAGAGATGTTGCAACGTCGCATATTCGTGGTTATGTGCTCGTAATTTGAAATTTCGGTGTATGTGGAGGCTGTCAAACAGATTAGAAAGCTGTTGTTTTGCTAAGAGGATATGAATCAGATTGAGTGTCAATATAATAAATAAACAAATTCAGAAGGTATAAATACTGTTTTATTTCCATACATATTCTCTTATATATATGTGAAATTTTTTTGCATTGGAATAATATTTGGCATGTGGACGCAGACTCAATTGTTTGTCAAATATTTGGAATATAGTGTTAACGTCCTTTCTTTTCTCTCTATCTTTTTCTTTTCTACGAAGTATTCGTTTGATTTAGAACCACGAAGACACGAATCCCCCCTTTTCGTTTATGCTGTGGATAGGTCAGGAGTTGGATAGAAATCCGACAATGAAATGCACCGATTAAAGGAACAATAAATGAACAATACTTTATTGGAAATAAGCGGCAACAGCCGTACGAATATACATATATTAGGGTGGTCCTTATTTGGGGTGTTTTTGAATTTTACCCCATGTACCCCCTAGAACAGTTGGAAATAAATTTAAAAAAATGTGTGCCAAAGGATTTTTAATTATTTTAATAATAACACGTGCCCCTTGGTCTGCCATTTTCCCCATTTAAATAACACAGGTTTTTGAGGTATTCGTACTTTTTTCTTCTTCCCCTGCATACTGATGGTTTTAAAAATATTTCATGCTTGTAAGTTTATTGAATACGGATACAAGAAAACATACAAACGGTTGGAAGTCATGAACTAATTATTATTAAGTTTCAATCTATACGTAAATGCAAATAATGTATCCGTTTTTTTCATAAAATCGCGTTTGGAGTAATTCATAATCTAGCATATTACTCGAGAAATTCTTTCTTGAGGTGTATTTTTTGTCAATGATTTTCAAGACGTTTTGATGTGCAGCGGGTTCTAAGTTTTGACTAAAAAAAATTTCAAAAAAGAAAAAATTCTGACAAAATTTCCATGGATTGAAAACTTAAAAAAAAGTTACCCAAATTATACTTTGGCCCAAACACTGAGATTTTTGGGTTGATCATTTATCAGTCATTTATCATTTTTCATTTATCATTTATCATTTATCAGATTTTCGACTGAAAAAGAGGAAAAAAATCGGACTAAAATTCTTATAAAATTATAGTCGATTCACGATGATCTGAAGAACGTGTGTTATTCAAATAGGGAAAAACCATAAACCACTCCCAACCAAAAGTATGTTACGAGCCACACTAAAAGTTTGATGGCTCTTTGAAAAATGGAGATATCCTGATTTAGCAAACGGCGTTTTGAAGAGGAAAAATTTACCTCCATATCTCTTTTCAAGAAAAAAATCTTGAACAAAAATTCTGAAAAAATTCTAGAGTATCCAGTATGACCGCACGCATTTTCTTATCCTCTTGACAATTTCATTAAAACCCTGTAGTTTCTTTGTTACGCCGAATTTTTTGAAAATGGTCTTTTTTATACAAAAAAGGCATATTTTTGCAAAAAAACATCGCGGGAAACTTTATAAAAAACAAAATTAAAGCTTGTGCTCCCTCTTTTAAGTTTTCTATGGAAAAAATCATGGAAAAAATTTCCATGGATGCTGCGCCCAATTTTGAACAGCTAAAAAAAAGACGAAAAACGACCATGTTCAAAACTGTGTACTGGGTCCAAAAAAAATCGTAAAAAATATTTTAAAAAAACGCAAATGAAGCTGAATATGTACTCTTTAAAAGTCCGTTCGCTAAATTGAAATATCTACTTTTTTGGCAGAGCAATCGAACTTTTAGTGCGACTCGAAATTACGAAAAGCGTTTCCATACTTTTGACCGGCAGTGTATATATCCCTATGATATTAAAAAAAAAATCCAAAACGCCGCTTAGAAGAATACAAAAAAATTAAAAATAAATTAAGATCTGTTGAAATATACGTGGCCAAATACGGGAAGCTTTACTGTGTTTCAATAAATTTTCAAATACGGTTTGATGTTGATAGAAATTATAAAGTTCGGAAATTCAACTATGTCACCAACCAAATTGCAAACGTAAAAAAATTAGATTGTAAAAAAATTCTGAACGAAGTACTTGAGGAGGATTTTTCCATGAAATTAGCGTAGTGTATAGATCATGATCACGAACTCGCCAAGTACTTCGTTCAGAATTTTTTTACAATCTAATTTTTTTACGTTTGCAATTTGGTTGGTGACATAGTTGAATTTCCGAACTTTATTATTTTTTCTATCAACATCAAACCGTATTTGAAAATTTATTGAAACGCAGTAAAGCTTCCCGTATTTGGCCACGTATATTTCAACAGATCTTAATTTATTTTTAATTTTTTTGTATTCTTCTAAGCGGCGTTTTGGATTTTTTTTTAATATCATAGGGAAACAAGGGACCACCAATGTACTTGTCCACGTTTTTTTCCCAGTGAGGGGATTTTTGCGATTATATCACTTCTTTTTTCTAAAATTTTTAAATATTTTGGTTCATATAAACTCCTATGGAGACTGTATATAATTACAATCCGCACTTTTAGCTTGTGAATATAACCCATAACAGTTTTGTTTTTATTTTGCATTTTGATATTTTGTAGATGAATATGTTCACTGCGAGATTTGAATACACAGGATCACGAAAAAAAATGCTTACCAGTCTGTTCAAAAGTTTATTCTGAGATCATTTTTTCACAATTTATCCAATTTACTCGCTAATCTCGCACTTTATCATTACAGAACTTCATTCAGAATCTCCGTTGAATATTTTTATTAAATCCATTAATCGAAATTTTTCGGACGTCCTGCACTTGATTATGTCAAAACTCCGTTAATAACCGTTTCACTGTGTAGACGTCATACACTACGCTTACACGGCACTCTTATTCCGATTTGGTTATAATGGGGTGTACATACATATATATCGGGCATTGTATCCAGATATTACTAGTGTCACTAGACAGCGACTGCGAAAAAAAAACAAATAAACATCAAAAATGTGTGCGAAAAAATGCACAATTTTTTGATGCAACGAAAAAATGATGTAATATCTTTAATATGCGTTAAGCTACAGAGTTCCATTAGGTCACAATCGAAAGAGAAAAAAAAATAAAAAATACGTGAATTCGCAACATCCTCCAAACTGCTGTAATTTAATAAATATTACAGAAACAAATCTCGAAAATTTTCGAAAACCATTCGAATCGCCATGTCTCCGGTAAAGAGTCTCGGAGCGAACTCTCTTTCATAAATGTACTTGTCTCAAGTCGCTGCCGCGACTCTAGATGGGCGGGGTTCAATACCCGGGATTAATTAGTCGCGCAAAAGAGCTTTGGAAATGGTGCGAGATTCGAGTTTTTGCATCATACATTAAGTCGGCAAACAACGAGAACGCAGATCGTGAATCAAAGAATCAGAACGTTGATACGGAATGAGAACTAGCGGACTTTGTGTTAAGAAAAATTCTTAGCGAGTTCGGGGCCCCAATAATCGATTTTTTCGCGTCAAGAGCCAATGCAAAATGCGAGGTTTTTTGTGCATGGCATAGGGATCCCGAAGCTATAGCCATCAACGCGTTCACCATAATTTGGAAGAACAAGTATTTTTATGCGTTTCCGCCGTTTGCGGTTATTACTAAAGTTTTGCAAAAAATAGTTGCGGAACAAGCTTGCGGGATCGTCGTAGTGCCCGATGCGTCAAACCAACCGTGGTACCCGATACTCTCTTCACGTTTATGCGAAAGACCGATATATTTAAGGCCGTTTGATGAATTATTATTATCTCCATGCAGGTCACTTCGTCACCCACTTGCGATAAACTTGCGTTCGATTGTCGGCAAGTTATCCGGGACGCCTTCGCAAAGATAGGTTTACCGAAATCAACAATAAAAATACTCATCGCGTCATTGGCGGACGCATCAATCAAGCAATACGCGTGTCCATTAAAAGTCTGGTGGGACTATTGTTTAGAGGCGCAAATCGACCCCCATAGAGGAACGGAATACGATCTTCTATCGTTTTTAACCACAAAATTTGAAACGGGAGCGTCCTATGAGATTTTTCAAGGGAATTTTTCGGCTGCGTCCAACAAAGGCCAAATATGAAAAAACATGGGATCCCAATGTGGTGTTACGTACTCTCGCAGGGCACTGTGCGGTAGGAGACTCGAATCTTCAAAAAATATCCGAAAACCTCGTGACACTAATGGCACTCGCGATAGCACATAGAATACAGACTTTGTCCCTTATAAAGATACAAAATGTTAAGCGGTCAAAAGACGGATTCGAAATCAGAATATCGGAGTTGATTAAGACTTCCCGTCCAGGACAGTGTCAACCTTTATTATTAATACCTTATTTTAAATATAAGCTCGAAATACACTGCCGGTCAACACTGAGAAAAGAGTTTAGTTGAATTAACCAAGGCTTCGTAGAATACGTCGAAAGAAATATTTAGTTCATTCAAAAAATCGTCCAGTTGCACGAATTATTAATTTTATTTCACTAAACAAAGATACCAATTGAATCAACCAAATCAAATTTGTTGTCGTGGATTTTGTTGGATCAGCGTAAGATATTTTTCATTTAATGAAACTGATGTTTAGTATAACAGAATATTACATTGGACGTATTTCACGAAGCCATTTGGTTGATACAACAATTCTCTTTTCTCAGTGAAAAGTATGGAAACGCTTTTCGTAATTTCGAGCCGCACTAAAAGTTCGATTGCTCTGCCAAAAAGTAGATATTCCAATTTAGCGAACGGGCTTTCGAAAAGTACATATTCAGCTTCGTTTCCGTTTTTTAAAAATATTTTTTATGATTTTTTTTGGACACAGTACACAGTTTTGAACATGGTAATTTTTCGTCTTTTTTTTAGCTGTTCAAAATTGGGCGCAGCATCCATGAAAATTTTTTTCCATGATTTTTTCCATAGAAAACTTAAAAGAGGGAGCACAAGCTTTAATTTTATTTTTTATAAAGTTTCGTGCGATTTTTTTTTTTTTGCAAAAATATGCCTTTTTTGTATAAAAAAGACCATTTTCAAAAATTGGGCGTAACAAAGAAACTACAGGGTTTCAATGGAATTGTCAAGAGGATAAGAAGTTGCGTGCGGTCATACTGGATACTCTAGAATTTTTTCAGAATTTTTGTTCAAGATTTTTTTTTTCATAATTTCTCGTCGAAACTCCGATTGAAAGGGTGCTTAACTCGAGAACCATAACTCGAGAACCATAAAGTTTCAGGCAAATATCAAAATAGAAAATGTTTTTATTCTTCAATTTTCTCTTCGCTCGAATTTTTTCTGAATTTTTTTTGAAATTTTTTTCAACCAAATGTGACGGTCTGGCAGTATGAGAATAAGGTGGCCGTAGCGCAGTGGTTAGCGCTCCCGCCTCGTCACACTAAAAATAATTTTTTTTTTTTAATCAGAATTTTTTTTTCAATGTTTTTTGATATAACAAACAATCATGTTTCTTATCTTATTTATACTCGTTTTTCATCGAAAAAACCGCACATCTGCCGAGGATTTATGGCAAAAACTGCATGAAGCTTGGTCCAGTCTGGAGCAGGGTCAAATTGATAAATGAATCAATCGGATGCCGCGACTCGTACGAGCAGTGATCGCAGCCAAGGGCGGTTTTTTCGATGAAAAACGAGTATAAATAAGGTAAGAGACATGATTGTGTGTCATATCAAAAAAAATTGAAAAAAAATTTCTGATTAAAAAAACAAAAAATTATTTTTTGGTTGAAAAAAATTTTGAAAAAAATTCTGAAAAAATTCGAGCGGAGAGAAAATTGAAGAATAAAAACATTTTTCATTATGATATTTGCCTTAAACTTCATGGTTCTCGAGTTAAGTCACCCTTTCAATCGGAGTTTCAACGAGAAATTATGAAAAAAAAAAAAATCTTGAACAAAAATTCTGAAAAAGTTTTTGGAGCGATATTTAGTATTAACAGCTCCCATGAGAAAAGACTGTGATAGTCTCTTTATTACTTCTAGAAAGCCGTTCAAAGCAGCCACTACGCTAACTTTAAGTCGGTGGATAAGATCGATGTTAAAACTTAGTGGAGTAGGTGATGAATATTTTCGCATAGCGGCGCACAAGGCATGCGGCAACATCAACAGTATTAGCCAAAGGAATCGATTTGAACATAATTAAGTCGACGGCAGGGTGGTCCAAAGAACCGCAGGTGTTCGCGAAATTTTATAATCGACTGATAGAGTCTGATAGGAGCGATTTTGCGAGGGCTGTATTTAGTTCGTAAATAAAAAAAAAATTTGGGTGATTAATTCCTTCTAAACATCTACCTATGTAATCTGCTCGAGAACGATACGAGGATATAATTAACCGATTAAACGAACTTACCTGTTGTGAACTTCTATCGTAATTATATCTGTTGAGAAAATAGTTCTCGCGCGTCGAGCGGCGCATGCGTAGGCGCAGTAATAAGGCGCCATAAGCGCACTACTTTTTACCACCGGCACAGACCGGTAGTTGCCTGTGATAATTGCTAATAAACACACGTATATTTTGTTAGTCTGTATTCACGAGTCATTTTTATTACTTCTTTTCTACCTATCATCTCCTTAACCAATAATCTTAACAGGTTATGGGCCCAGGCAAGCAGCCTGCGGAAAACTGAGTTTGGTAAAGCGAGAGAACGGTGAGAAGAAAGTGTGTATCTCGATTAGTCTTTTTCTTGTGGTCGACACGTGGTCGCCATTAGTGTCGCGGTAAACCGGTATTCGCGAAAGAAAAAGTGTAAAGCTATCGAACGAAAATGGCTGAGTCAACTCTGTTTAAGAACATCAAAAAGTTTGATGGCTCGAATTTTCAAGCGTGGAAATTTCGAATGAACTCGATGCTTATCGCGAACGCGATTCAAGATGTCGTAACGGGCACGCGTGTGATGCCGGCAGAAGCAGAATCTGCGGACGGCAAAAAGTGGGTGAAAGACAACGCGACGGCCATGTGCATAATTTCGTCCTCGATCGAAGATTCCCAGCTCGACTGTTTGCTCAACAGCACGACAGCGAAAGAAATGTGGGACAAATTAGTGAGGATCCATGAGCAGAAGTCAGCGTCGAATAAGATGCTCTTGCTGCAAAAATTTCATGGACACCGCATGGAATCAAACGAGTCGGTTGTTCAACACGTATCCCGCGTACAAAACATGGCGTCTCAACTGAAGGATCTGGGAGAGGCGGTTTCAGACACGGCCATCATGGCGAAGGTTCTAGGCAGCCTACCGTCGAAATACAACGCTCTCCAGACCGCGTGGGACAGTGTACCGGAAGCTAATCAATCGCTAGAAAACCTGCTCGAAAGGTTGATTAAGGAAGAGAAAAGACTTGGAGGTGACGATGACGTCACTCAAGCGTTGGCAGTTGTGAATAGTGACGGTAACAAACAGAAAAAGTCCGGCGCGAGTGAAACAAAAGAAAAAAAGCCTGACAATAAAAAGTCAGTCGAGTGTTTTTACTGCAAGAAAAAGGGGCATTATGCTCGTAACTGTCGAAAGAAGAAGCAGGACAACAAAGACAGTGCCGGGAAAAGTTCAAACGAGTGCGCGTTCGTAGCGACGTCAAGTGCACATGGACAGAGTCACGGGAAATTTGAAACAGTGACATCTAGTGAAGTCGAACGACTCTTGGCAGTCGACACAAGTGAAATCTGGATTACCGACAGTGGGGCCTCGAGGCACATCACTTACCGACGGGACTGGTACAGTGAGTTCTATCCAAGCAGTGGCGAAACGATATCGCTCGGGGATAATGGAGTGTGTGAGGTTACCGGTAGTGGCACTGTGCGCGTTGACAGACTCGTGAACGGTGAATGGTGTGAGGCGCGAATAGAAAACGTGCTTTACGTTCCCAAACTACGAAAAAATCTATTTTCGGTTGGCGAGTGTACGTCAAAAGGGTTTGAAGTTGTGTTCCAAGGAAAACAAGTCACAATAAATCGTGACGGTGAAGTTTTCGGTGTCGGAATAAAACAAGAAAACAAAATTTACCGCATGCTCTTCAGAGCGAAAAAAACGAGTGAAATAAGTGAAGCAAATGTGTCAACAGTGAACCTGCGGGTTTGGCACGAGCGCATGGGACACGTGAACAATAAAGTGCTACGTGAAATGACAAAATCGGGACTAATTCACGGTGTGAAACTGAAAGACGTTGACAATTTCTTCTGTGAGTCGTGTGCTCTCGGAAAAGCACACAGGCTTCCGTTCAAGAAGAACGAGAGAAAAAGGAACACAAAGCCCGGAGAATACATACACTCAGATGTATGCGGACCATTCTCGGAGGAGTCGATAGGCGGTGCCAGATTCTGCATAACCTTCAAGGACGATGCATCAGGATTTCGGTATGTTTACTTCATGAAACACAAATCTGATGTTTTCGATGTGTTCAAGAAATACGAGAGGTTAGTCAACAACAAATTTGGAAAACCAATAAAGACGTTACGTACGGACAACGGACGAGAGTATTGCAATCGAGAGATGATGCAATATCTCGAAGCACGTGGGATCGAGTTGGTAAACACGGCGCCGTACACACCCCAGCAGAACGGGAGAGCCGAGCGAGACAACAGGACGATCGTCGAGAGTGCTCGCACGATGATTACAGCGAAGAAACTTCCTCTGTCGCTATGGGCCGAAGCGGTCGGTACAGCAGTTACCGTACTCAATCGAGTACTGCCTGCCGGTAACGAGAAAACACCGTACGAGATCTGGTTCGGAAAAACACCAGATGTGTCTCACTTTCGTGTATTCGGATCTGATGCATACATGCACATCGACAAACAGTTTCGCAAGAAACTAGACCCAAAAGCTACTAAGTTGATTTTAGTCGGGTATCAGAATGATTCGATGAATTACCGTTTGTATAATCCACAGACTAAAAAGGTATCAGTATCAAGGGACGTCACGTTCAACGAGAGCTCGCAGCTCGAGACAACGAAAGAAGAGGTGTTCGAATGTTTCCTTCCAGTCAACGAAAAGGAAGAAGAGGCAGAGATTACCGACGACGAAAACGAGGAGGAAGAACAAGCTCGGGCAGAACCCGAAAGGAACGAGCAAGAAGAAGAAGACTACCAGCCCGATCAGCCCAGACAGTTGCGGGACCGACGAAATATCCGCAAGCCAGCAAGGTATGAGGTTGATTTCGCCGAATACAATGCTCCCAACTCGTTCCAGGAGGCGATGAACAGTCCTGAGGCAGAAAAATGGGCTGAAGCTATAAAAGAAGAGTTCGATGCACACGAACAGAACGGGACATGGACGATTGTACCGAGAGAAAAGGAACGGAAACCCATAGATTCGAAGTGGGTATTCAAGTCAATACGAGACACGTCAGGAGACGTGTACCGGTACAAAGCGCGACTTTGCGCTCGTGGATTCAAACAGAAGGAAGGACTCGACTACACGGAGACGTTTTCGCCAGTCGTGAGATACGACTCGTTAAGGGTTCTATTGGCCCTAGTGGCTGAACAGGATCTGGAGCTCGCACAATTCGATGTGAGAACGGCCTTTCTTCATGGCGAACTGAAGGAAGAAATCCATATGGAGATACCGGAGGGGCTCAAAGTGAAGAAAGAAGAAACTCGGAGCTACGTATGCAAACTCAACAAGTCATTGTACGGCTTGAAACAGGCACCCAGGTGCTGGAACGAGAAGTTTCGAAAGTTCTTGGAAAAATATAGTTTTCGCGAATCGGAAGCCGACAAATGTATCTTTCGCGGTTGTGTTACCGGTATAGATGTATTTTTAGCTCTCTTTGTAGATGACGGGCTCATCGCAGCCAAAACAAGTCAAGCCCTCGAGTCGGTATTAAAATCGTTGAAAAAGGCGTTTGATATAACACTTGGGGATGGAAAAATATTTGTGGGGGTACAAATTGAAAGAAATCGCAAAGAGAAAACGGTTTTCTTGCACCAAGAAGCATACGTAAAGAAAATTCTTGATAAATTTAAGATGACCGAGGCAAAAGCGGCAAGTATTCCTGCCGACCCGCACACGAAGTTAATTCCAAATGATCAGAAAGAGTCAAGAAAAGTACCGTTTCGGGAAGCGGTAGGATCATTGATGTTCCTTGCAGTCGTGTCAAGACCAGACATAGCATATTCAGTAAATTCCGTCAGTAAATTCTTAAGCGATCACAACGAGAGCCATTGGCAAGCAGTGAAAAGAATTTTTCGGTATTTAATCGGTACAATGAATACCGGTATAATGTACAAAAGCGGCGGGAGTAACTCGGAGTTACAGGGTTTTTCAGACTCGGATTTCGCGGGGGACGTGGAGACGCGAAGATCTACCACAGGGTACGCCTTCTGCGTATCGAACGGCATTGTGACGTGGTCGTCACAAAGACAAAAGGGAGTCTCACTCAGCACAACAGAGGCAGAGTATGTTGCGGCAGCAGCGGCTGCAAAAGAAGCCGTATGGCTGAGAAAATTGTTAAACGATCTCGGGTGTCTACCAGATACTGCAACAGTACTGCATGTAGATAATCAAAGTGCAATTCGTTTAGTCAAAAACCCGGAATTTCACAAACGAACGAAACATATTGATGTCAAACATCACTACGTTCGGGAAATTGTAGAGAGAGGAGAAATTTCGGTAGAATATGTTCCTACGGATCAGCAATTGGCTGATATATTCACCAAAGCACTGGCCAAAGATCAGTTTAAGTTTTTATGTACCGGTTTAGGCATAGGGTTATCGACGCACTCAAACGGCGGGAGTGTTGAGAAAATAGTTCTCGCGCGTCGAGCGGCGCATGCGTAGGCGCAGTAATAAGGCGCCATAAGCGCACTACTTTTTACCACCGGCACAGACCGGTAGTTGCCTGTGATAATTGCTAATAAACACACGTATATTTTGTTAGTCTGTATTCACGAGTCATTTTTATTACTTCTTTTCTACCTATCATCTCCTTAACCAATAATCTTAACAATATCTGATGTCTCGTTCGAAAGATTACACTCCCACCCGTATATAGTAAAACAGTTAATTATTTTACTTTATTTCCCACCCATTATTATTAGTTTATGAACAATTATGAGGGGAACACCCGGAATGATGGAACGAGTGGCGTCGGTTTCGCCCGTTCAGTTTTTCTAACTTTGAATCAGAGATCGGCAAAAAAAAATTACCATTTTTTATTTTCAAATTGGAAAGAAAAAAAAAATTAAATGAAATTTATTTCAAATGACCGAAAAATTGAACAATTGAAAAAAAAATATCTTTAATTACTTGAAAACTGAAAAGTCGTTGAAAATTTATTTTCAGCTGACGGATAATAAAAAATTAGAAAGAAATAATTTCCTAAATACCCGAAAATTAGAAAATTAAAATAAAATAATTTGCTAATTACCTGGTGGTTAAAAAATTAGAGGAATATGTTATTCTAAATTATTTGAAAAAAAATTTAGAAATTTTTTTTTTCCTAAATTATTTGAAAAAAAATTTAGAAATTTTTATTTCTAAATTATTTGAAAGAACATCAAAAATGAATATTTTTTCTAATTTGTCATAAAAAAAAACAGAAACTTTTCTTCATTGTATCAATAATAAAATTGAATACATCTTGATGAACAGAAATATCCAATGAATGTATCGATAACTGGATAACCGGATGAGCTAATCGACGAACGAATCGATCAGATGAATGAGTGAATCGATGGATGGATGTCTACAATGTGAATGCTTGTGCGCGCATACACATCCATATTTACATGACCTGGACGACAACGACGTCAACCTGAACGATGACATTAACCTCGATGACGACGACGACCTGGACGACAACGACGACGACGACCGGGACGACGATGACAACGACCTTGACGACGACGATGACAACGACATTGACCTGGACGACAACGACGACCTGGACGACAACGACGTCAACCTGGACGGCAACGACGTCAACCTGGACGGCCACGACGTCAACCTGGACGACAACGACGACGACGACCGGGACGACGATGACAACGACATTGACCTGGACGATGACGACGACCTGGACGACAACGACGTCAACCTGAACGGCAACGACGTCAACCTGGACGACGACGACGTCAACCTGAACGATGACGACGACCCGGACGATGATGAAGACCTGGACGACGACGATGACCTCCACGATGACGATGGACTGGACGATGACGCCGACTTGGACAACGACGATGGACTGGACGATGACGCTGACTTGGACAACGACGGTGGATTGGACGATGACGCCGACTTGGACAACGACGATGGACTGGACGATGACGCCGACTTGGACAACGACGATGACCTGGATAACGACGACGACCTGGATGACGCCAATGACCTGGACAACGAAGACGATGACCTAGACAAGGATGACAACCTGGACGACGACGACGACCTGGACAACGAAGACGATGACGTGGACAAGGATGACAACCTGGACGACGACGACGACCTGGACAACGACGACGATGACCTGGACAACGAAGACGATGACGTGGACAAGGATGACAACCTGGACGACGACGATGACGACCTGGACAACGACGGTGATGACCTGCACAACGACGCCGATGACCTGGACGATTATGACGACCAGTGTAAATTTCCGCTCATTACACAAATCAGCCACAAACCACGATCTATTGTATGAGCTGTCTATCGCTCTCTCGCCCTCTCTCTAGTCGTCATACTTTAAACACTTTTTATTGAAAGCTTTGTTTTCTCAAATATTTTCATCAAATTCTGTTCTGCTGGTTCATTGAAAAATTATATCCTTTAAAAATATTTTTGCTGAAAACACTCAAAGAAATTATATTGATAATAATGATAAGATATGATTATAGAAATAAATGATGAAAATAAATTCCTATCTCAAATTATTTTTCACCCGGTAATGAGGAATTTATTTCACGCTATATATTATTTTCCAATTAATTAGAAAAAAAAATTGTTTCTAAATTATTATTTATCGAAAAATTAGGAAATTATTTTTCTTTATATTTACAAATACAAATTTTATTTTGTATTTAATAAGGAAATTATTTTTAAATATTTTGTAATTTTCGGGTATGTATAAAATTATTATTTTTCAATTTTTTTTTTCTCGGCTAATTAAAAAATAATTTTCCACAATTTGAAGTTTTCCAGGTAATTAGAAAATTTTTTTTTTAATTTATTATTTTTTTCTAAATTAGTAATATTCCGCGGAAATATTCGCTAAAATATTATTTTTGCCGATCTCTGCTTTGAGTATATTCGTGGAATTGAGCATGAAGTAGACGATACTACCTATGCAATCTCTCGAACGAGACATCAGATATAATTACGATAGAACTTCACAACAGGTAAGTTCGTTTAATCGGTTAATTATATAGAGTCCAAAAAGATTTTTGTTTGATTAATTTGGACAGTGAGAACTCTCTAAAAACGAAAAAGTCTATTATTTTCATTATTTCAAAACCGGCGGCTCTGAGCATTATTATTTTACTAAAAAGCCGATGTCGTAGATTAAAAAATTATCTTTTGCGTGCGAATTAATAGAAATAAACGTTAGACGCGAAATAAAAGTAATCTTCGAGGGACGAACCGCTTCTGTACATTGGGACACATCACTTTCATGCTCAATTGAATAAATTCAACTATTATTTTGTCAAATTCAAATCTTCGCATTTCTCGTTTCTTTTCATACCTGCTCCTAAATAAATTTAGTTGCTCGAATTCACGCGTAGCGGCGTGCCGCGAAAAGCGTACCGTTACAGTACATGTTCTCTGATGCAACTGTATGAAGGAGAGAAAAGTAGGGTGTACATTTTCTCAGCTCGAACATGACCTCTCACTCCACAGACCAATACACCTGTTGCCTGATCAAGCTAGAATGATTAACAGTACAAGGACTCTCGGGAAGAAATACAAGACAACAAAGTACAAGAATTTTTTTCAAGTTTTTTCGAGTTTTACCATTTTTTTTCGTCAATTTATTTTTTTTAATGCACATATTTCGTGAAAAAATTAAATTCCATATATGAAATTAGCATTTAGAGCTTTACACGTTTCGGTACAAAATTCACTGGGCAATCGACAGGCACTGAGGCGACTGATACGCAGAGGCAATAAAACGTCTCGTTCCCCGACGGCTATTTTTTTTCTATATCTTGTTATTTTTCGTGGCGCGTTGAATTTAAATCACCTTTTTTCAATTCGTTTTTATTTTTATTTCCATAAGATACAAAAAAAAAGCGGAGAACAGACGGGAAATGTCGACGTACGGTTCCTCGCCAGCCCGTCGATTTTTTTAATGCGGAGATTCTGTTCGAAAAAATGAACGCCTCGCTCCGATTTAATTTCTATCTCTTTTTGGTTTTTCTTATTACTTCTTATCTTTTCATCGTTTGTTTTCTTTTCTCAATGATCGACACCAACATATCTCTAGGGGCCTTTTACCGTTCATGTTCCTGTTCCCTTATTGATGAGCCCTTGATTCTCGATCCCGTCAATTTTGAGAAAAAACACTTGATAGACCTTTTTTGTTTTCTTGCTTTTTTGCCCTTTCTGACAACTAATTGACGAATGTCGTATTTCGTAGTTCATATTTAACGTTGACGAATCGATTGTTTTTATTATCATTATTATTGCAATTCAATGTTCTCTAATTATTTTGTTCATATTTTTGCGCACCCGGATCTAAAACGGAGCTATCAACGGACTCTCACCTTGTTCCTATCGACCCACCTCCCCCGCCGCTGCTATTTATTCACCGCAATTTAATCTTCTTAAAAAAAATAAGATTTGAAATGACTCGATGTTCCATTTCAATTCCGATTTGTTTATTTCCGGCTTTTGTATTCAATTGAAATCGATGTTTTGCCACCATAAGCCATAAAAAATTTTCGTCACGGTTCCATTATTGCCAAAATTTTCGGATTACTAATTTATAGAACGGGAAAAAAAATAGTGTGCGGCGTAAAAAAATGTTGTTGACACGACTCTTTGATGGTATTACATTTTTTCATTATTCAATTCTCCTTATAAATTAAAAATCGCATTCATAAGGATGCACACTCTATCTTTTTTTTCGTTTCTCCTGTGATTTTTTTTCAAACCCGTCATCGTTTCTTTTTCTCTGAAAATTCTTCGACTTATTTCCATTTTTTCGTAGTTTCGTTTTCACTCAAAACATGCATAGTGTACTTATTTTTCGCAATCTTTTCTTTTTTTCTTCCCCCCATCCCCTTACGTTAATTTTAGTTTCATTCGTGTTCCTTCGGCTGAAGACCAACAACGCAAACCTGATTTTGTTAATAAATGTGACCGGTCTGTTTGTCTGTTTCCTTCTCCTTTGACTCTCCGCTTTTAATTGCTTTTTTTACTGCTTACTGCTTTTCTACGGTGCTTCGTGCCTAAGCCCGCGATTACGTTATGTTAATCGACCTCGCGATTAAGTTTTCAACTTCTCTCTCGGCTGATGGACCTCATTTTTTCGTTGCAACAAAAATGTCTCGAGCAAGTGTGATGATTCTATTTTTTGATTTGTCGGCCTGGAAATTCATCAATTTTCGAGAAAAGACAAATTATTACAATTTTATATGAATCGTCCAAAATGTGAATCGACCACGCCTTACATAAAAATTCACCTTCTAGGAATTCGTAATTATTTTTAAATTCTGAATTTTCAATTGTCATTTATAATTAAAAAATTTATAATTATAAATATCTACAATCAATTTATATTTAATTTCAATTATTTACAGTTTTAATGTAAATGTGATCAAACATCTTTTTCCACATGCGCAATTAATTCATTACTAACAAGGATCATGAAGTTTGCTTAGATATTTGAAAAAAAAGTTGTGAATTTTCGATTTTAGGCTATTCAAAGTGATCCATCAGTCTCGTGTTTGCGAGCGAGGTAACTAAAAAAAGTAGATACACGGTTTTCTTGAACACGTTTGAAACTGTACGGAAAAAAAAGATTACATGTTGCTGTCTTTCAATAACAGCATGTAGCTCTGATTTTTCTCTAAATATCAAGTGTGTGCGTAAAAACCGTGCATCTACTATTTACCGACCGGGAGACTGATAGATCACCTAAATAATAATTATATTGAACATAAACTGACTCTATAGGTTCGGAAAATAACGTGCATCAATTTCACAGGTCAAGAGATTATTGAATAATCGTCGAGTACGTAACATGATCGCGAGTTTTATTTTTTTTAATTAGCTGCTCAGCACTGTCTTGTATTTTGCACAAATTTCTAGAATATTGAAAGCTGCTGTGGATTTTCTTGTTTATTAATTATATCCTCATTCTCTTCGAATCTTAGTAACCGTAGTTTTTTTTTTTACTCCGAACAATGACTAGATACGAACAAACATATTGTGCAAAACACAATGACTCGGTACGAGTTTTCTGTATGTGTGTGTGTGTTTTTTTTCATCCGTTACTTTTGAGCCGAAAACTTGATCTTTTCGTCGTACTTTCTTGTCATTTGATGAAAAATTGAATATGAAATTGACATGGAATTTTTTTTTCAATCGTCCTTTCGCTGCATGCGTTCAGGAACGTAAATTGGTAAGAGAGAAAATCGTAGTTGGAAGAAGGGAAAATATCGTGATGAGCTGTTTTTTTTCTTTGGAAATATTTTTATAAACACGCAATTTGGAGAAGGTTAGGGTTAGGTGAATATTACGATTCATAGGCGAAACAAAGGGAGAACCATGATTTTAATTATGAATATAAAAATAACAAAAAAAAAATTGTTTTCGGGATAAAATAACGCGAATGATTAGAGGAGGGAGGGGAGGGGAGGTCCCAAATCAAATTGTCGACTTCATTTCATGGCGGCACTACAAAACTAAAAAAGATTTTATTTAAAAGTGCTTCATTCATGCAAAGTTATATAAATTGGTTTTTTATTTCTCTTTATTCTCTCTTTCTCTCTCTCTCTCTCTTTCTTTGCAGACCCTTTTGACAAGTCACATTCGAATTGTCAGTAGAGCAGAACAGATAGCGAGTCTCGAATTGAGGCGTGTTTGTGAATAGAATTGGTCGAAAAATTGTAAAAATAAAAAGTTAAACGATAAATCCGAAAAATTTGAATAATTAAAGAAAAAGTTGTTTGAGATCTCTTGGGTTTTTTTCCAAATTTTTTCAATCAATAAAATTCGAGAAATGAATTCACAAACAGACGGAACTCGGGACAAGCACTGCGATTGTCCAATCGTTGGAGTTTCAACACGTTTAGTCCAATCAACAGTCGAGACAGTGTTTACCGTTTGCAACGAACGGTACTGTCACGCTCCAACCCTCCAGGGGTCACGCAACTCCTCTTTTTCCTCCTGTTACATTATTGCTGTTTGTTAAATGATTTCAAACAATGAAAAAAAAAAAACAAAAAAAAACAAAAAAAACAAAAACAAAAACTAAAAAAAATCGAATCAGAATCGACGATATAAAAAAAGAACGTTTAAGCCTCACACGCGGGGCGGGCGGAAGGAGTGACTGTAACCGAGGGGCGAGGAGTAAACACGATTATTCGCGGGAAAAACATGATGTCGCGAAGGTTTCGAAGTCTGAAAAAGCGGCAAAAAAATTTAATATCAACAAAAAACCGATAACGCGTAGAGAAATACGACAAAAAATGAAACTGCGGTTAAGTCGTCGTTTGAGAGGAATGAGCATAAATGCTCGAACAATTTGGGGCACAATGGTGCGAAAAAAATATCAACGAATAGCGAAAAGTTATAGATAATAATGAGAACACAGCCAAAAACAATGTCTCGTCGCAATCTTCAAAATCGGAACTTACATCACAAGCGAACAGAGCTTTTGGTATTCGATATTCGGTTATTTCTGGTCTTTAATTGCACTCCCGTTACTGTCCAAAACGAGAAAACGGTAACAAAAAAATTGATGAGAAAAACAACGAAAAGCGTCGATATGGAAAAAACAACCTTCTCTCAAGGTCGCTTCACCCTCGTTTCGACTCAGAGTGTCTCCTCCTTTTTATGTGTATACGCGTTACAAGTTATTTATGATCTCTGGTAAAAAGTTTGAAAGAAAAAAAGGAGCAAATTAACGAGTCATTGTGGGAACGTTAGTTTTTTTTCATTCACGATATACCCCGGCTATAAACGAATAATCAGCTCGTACTAAGTGAAAGAAGAACAAGAAAAAAAAACAACCACTAAGTAAAAAAAGTCAGTCGAGGATAATGTTACGGCTGCTAAAAATCTTTCAATCTCTACAGTATCTCCCGACATTTCTTTTTCTTTTTCTTATTGTTGTTCTCATTCTGTTTTTTTTGTTTCCTCTCATCGATCGCGGTCTTTTTTCGGATGTTCTCTCTTTCCTTACGTATCTCGAAAAATTTACTTGCTTCTCTTGTGGGGGAGAGTGTCGAGTTCTTTCTTGTTGATAATTTGTTTTTTTTCCGTTTTGTTTGTTTTTTTTTGTTATATATTTTTTTGAGTTTTCTTATTTGTTATATTATGATGTTGTTGCTGTTTTTCTGCTGTCGCTGTTGCTGGTGCTACTCTCTGTCTCTACGGATGCCGAGATGTTCATTCGAAGATGTCCTTTCGTACCAAAATCCGTTTTTTTTTTTTTTTCCTTCACATTCGCTATTCCCGTTGTTTTTTATACGTTGAATATAAAATAACAGTACGAATATCAGTGTGTAAAAACAATTGATGTTACTTTTCCATTGCTTTATGAGGGATTTTGTTCAACGTCCTGTAGAAACGGGTTTTCCTGGCTTTAAGCAGTGCTCTCGGTGGTAGTGTTCTGCACCGGCTGACTCTCCTGCAAAACGATTCAAGAACAGACCACTTTTATATTTTTATTTTTCTAGAAAATTATAGAAAGTTCACAGCAAAACGTAACACGGATCGAAAGATTCTCGATGACAATACGGTAGGAACTCTGGATATTACTAATTATGAAATCTCATAAGTTTTTTTTTTGCTTAATTTCGAAATTTTAAAAATTGGTAAATTTGGTTAGAAATGCAATTGGTGATCTGATTAAATAAACTCAAAAAAATTCAGCATTTCTTATAACAAGGATCCGGTGCTTTCTGTGAAAAAATAAAAAATAATACTTTACAAACAATATTTTTAAAATGAATTCGTCAATAATTTTTCGGCTGAAATTCAATGAATTTGTTCAGTATTTTAAAATGGCTTATTTTTCACCCGAGTCCGAATGCAACTCAAAATCTTACTCATCATCGATAAAAAGTAATAAGTTTTACAAAAAGTATAACACTATTCAAGTTCTTAATCGATACATAAAATGAGAGTTATTCAGAGTATTAAGTTAAACTGTTCAAGCTATAGATGATAATGAGAAGTAAATGTAGAAGTATGGCGTTGAAAAAATGCTTTTTCACGGGAGAATGTACGAAGCTAAAAATCTTCCGAGTCGAGCCATGCGGGATGGAAATAAATGATTCGGGTACATCGGCTTTCCCTCTCATCCCAACAGACCTGGCAATATAGAAGCAGGGAGTAAGGATATTCTCGTGCGATATTTCCCGTTTCGATTTGGAGTAAAGATATTCAATCAATTCGGCAAGCATCGATTTCGTTCATTCTCATCAAATTCGGTATCGATAATCCTTCTTTCAGATCCAGAGAAATTGGACAGAAGCCAAAATTTCAAGGTTCTTAATTACAGATTAAAAAAGAACATGAAATTAAAAATCAAAACCTTTCGCAAGCACTAATGGATAACTTTTTGATCAATCTACCAGACATATAGGATTGAGCATTTTCAAGCGTAATTATTATCTTGTGACTGTGATGGCAAGGGTTGCACGATCGGTGAATAACTTCAGCGATCACCCAAATATAATAGGTCAGATGACCGCTTAATCATGCACCAACTCGCGCATCGATCGCCGAGCGAGAGGCAATTTTTCCGAGTTCCGGATGGTCCTAAAACCAACCAACTGAAACTTGGTAAAACTGCAGCCACCTGTACCGTCTGACTTTGCCGCAGTTTCCTCGACTCTCGTGTAAATGCCACACAGTGGCGCATTAGGCAAGAAAGTATAAGCAAAATATTAGGTATTCTATTGTTCAAAGTCCATTATATATTTTTTATTCATTCAACTCTCCATCCAGAATAATCTACTTGGGATTCTGAGACTGAATAACCCTGAAAGGGATTTGGATGGTATATATATATATATATATTTATCTTATCTTATCTTAAGGATGAAAAAAAGGGGTACAAACGAACAAAGCCAAGACTACAAAAATAGTACAACTGAATATAAAAAAAGATTATAATAATTATGAAAATTAGTGTCAAAATTGCGAAAAAAAGGAAAAATAAAAAACAAACAAAAATGAGAAAAAAAAAGGAAAACCTTACCTGTGGATGAGGCTTCGTCACTGGTTCACCGGAATCTTTTGGTGCAAAGGTCTGCTCCGGCTGAAAATAGTACAAAGGAAGACGTGCAAAAGTGTGTGCCAAGCGCTAGTTCTATTTCGAAGAGGACTCGTTCTATGGACATCGTATAAACCGGGTACGTACACAAGGGTAGTTAAATAAATCGAAAGAGGAAGAAAGAAGAAAAATACGAGTGAGAGTGAGCAAAAGAAGGAATTGCGAAGAAAATATTCATTGCCTCGAAATCTGATTTAAAAAAAAAATAAAAAAAATAGAGTGAGATTGTTCAAGTAAAGGCGCAAGGATACTTGAGAATCTGGTGAAAAAAAAAAAAAAAAAAAAAATGGAATTAAACAAGACCGTTATTTATATGAACGTGTCGGACTGAATTGTGTTTAACGGAAGGTGAATGAAAATTCACGCATCGTTATTTTTTATTATTATTTTTCTTTGATTACTAATTGCTCAAACCTATTAAAGAAAACGTCGCTCCCAAGGTCATCCTACCATTCCTCATTTACTGTACAGTTCAATCCATTAACTAAATGTTACTTTTTTTTTTTCATTTAAATTTGCAGAGCAATTTTTTTCAATAAACCCAAACGGTTTATTTTCCAAATTTGACCACAAAAATTAGTTCAATTGTTCAATATATTTCAGTATTCTTCACGTTCATTGCAGATTTACGCTCGAAAAAGAATTGAATTAGTCGGTCGGTTCTTCATGAGCCCATACATTAATATTGTAAATAAATTTCAACAATTCTAAAACCTGTTGACTCTCATACGTAAGAGTTCAAAATGTATTTTAATGAGTGAAATTACAAAATTATTTTTCTGTCTTTTCCTATACAGCTCATCAAAAGACTTCGAAAATGATTACTGACGCGAAAAAATTTTTCGACACATTTCAATACACTTACGCTGAAACTCTGCAGACAGTTTGAAGCGCCCCCCGTTTAATGGATATACCAGCTAATTAGGGCATTAAACTCAGTTGGTGATACCTTCCAGTGATATACGGACTCATGCATGATATAACCGGAACATAGAGTGGAATAAGGCTGAGGGCCACTTTCCCATTTCTCCATTTCTAAGAATGATTTTGGTTTCGCTCTTCTTTTGATGAATTATAATTTTTTATGATTTTGAATATTTAACGTAGAGAAAACAATTCAACGATTGAATTTGCGACTGAGACTCGACAAAAAACGGGTTTCAAGTCATTCGTGGAATAGCACACTTATATAGCGCGCGAATCCAGAGTGCTAGGATCTTTTAACGAGTCCCGAATAAACTCTGAACCTTTTATAATTTTGACTAAAATTATGCAAAACTTCTACAAACACATTTTTATGTTCGTACGCGCGCGCTTTCACATTTAAAAAATCACAAAGTAGTTTGATTACAGCCTTGGGACTATCCATTGATCTAAGAAGGTTTCAGCGGTTCTTTGTGTTTAATTGGCGTATTTGATTTTTTTTTTTTTTTTTTTTCGACTACCAATTGACAATTTCATGGTGTATAAAATATTCATGTTTTCTGTAAGTTTTCCATAAAACTCCAACATTCCTGATCGATCGGACAATATTTCGAGAAATCACACATTTTGAATCACTCGATTAAGCTACTTGTCGTCAACTGCCGACGGTCTATGAATTTATCAAGCAAACTTTGGCAATTCTCTACATACTCGTGCTGTAAACAACACAACTCTCAAAAACGTTCTCGTTTATAGATAAATTTGTGTCAATCTTGTGACCTTGTTAAAAAAAAAAATTATTCGCACACCCGTGATCACACATTTGATGATTTCGGCAATATTGCCGTTTTAGCATAGCTTGACATAAGTTATGGTACGGCTGTTACGAATGCGAAGCGCTACCAGCTTTATCGTAGAAATTTTTCAATATGGACTGATCGAATGGCTAAATGAGGTTTTTTTTTTCAACGAAATCCTAAAATGACTGAAGATATTGATAACCGATATAGAAATAACTGATTCAATCACTAAATTCAGTTCTCCAAGTCTAATTGAAAAAGTTGCAAAGTCGTTGAATAAACATTTTCAGGCTTTATAATAATGATCGAAATAAAATCTGAAGGGTGGTGTAATGAGAATATTACGAATACATTAATTGCATCGTTTAAAAAATGTAATTATTGGGGTTATCGTACCATTTTTTAGATATCAATTTCTTACTCCAATTGTCGATAAAGTGTTCCCAATTTTTTTTCCCGACAGAGAGTTTAATTTCGGAAGATGAAATCTTGAAATAGTATGATCATTGTGTTGAAAAAATTAACATTGCGACTCATATGAGAATGGGTGCTTTTGAATGTGTATAACCTCCTTATTTTCAATCGAAATAAATAGGCACTATAAAAATTTTATAATCAACGAAAGATTGAAACAATAATGATTAAAAAGTACAAAAATGGGCACGTTTATTCAACAAAAAGTGCTGGAGTTTCAATATTTTATAAGCCAATTAATGTGAATCTTTAATTCACTGTTTTTTAGAATAGCAAATGAAACTAGACTAGAATGCAAATGAAAATTGGCGAATGCAAAGGTGCTCAATGAAGATTTAGATCAATTGAATCCTGAAATATCTTTCAAAACTGTCATCATCTGTTTAACGAATGTTTCAATTTCTTCTTTGATCTTATTCTCATTGTACTGACACCGATATTTATTTGAAAAAAGAATATTACAAACACACCAAAAAAAGCCCTGTCGTACCAGTCGCAATATCTGTATTACACTTGTATAACTGTTGAAACCATTAAAAGCAGATGTTCTGTCTGCGATAACTCATCCTTCGTAATCATATGTTAATAATTACATTTTTTGAACGATGCAATTAATGTATTCGTAATATTCAACATTACAGCCGAGTCCGTGGAGTCTTGCCCAATGGATTTACTATTATTATATTGCATAGTTTGCATAATTGCAACAAAAAAATTTCTCTAGTTAGGTTCGCCGTGTGATATCCCAAGAACTATGTCAACGTGGAGTAGGAAACAATTTGACAATTATTTCAAATATTTCATTAAAAATTCAGGTCATCCTTGAAAATTGTGTAGACGAAGAATGTCAAAAGTGCGTGATACAACGTTCAGGAATGTACCTTTACGATTTGATGGCAGGATCCAGGAGAGGTTTTCAAATGTTTAGGAGGATCAGCGACCTTCGAATGTCGCGAGTTGTCATTTTTATTAGAAATTTGTTGAGAGCTTGTGGATCGAGGTTGACGAATTGGGCGTCTACGATAACGAGGTCGGGGAGGTCTTTGGGTGCCACCGTTTTGGGTTTGTTCGGCGCGGCCATCATCACCATAGTCGCTAACCTGAATGATTTTACTTTCAATCTCAACAACTTCACGGTGAAAAATAAACAATTGAATAAATTTAAAAAGTAACGATAAAAAAGAAGTAAAACGAGTGTTCGAGTGAAATTTTTTTTTTTTCAATTCAATAATGATGTGTGCAAACTAATGAGGAAAAAATGGGTCAAGATAACGTAGTAGAACGAAACGATATTGAATAAAAAAAAATTTTTTTAAAAATGAATAAATAATAATATGAACTAATGGAAACGAGACTGACTTGCATGGGAGTTTGGCAAGTTTATTTATTTTTTTTTTATCATTTCGCGTTATACCTGTCCGTCCTGACTTCTGGGTCGTCTTCCCGTTCCGCCGACGCGACCGCCGCGAAGATTGCGTCGGAAGTAACGGCGAGGTGGTCCACCGCGCCCCCGTCCGCCGCCGCCACCGCCGCCACCGGTACCACCGCCGCTGCGCGCTGCTCCACCAGCTCCCTCGTTTCCACCCTCGCCTCCTTGCTCACCACCCTTGGAGTAACGACCAGCCTCACCGCCCTCTCCACCGTTCTCCCCTTGCTGAGCTCCTCCCGGGCCCGATCGACGACCTCCACGATAATAACTGTCGTAATTTCGACGAGGTCTGTAGCGTCTCATTTGACCTCCTCCGGTCTCACCGGCGTTGTTTCCTTCTTCGCCTTGTTTACCACCCTCGCCTAAGCAAATTGTAACGCAGATTTTTATATCATTTCAGTCTTCTCGATTCGTTACGCTGGGGCCGTCATTTTAAACTAAAAATTTCATATTTCTACTAAATATCGTCATTTTCGTTGCAATAATGACAATAAATATTGATTTCCAGAGAGTATTGTACCGACGAATGAATCACTAAAATATAGTTGGAAAAAAAAAAAAAAAAAAAAAAAAAAAAAAAAAAAAACGATATTTCTCGTCATTTACGATCGTACGTAAAATTATGTAAAATTAGTTGTTCAAACATTTGATTCTTAATGGTTGAATCGAGCGCATTTCTTTCATTATCATGCAACATTTCTCTTTACACAGAATCAATCATAAAAGTTCTGGAATTGATAAAGTTGACTCTACTAAAGTAATAATTTAATTTAGCGTTCAATATTTTCATTTTTTATTACTACTTTACTGCAAGTTAAACTTGAAAACTAGAACTATAATAATAATAATAATCAAGGTATTTGTGTAGTTTTCCTCGAAAAAACAGTCTCCGCAGCGTTCGTCAAATGAGAGAAATGAGGTTTTTTTATTGGACTGACCGGACTCGTAGCCCTCCTGGCCCTCGCGTGGTCTGCGTTGGGTCCTTGCAGCGCCACCCCGTCTTGGGTAAAACCATTGGCGATAGCCGCGGCGTTTGTCTGCCGCGTAAGGCGAGCCCTTGACCGGTTCACCACCCGGTCCCGTTACATTGGCCGCCTCGTTGCCCTTCTCGCCGATGACCACGTCGAATTCGACGACTTCACCGTCGCCCACGCTGCGCACGGCTTTTTTCGGGTTGTTCTTAACAATGGCCGACTAAAACGAAACAAAAATACCAAATTCAATAGTCTGACTTCGTTGTAATTACATTTGCAAATTATTCGCCATCTTGAACAACGATGACGCGTGATTGGAACAATAAATTCGCCCGTTACGACTATTCTACTAAAAAAAAACAAATATCCTGTCGGGATTAATGATTTTTACAACACATTCGAAGTGAAATGAAAAAATTTAAAAAATTACAAAAAAACCTGTGCTTTGCAGGCTTCTGCTGTTGACTTTTCAAATCGAACAAATGATTACCAGTTTATATTACGGAGAATGACAATTTCAAGTTTCCCTTTTGGCAATATAGAAATTAATATCAGGTAAATACAACAAAATGTACTTTTCTTTGTTTTAAGCACTTTTATTGCGCACTTTCGGTCGCCTGCACAACGAAATTCATTTTTCGAACGCAATTATGAATGCAAATTCAATTGAAAGAATCAATAAATCAAATAACATTGTGAACAAAAAATACATTTTTACGGAAAGTTGAATTCCATATTAAGAGATTATTTTACTTAAAAAATTTCACGAATTATAATGAAATACAATTTTTGCCCGCTTTCATTCGAAAGATTTTTTTGTTTTAATCAACAATTGTTTTGATTTAGGCCAGATTTTTTTTCGATTTCATGATCTTTCATCAATGTTATGTTTTTAGAATTGATAAATTTTCATATTTTTGAAATACACTTACTTGATGGACAAACACATCCTCCTTCGTGTCATTTCTGCAACAAACAAACCAACAAAAGATCGTTAGTGTCTGCATGAAAAAGAAATATTTCTAAAAAGTTTCACATCTAAATGATTTCACCAACGCGTCATGGATATGTAAAAATAGATAGCCTAAATATAGTATTACGACGAAGCTTCCTCTTGCTTCGTACAGTATCTACGAATAGTCGGGACATAGAACACGATGAAATTTCTAATTCGGACATCGGTCCTCGATTCCTCTAAAAGTCGAATGCACGAACACTCTCGACAGACAATGATTTATATTACACGTTAACATTCGAAAGAAACGAAAAATAGAAATGTGTTGGAATGAGGACTTCATTTTCTTATATTTTTTTTTTTTTCCCTATTGTAGGAAAAAAAGAATTTTATATTTCGATTCCCCAAGTCAGTTTAGTTGTGAAAGAAAAAGTATACCGTTAAATAATTAACGTAATGAATATTTAAAAGATTTTTGTGAAATATTGTCTTTAATTATTCGTACCGTACGGAATAAAATGAAATATTCTCCCCTTCATTTATTGTCAACGAAGAGTTGGTAGTAGTAATGCACCGGAAGTTTAGAAACTGTAAATTTGCACGAATGGAAAGTTCACTACACAATAAAAGGAGTAGTTTTTAAATAATAATGATGAGATTTTCGACAATCTGTAAAAAAAAAAAAAAAAAAAAAAAAAAAAACATAATACAACGTAAATGAGCGATTTGAATTCATGGCATTTTTTTTCGAACGACGGTACAAAAAAAACTATAATTTATTGCACAACACAAAAAACATCCAAATGCTATTTTTTCTTTGGCATTCGATTGAATTATAGAATTTCCAGAATAACTATCCATATTTTCATTTTGCGAGCATTTATATTGGTGTACTCGAAGAGCTCGAACAAACGAAACTCACTCTTCTCTCTGTTAACTTACCCTCCCCCCTCCCCATCCCCCCACTTTATAGATCCGACGTTACACGGATATAGATGACTATTTATCTACATACATATACACATTAAACCACGATCCGTCTTCATACCTATACGAAAATAAAAACATATATATTGAGCTCCAGAGTCCCGGCGCGTGAAGCTGCGGAGCAAAGCACGGAGTCGAGAGGTCGTTGAACTCTCCCCCTCTCTTGGTGCGCGGGTCACGGGTCCTCGGGCTAGTACGAGCCAAACATTCGCACGGAACAACGCCTGCTGCTGCCGCTGCTTTTCCTCCCTTCTCGGCCCGTTAACCCCACCCCCCCCCCATTCCACTCCTCCTTTCCTCCATGGAGCGCTCGCTACGTCCAACAACCCTTACGTCGTATGTCTCCCATTTCAACCTCCCTCTACTCATCTCGTTTCAACAACGACCTACCGCGCTTAAAAAACATTCCGATCAGCTTTTCTTTGTCAATCATTCGCACCCATTCTTCGTGTGAGAAAAAAATGTCAGGATAAACTATATCAGTATTCTACCACTCGATTTTATTTCGTTTCAATACGAGAAAATATTCTCACCGTTCCCTAAAATGAGAAAATTAAATTTTCATCGAGACTCGATGGTGCTCTTATTTCACAATTTTTATATTTCAGTTTCAATTGTTAATCATACACTTTTAATGGATGATAAATACCAAGTTTTTATCGTAAATCTTTATAGTTTTTTGTAATGGAACAGCACGACAACTCTATGTATGTATTATTTTTCTGTTCACATATAAGTATATAATATGAAAGCATTCGAAAAGGGTTGATTAGGAACAGAAGAATAATATCCTTTCCTTTGTTATAGTAGTTTTTAAAATAGTTCTACGTTATTTTTTTTTTCGATGTGATTGCAATTTTTAGTATTACTTTTCTCAAAGTTATTTTTTCCATTAAAATACTCATCTTGTAAATCGTAACGCATATCTTGATTTTCAGATTTTACTCTCCAGAAAGACGTTAAAAACTGTGTAATTGAATGACGCTGAAAATATAATTTCTTTTTTTTTTTTGAGCAGTAATAACGATACATATCTGTCGAGCATCCACACTAGAGTGCAATTCGAGGTTTCACCTCTCGCATAAAAAATTTAGTAAAAAGTATTCAATAACCAGAGCTTCTTAGATTCAAATTCTTGTGAATCGAATGGCTATCAACAATTATTCCAGTGAGAAAATGAAGTTTAAAAAACTTTCTTTTTATTCCAATAATTAGAATGACGTAGTAACCTAAAAAATGTAGAGAGAGAAGGTCAATAAACGTTGTAGGTTTTTTTTATTTTTTAAATCCAATAACGAAGTTCATTCGTGAGACGAAAATTGGTAACGGCAAGTTACGTCAAAAATTGGCAAGATATTAGCCACCATAATACGCAGAGCGCGTGACCATGACGATACGAATGGCATTGTGCAAGGACTTAATCAGTACCGTACGCGTTCCTAATTGCTCTCGTGTCAACGATGGCTTCACCCAGTCGTGTTTTACTGCAAGAGAAAACGCTAATAAGGTTTCGAACCGACCTCACCACCGAACGGAACGAAGGAGAAGGTAATAATAATAATAATAATCATAGAAAAAAAAATTAAACTGAAGTATCTTTCTAATACAACGTTACGAATTTTTTTGATTCTCACATACCAACGTATACAAAAATATTTTTGTATGAAACATTTCCAATATTTCACTGGCTTATGAATGGCTCATAAAACAATCGCGGGCAAATTAAATTTATACAGAGAAAATAGATTTTTTCCATAATTCGTTGCAATGAAATCCTGAGCCTAATTCAAATTTGAATGATATCTCTTGTTGCAAGCTGCTGATATTAAACGCTGCTTCACTATTCGGTTTTTTTTAAAAGAAATGTTTCTTTGCTTGGCGTTGGTCGAACACGATAAAATTTTTTTTATTACTTTTTCCTTAAATTTTTTTTTTTCAATATTCTTCCGAACCGAAATGGTTCAAACACCTACGGACAAGAATAATTGAAATGTACCGAAACACAATGACTAAAAAAAGGCGCATTCAAAAAATTGAAGCCTCTGTTTTCATTTTTCCATTCCAAAATTTCTTATTTTTCTCCATGAAATTATTTTTACTACCGAATGAGAATGGAATAAATAGCCCTTAAGGAATTTCGGTACAGGCGATATAATGTTGCCATGCTAAACCATGTTAAAAACACAACAAATTTCAAAAAGTTAAGAATTTTATAAAATTTGGTGAACATATTCGTTTAGTGCCAAATTTGACAATACAAATTTTTTCAGATTTTTCTTCTACACAGTTATCGCGAGTAATTGAAGACCAAAGTTCACGTGTATAAGCATAGCGTTTCCATATATATAGGTATACACTTCGGGCATAAGAAATCTGCTTTAATGCATAATTACTCGATATAACTAAGTAGAAGAAAATTTAAAAAAAATTTGTCTTTTCGTACTTGATGTTGAAGAACATTATCACCAAATTTAATTAATTTCTTAACATTTTGCCTTTTGTACCGAAACTCCTTAAAACTCATGGAAATTACAGAGAAGAGGTCAACAAGGATGATTTCCCCGAAAGACTAATACAGAAGAGAAGAAAAAAAAAAAAGAGAGAACGACCGTCCTCGTTCCAGTACGCAGTTCCCAATGCAGCAGCACACAGAGGTTATACAATATTTTCAGATCCAGAATACCAGCTAGCTCTGTCTTTTAAATTCAAATGTTACCATTACAATATGTTTTCACTACGGAAATGCGATGATAATTCATCAAAAGCTTCATTTCCCTGAGATATTCAGTTCCGACATTCATTCGTGAAAAAGGCACAAATTACTTTGATTTTATTTCGAATACGCCTGTAATGTTTTACTTTCTCGTTTTTTATTTTTTTCCTTCCAATTACAACTTTTTGCTGTTCTTGACAATATCCACCGAGGTAACGCTTCAATTTTTTTTTTTTTTTTTTTTTTTCGTTTTTGATAATTTCCCCGCCTAAATACGAATGATTTGTGAATCTTATTTTTCCCGAAAACTCGAGCCTCTTGCATCTCAAAATGGATACCTCTATCTAAAAATATACAAACCTGCAGCACGCTTTATTTTATATTAAACACAATTATATTCGTCACAGAAGCGTTGTTCTGACGAGACCGTGATCGATCGCAAAATTCAGAAGAATGATAAAGAAAAAAAATCGATTCGAATGGGAAGTTGAGAGATTTTGTAATATCCCTCAAAAACAAAATTCGTTGAAAGAAAGAGAGTAGAAAAATACCGGGGTTTGATAGACGGGTCCCGACGATGTGGTAGGCAATGGCCGAGAATCGTTGGCACCCGACCAGATAAATAGAAGAGTTCAAAAATAGTACGAGTCAAAAACACTCTTGACGGAGAATTTTTTTTAAATCCACGTGCCCCTTTTCCAAGTATTCTTCCGCGTTTTGTGCTCTGTTTTCACTTTTTTTTTTTCATCATTTTTGTCGTGCGATATGAGAAGTAACTAAGACTAATAAGAAAACTTAATAATTCCGTCACTTTTTGTATCAAGAAATAGTAAATTTGCACTACTTGTGACATCGTACGTATGAAATACGACTATTTCATGCGTGACTGATTCGTTGCTTTCCGTACTTAAATATAAAATTACAATTTTATGGAGACACTGCTTTTTTATATCTTTTGTTGTATGTTTTTGTTGATGGTCTAAAAATGTATATTTTATCATTCTGATTTGTTCCCGGTTGTATACGTTGTACTTGTTTTTTTACATCTATTTAGTCTTTGCACTTTTTGTTCCTGGGAACAACAAAATACGCATAAAATTGTACAAAAGTAATCGCACGACAAAACAGTGAGAAAAATTTCGGTAACGACGACAGAAAAAGCTCATTTTTTCCAGGCATTACTAAAAACAAACCGCTTCCTACTGAAAAAATTGGACTCGAAATCGTGTACTTCCGAAAATCTCCTGGAGATTTTTTTTTTCCTTTTTCTGGAGTAAAAAACTTTTGGAATCTTTGAAACCGCTTTTCTCTCTCTATCTCTCTTTCCTCGATTTATTCACTCCCTGTGCATTGAAAAATATAGTCTAAACTCTCGAGTGAAAAATTGTTTTTTTTTTTTTTTTTTTTTTTTTTTAATTCCATTCCTTTTTTTAACATTTTTTTTCTCAATCTGTAGGCCAGATCAGTCTTTGATCTCTTTTCGACTTCGACTTCAGCCGCTTGCGATTATCAAATAACATGTGGCAATAGACTCAAAATATTCAAGAGGCATTCCACGCAATTCCAAGCGGCCGTGGCTTCGACCATTTTCATTTTTTATCAAACAGTATTCAATGGAATAGATTAACCTCCATATATCAATTTTTAGAAATCTTTCAAGAGACAATATCCAGATGTGTCGAAATATATCGATGCATCAATTTTTTTCTTTATAGTTCATGCTTTTATAAAAAAAAAAAAAAAAATGGCTGCTTGCCATTTGCAATTTTTTTTTTTTTTTTTAATCTTCGAATCCAACAAAAGACTTGAAATTTCTAGGCAAAATAATTTATCTCTTTCACAAAAAGTAAAAGGAAAGAGAAGGAATAAAAATTGTCAATCATCGTTCACAGAAATAGTTTGGTAATTCATATTTTTTTTAATATAAGCCGATATTTAAAAAAAAAATTGATGTATTCGAATTTTCTAAAGTAGATTTTTCGAAAAATTCTAATTCTTGAACGATTTAGCCTTATTGCTGGAATTGGTGTCATGGTGGAATGTTTTTAGTATTTTTTTATTTTCATTTTGTTTCCTAAAATGATTTATCAATTGCGTGAGTGCGAGAGAGATAAAATTCAAAATAAGAAATGAATATCAAAAATTCGATACATACACGGTTTTATCGGACACGCTTAATATTACGAGAAAAAGGAGTTACATGATGTTCTCTTTCATTAAACAACCGCGAAATCCATAGATTACCTCGCTAAAGGGTACGATTTTCCGAATTTTTTATTTTATTTTATTTTTTTCAAGTGATTTAAATGATGAAGGGTTGTAACCGAATTGTACATTACTTGGCTAGTTGATGGAATAATGTTGGAATAAAAAAACCATAAAATGTACACATTTGACAAGAATGTACAGTCACTGATTTCAACGATTCTGCAAAGACGTTTATCGTTCGCGGATATATGTATAATTTCTTGTATTTTGAAAGGACGATGATCGACGTAGGCCAAATTTTGATACGTGGATGTTGCAGTGACCTTTCAATAAGGTAAGATGAATGAAATAAAACGAAATAAGATAGAAAGGTTATAACTAGTATCGAGGGAAAAATTGAGCACTGACCTGTTGATGAACCCGTATCCACTCTTAACGTTGAACCACTTCACGGTTCCGGTCACCTTGTTAGCTGTGAACATAAAGTTATTTTGAAATATGTGAAATAAAGAAATTTCAAAAATTCCATAAATGACGAGAATAAATTTAAAAAAAAATTAAAAATTTTGATTCGTTAAGGAAGTTCCTTCGGTATCGAGCAAGTGAAAACAAATAAAAATTGTTACGACTAACGTGGTCGGCTCGGTATGTCGTTTAGTTTCTTTAACCTCCAAAGTTTAAAATCCTTCTACGAGACAAATTAATTTATTCCGAACCTCGTAAGTATCAAATGGATTTTACAAAGTCATGAAAATGTTGTTTGGATATTTTGTTTAGCATTTATAGAAGTTTCGTTCGAAACCGTTTGTCGATGCTTGCGAATTTCATGCTTACAGATAGGAAAACCACAGAAACGCATAAGGGACCGTGTTAAATTGGGATATCTGTTTTTATTAAATTCTCTCGAACAAAGTAATCCTAAAGGCTTGAAATTTCGACGGATGATTTTGTACATACTGATAATTGTGTTCAATTTTCTTACCCAATATCTGTTTGTTAATTCTATTTGATCAGTTAGAAATTGAAAATGTTTGGTTGGGAAGATTGAATTTTAAGTTATTTGAGAAAATTGAGACATCGAACATAAGAGTTGCATGTTCAAATTATGCTAAATAATATTTATAGATTGTTGATCGAGAGCAAAGTGAAAGCGTCGACTATTCATTATAATTCATGAAAATGTTTTTACCAATTTACGAATAATTTAACCATTCTCGATCTATTCAAAATGCAAGAAAATGACAGAATCATAAAGAAAAAAAGAAAAATAAACAAAGCCGTGATAAAATTTTATCGAAGGAACGTTACGAACCATTTTCATTGTATAGGCGCATGAATATTTGGATAATCCCTTTATCGCAATGATTATAACTCGTTTGAACAACGAAAACGTCGCGCTTCTATTTCGGTTATATTAGAAGTTTACGGACCAAGTATCGCTCGTACGCAAATTTCCCAACAATTATGAAATTTTTCACGACTTTGTTAAATTTTCGAAAAAGTATGGAGAGAACATTATTCAAGATTTTTTCAGCAAATCAACATTTTGGAGACCTTTTAAACGATGATGTATGTAAAATCATCAGCGAACATAGCTCATTCGTTATCCGTCTTGATATTGAAAAAAATTTATTAATAATACCATTCGATTAAAATTTTGTACTTTCATGTCGTTAAATATTCAGGCTTCGGAATGACAATAATTAGACGTGTATTCATATTCAAATAAAACTATATAACCGTAATGGAACGATGATTGTTAATTAATTTCCCAATTATGCTATAAATAAATATAAAATATATTTTCAAGTAAACGAATAAAAAAAAAAAATTCGTATAACTCCAACAAGGAGGTTTTTTCAATAAGATACAAAATGCAATCATGGCAACAGATGTTGCTAGGAAATAAAGCATTTTTCTGTAAAACGAATAACGTACGATGTTAAATCGCACGAACAACGATGCTGGAATTGCTCAACCATGGGACAGTTTTTTTTCTTCACGAATATATGACTATACAAGACAAAATATGTATAGAGATATAAATCCGAATCAAGTCTTCGATCGAATTCGCGATAATTTAATTAAGGAGAGAAAAAAAAAAGCAAATATCGCTTGACTGAAAAATATTGATTTTGGCAGAACCGAGTTTTCATACTTATTGAATACATTCGCATGTAGAAGCGAATACTTGTTCGCAAATATTCAAACAAATATGTGGATTTGTTAGCGTTATTGAAATTCACTTGTCGATCGATTAAGCGAACCGGTAGCGTATTTGGCAACAGAGCAATTATCTCTCTCTCTTTCTCTCTCTCTCTCTCTCTCGTGTGTGTGCGTGTGCGTGCGTGCGTGCGTGTGAGCGTGAAGAATAACAAGCCGGAGTTTATACCTTTTGGAGTATTTAGATTCTTGTTAAACGAAAATATTACGAATAGATTATTTCCTTCGAAAATACTCGAACGAAAGCAAACTTATTCGCCAGAAGGGGACAACTTCTTCTTTACATCTATATTCTTAAATATTAACTCTATGCCGAATATCTCTATTCCAACGAATCGAGAGGTCCTGGAAAGAGATATTCGGCATCGAGTTATTTAAGAATAGAGATATAAAGAAGAGAGTTAGTTGTCCTTCTGTCACTTATTCTCATAATTCAAAACGTTATGAGATGTTTTTATTTTATTTTTTTATCGAACGTCTCTAAAATCGTACGTATTTTTTAAATTATTCATTATACAGAATTTGATATTTTCAACTCATTTTTCAAATTTGAGAAATTATAGTGAATTCCGAAATCTTTATTCGGAAAAAAATGTACATTTTTCATTCGATTACGGTAATAATGATATTTTTTATTAAGCGAAATTCGCTAATTCTTCTTTTTTTTTACCTTTACATTTGAATTCTTATTTTATTTAGAATGGTATTGAAAAAAGTGCATTTGTAATGTAGAATTAAGCAGCAAAGAAAGAAAAAAAAAGAAAATAAATATGATCGTACGGGAAATCGAAAATTCGCGCTTGAAATCAATGAAAAGAAGAGGGTCGACTGTGAACTCGCTGGTATTAAAAATCTCCCTCCCCTCCGCCTCCCATCGCCCGGCGTACCACGTTTCCCTTAGCGTGGCTACTAGTTCGGTTGTCTATATACATTGGGAGTCTCGCGCACGAAATACGAAGGGGGAATTGACCTCCGCAAAACGCGTAAACAAGCGCGAGACCATTTTGCATTTTTTGCCAACGGGTATGTATAATCTCAAAAAAGAGAAAAAGATTGAAAAAAAAAAAAAAAAAAAAAAAATGTTTCGAAAAAAGAATTGACTATTTTTAATTTAGTTCCAGATCACTGGAAAAGGAGGCCAAAAATCTAATGATTTTATGTCCATAACAATTTCGAGATACAAGAGCCATCATTCTTTCACGGAAACAAATAAAAATGGCTTGGCCTCAATTTGCGATTTCGAAAATTAGAAATAAAAATCTTGAAAATTGACGGGAAAAAAAAGGATTTCGCGATATAGATTTGATGGGTATAAACAGAGTAGAGCATGAATAAAGAAAGCAAGAAAATGCGATAAGGGGAGGGGGGGGGGAGAATCGAAAATGGACAAAAAAGCATATAGCTAGCCATATTCCGGAGAAAAAAAAAGAAAAAAAGAAAATGATGCCAGAATATTTGACGAGCGCGGCGGTCTCAATATTCTCTACCGATAAGAGCTGAGCGGATGAAAATTGATATAAACAGAATATTCAAAAAACAACCGAGAAGGAAAAAGTAATGCGAGTGATGAACGTTGATGACCGTTGAATTTAATCCCGGCGTGCCGGGCCACATGGTCGCACGTCTGCTCGTCATGGGCGCCATTACACGATGCACGAGCAAGCCGAAGAAAGATACAAACGAATCCCGAACTTAATTTTCATACCACGCTTCGATTTCGGCCGCTTTAATTTTTTCAATCATCATTTCTTCACAAATATCAATGATTTCTCGTTTGTCCTCTTAAATTTATTTAAAAACTTACCGATGACCATTTTTTGCTGGATTGCGCTTGGTTGTTCGGGCTGTTTTTCCGGGTCAGCCATGGTGGTGGTGTTAGGTGTTAGACACGCCGCTGCCGAACCTAGATGTTCCCGTCCTTCTGGTTGTACTGATGGTTACCTTCTAATGTTCCCAACATGGCTGCTCCACCGCCAGAGACGAGCGCACGAAACATGTGTCCGAAGATATGTCACGTTAACACGGATTGGTCGTAAACATCGACACTGACCTATCTCGTCCAATCACGATCCTACTTTTAAATCGAGTTTCTCCCTCCGCTTATACATGTATGTGTGTTGCGCGTGCGTGTGTGTGTGTGGAAACACATGTGCGTGTATATGTATGGGTGAAAAGAGACAGGTTGTTTGATGCTGCGCTGACGCGCCGCCGCCTCGACAGCGGCGCTACACCAGAGGCTCACCCTCTCGGTTTTTTTCAAAGCACAGAAGGAAAAAAAAACATTCGATTACGTTAATTTTCTTTATGAAAAACAAATTGCTATACCATGTATTATCTGATGAGAAATATTTTTGTTGTAGTAACCTAGAGGAAAGTCTGATTACAAGCGTGAATTACAGAAAAATCTGTAAATGTAAATTAAATTTCCCGCTTCACAATGACAGTCATGTACCGACGCGACCATTACAAAAGCCCTAAGCAACAGAATCCCCCCGTGACCCGTGAGCCCCGTGAGTCATACGAGGATGAAAATCAACTCCTGAGCAATAAAAAAATGTCGAGGATCACGCAGGACTGCAGCAGGACGATTAGCGGGAAGATGAAGATCGCAATAAGAATGTAGAAAAAAAAGGCGAAAGAGCATGAATCAGTCACCTAACCTCACTTCGAATTTTCGAAATTGAAATTCTTCAGTACAGTTTTGATCGCGATTACAATTTTGTAATTATATAGTCAAACCGTTGTTGAAGAACTTCACTTTCGAAATTTGCACCTATCTCTGTCGCACTCACGGTGGCGAGTGGCGAGATACAGACTGAACTATGATCTTAATTGCATTTTGTTCATTAATTGTTTTGCTCATGCCGATATGGCCGGATAACGTTGAAAAACATGGAAATGCTTCCCGTTGATGATGATGAACGTTTATACTTTGTTTTATGTCGAAATTATAGATTTGGAACGCAATAAAATCGAAAGTTCGCCGCTATTTCGCAGGTTGAAAATAGAGTCGATGCAACGAATATTCGATATTATTTATTGCTTATGAATTACAGTAATTTTCTTCTATAAAGTACAAGTTCTCAAGATAGAATCTAGCAATCATAACAAATAGAAATTTGCGAAAACAGATACCTGATGAAAAATTTCGAAATACAATGTATCAAACGATAAAATACAGAAATTAAATATAAAAAATAAGGAAAAACATACCGATGAGAACTGTCATGTACAAAATTTCGGCGCAGAGAAAAAAGGCAATGATAAATGGGTTTTACGTGATTAAAAAAAATGATCGAATCGCAAAAAACATCATTGGAAAAAAAAATATATATATATATATAAAAATTCGATGAACCGAAAATTCAAGGAAAGAAGCGTGAAAACGCAATTCCGAATCATTATTCGAATTTATCATAATCCTTTTGAAATTTACTACTGTTTTGTTTCACAAAAGGTCTAGGGAAATTGTCAATTAAATTCAATATATCAATAAATTTTCGATCGTAACATAAATAGTACGAGAATATGATTTATTAAGCCGCCTGCTCCCATATGCTACAATCTTCATTCATCGTAATATAATATATCACTCAAACACCTCGAATTCCATTTACGTTAGGTATACAAAGTTGGAGAAAAAGGAAAATAATAATGGCAATTATTAAATTATAACATACGAAAATCAAGTATCGGTTTGAGTTTTGTTTTTCTGTAATTTCTCCCGAAAAATAGCCCTCAAAGGACGCAATTTCGAAAAATAATCGCCTCGCTCTCATCGTCTCTTCGTTTACATTAATGAAACTTTCCCCTAATACTTTTGTTTGAGCGAATTGGATGAACGTTAAGACGCATTCAATTATTGAGTCGAAAATTGAATAACAAAAATGATAATAGTAAACGATTTAATCGACGAGACTCTAAAAATTTTCAAAAATTTATGGAATACTCGACGAAAATAGGGACTCCTCGCTGTCTCATAAGTAGTCCCGATTTTTGCAATGTGAACTCAATTCATACATCGGATTATCCATTGTCTCTTTTTATTTTTTATTCCAATTCGACTTAATTCGTGGCTATCCGTTAGCTCCAAATGACCTAAATAATTTAAGAAAGAGGTTGCGAAAAACATTGAGCAAGAAGATATCGAAAATGAATCGATATCAAAGATCGTTCAATTGATACACTCGGAAACGAATTTTTTGCAATTACAGAATAATTACGAAGGCCACACATAAGTTTACCTCTCGACAAATCGGTCATTACACTTGTTTTTTTTTTTTTTTTTTTTTTTTTTTTTTCGTTCAATTACAAAAACAAAATGAAAATGGAGAGCAATGTTACGTGTGAAAAAATGAAGATTATAGCAGTTTGTGCTGATAAGATTGAAACGCGTGATTTTTTTGTTTTTTTTTTTTTCCATTTTTTTTTATAAACATTATAACGGCAAAATCGCGTGTCTTTATAGTTTCGACGACGTTCGCGTGTATTTCGAAACGATTACTTTCCTTTCTTTTACGGTATTTCGTTTTTGGTTCATTTTTCATTTCGTTTTACATTCGCCACTATCTCTGTCGTCTTCTACTCGGTCTCGATCGAGGAGCCGTTGATCCCGTACCTATACTAAACATTCCACCGGCCGTTGGTGGCACGCTGAATGAGCTTACTCCTGGTGTTGGTAAAGCGAACGAGTTACCCGAAGCACCGTCCTTGGAAAAATTTATCGCCGGTGCTGCTGGCGCTCCGGTAAAGTTGAAGCCACCTGAAATTCCGTATATTTTCAATTAATATAATAAATATTGAATTCTACGTGTATGATATTCAAATTTACTTCGGCACATAGTAACGAATTCGTAAACGAAATGAATGGCGGAAAGTGTTTTGAAAGCATCGTCCAAATGCATAAAATTTCATTACTGGAATCTTCATCGTATCGATACTGTGACATTTGTCCTACCAATCATGCTTATTTCGCAACTTAAAATGCTTAAAAATCAAATGTGCACGACCGCTGGAGATTTTCAAGTAATGTTTTTTAGCTTCAGCTGAAACAAAATGAGATCTCGTTCGTCGTGCAATCATTTTGTTTTCGGATTGTGACGGTGTTGTCGGCGGTGACCACGTAAAGAGTCTTGGAACGAAATCTCTTTCATAAATAATAAATGTATACTTGTCTCGAGTCGCTCTACCACGACTCTAGATAAACTTACCACTCTGCTGTGCGGCTGTATTGAATTGAAAGGTGGATGGTCCGGTGGTGGTGGTGGTATTATTGTTGGAGGAGGTAGATGGGGCCCCACCAAAAGTAAAAACGGCGTTTTGTTGCTGAGGTTGTTGCGACTGATTAGGTTGAGAGGCACCAAAAGTGAAACTGGCGTTGGTATTGGAATTGTGCCCGTCGCTGTTGTTGCTGTTGTTGTTGTTGTTGTTGTTGTTGTTGCTGTTGGTGGTATTGGTGCCAAAGCCGGAACTGGATGATACAGCAGGGCCAAAAGACGAGGTCGTCACGGATGTTTGAATGCCAAAAGGCAAAGTGGCATTGGGCAGAGCGCCAAAGCTCTGGCCAAAAGTTTTAGCACTACCGAAAGCGGGTGGTGGATTGATCGAAGTGCCGAATGTAGTGTTTCCAGCGGAAGTACCGAAACCGGATGTTGAAACAGTTGGGAAAGCAGGTGGAGCCGCTGTATTGGTGGCGCCGAAAGTAGTAGCGCTAGGAGAGCTAAAATTTGGGCTAGTGAGATTTTGATTGGCGATAGTAACGGTGCTCGAATTGGGTGTACCAAACGTCGGGGTTATTGTATTGAGCGATCCAAAAGTTGGGGCGGCTGTAGTTATCGCGCCGAAGCTCGTAGTCGAGGTATTAGAGGCGCCAAAAGAAGGTGGCGCTGTATTCGGTGTGCCGAAAGCTGGCGTTGACGTAACGCTACTCGGAAAGCTATAACTCGGTGCAGAGCCAGTGGTTCCAGGTGCGGCAAAAGCCTCGTTTCCTCGAGCCTCAAACAGAGAAGAAGTATTTCCGGTACCTGTGGTGAAACTCGGTATCGGCGCATTGTTGCCGAAACTGGCGGTGGCAGGTTTTTGGCCGAAGCCGCTGCTTCCGAAGGTTGGAAGCGTCGCGGGCGAAGATGAGGAAGGGGCTACCGTTGTACCACCGAATCCAGGCTGCTCCGGTTTTCTCAATGTACCGCTAAAGGTATTAGAGAGGGATGTAGCTTGTCCTCCACCGCTGCTACTAGTACCGAATGCAAAAATACTCGGTTGCATTGTCATTGTGGAGGACGCGGTTGTTGTCGGTGTTGCAGTTGTTGCAGATGTTCCAAAAAGGTTTGACCGCGTCGATGGTAACGAAGATGTTGTAGTTTGCACTCGAAAGATACTCGGCTGTGCGGTGGCCACTGAAGTCGTTGAGGCTCCCTCGAATACAGGCATTGCCGAGTTTGAGCTCGTAACACCGAAAGACAAAGAAGGAGCGATGGAGGAAGTTGTAGCTAGCGTAGTTGTCGCAGGTGTTGTAACCCCGAAAGAAAATCCCGGTTTCGCTGTTGCCGATAAAGTTGAATTGCTTCCCATGGTAGTAAAAGGTCCGGCTGTACTCGTTGACGACGCCGAGTATCCGATGCTCGTCGTACTCGCGTTCGGCGCTCCAAACAGTATATCCGATGTCGGGCTTTTAACGAAAGTAAATCCAGTTGGAGTTTTGGTTGCAGGCGCCGATGTTACTTCGAACGGAAAACTTTGATTTTTTACGGCTACTTTATCTTCCGCGAAAGTCCCTCCCCAAAGGCCGATCGAGGTACCTTTAGCGGCTCCTTTATCGAGACTTGGCGGTGCTTCCAAACTCGTGCTCGTTGATATTTCACTTTCAACGCTCGATTTAGTCACGGAATCGGAAGGACTAAAAATACTGGTGGATGTTGTACTCGCAGCGAGTACGATCGGCGCAAGCGCGGATACAGTAGTAGCTTGGTTGCCTTTGGCTTCCGAAGTCAATGGTGACGATGCATTTGCCACTGAGCCAGCACTTTGACCGGTCAATGCGACACTCCAAGTTTTAGGAACGTTAAACGAAAAGTTTACCGTCGACTGATTCTTATCACCAGGCTGGAAACTCGAATCAGATTTTGTAATCGTTGTCGTTGGAATTCCGAAGGTCGGAGTACAGGTAGTGCTCGTGGAATTGAACTGTGGCGTCGATGCCGTAGATACGACGCTCACAGAACGGCTGGTCGGAGGAGTCGTCGTTTGGGTAAACGAAATTTGAACGACAGGTTTCGAAGGGCTTGTCGTAACTGATGAGGATGAAAAACTCGTAGTTGGGTTTGAACTAACGAAATTCGTGTTGGCCGAGCTGGTTTTTTCGAGCCTGGAATTTTCCAATTTTTTTGCTTCTTGCGACGGAACGATTCCACCGATTTTCGTTTCGATCGGTGAAAATTTCGAATTTTCGAGACCGCTGCTTGATTTCGGCGATGTATCGTTATTGGTTAACTGGAAAGATACATGTTTCGCGGGTGTCGTTGTCGGTTTAGATTTGCCGATAATGGGAACAATGGCCGAAGTTGCGATGGGGCTTGTATTGACATTCGTCGTTGAAGTCGATGAACTGAGGCTAACGACGATCGAGCCCGAAGACGTAGATTTATCCTCAGCCTGAATAACAACTTCGGGATTGATTCTACTCGTTCCCTTGCCAGAAATGGCATCGAACATGCTTTTCAAACGATTTCTCATACTTGTCTGTCGCATGTTCACAATATCAGATTTTTTAATCTCGTTGTTAGAGTCGGTAGTGAAGCGCGGCTTTATGGAGCCGTGCTCCTCGATCAGTGTCTTGATTTTATCGATATTTTCCGGTCTCGCTTTCATGAATAATTTTTCAGCCAATTTAACGGGTGCCTCTTGCGTCTTCTTCTTCGGTTCAACCTGTCGCTTCAAAATGTCCTGCCTCATACCGGTTGCTTCGGGAGGAGCAGCGTTTGATGAGACCGGTGCATCGTGCAAACGAGGCTTCAAGGGGACTTTTTCAGGAAGCGACGATTCCAGGGATCTTTTGTTTGGACGCTGAAGATCGGAGATTTGAGTTTCCGAGTCGTTCGGCACAAGTTTTCCCGTTTTTGTTGGCTCGGAAATGCTCCGTGGTGAACAATTATAATTATCAATATCGCCGTGACTAGAATCCAATGATTTGAAGTGTTTGCCGACTTCGGGTGTACCACTTCTCGATACGTCTATGGCTTTTCTCTTCACACCCGATGAAACGTTGATGCTCGAGCTCAAAGAACTCAGAATTTCGTGACACGAAGGCATCTTCGATCTCTTTGCTGGCCGCAGTAGCTTGCTATGCGGTGATACCTCTTCTTCTGATCTTGACGAGTCATCTCTACCCCGTTTCTGCGTCATTTCTTCCAAATTTTCTAAACCCTCGCTATAAACACCCTCCGTTCTTTGTTTCTTCGCTATTTCGTACGTTACGTCCTCTCTTGATGCGTGTCTTTTTAATGATATTTCTCGCAATACTTGAACTACACTCGGCTGTTGTTGCTCTTTTCTTTCTGCTTGGCATATTCCTGATAATATTTTCTGCCTCTCGAATTTAACATTTCTGCTGATTTCCGGCGGCGCTATTCTCACTGTTACCGGCATTCGCGTCTTGCCTGTTTTCGCGTTGATCAAAGGCGTTGGACTTGAATTCAAATTCACTCGTGGAAATTGACCCGTTCCGTACTGCGACTGATGTGTCAATTTCGTGTTCGCCTCCGTTGCGTATTTCGTCAAACGCGTTGTCAATCCCGGTGATGTTACGTCCGAATACACCCTGAAGGTTAAAAAAATTAAAATGTTTAAATTTCACAACGAATGTGCGATTCATGCTAATAGTAATAGAAGTTGAATATCATTCATTTCAATAATATGCGTATCCTAGATGAGAGCAAACGATTTTCAATATCCATGTGAAAAAATTGAAAATTATCATCAACCGCATATCGCGGTCATTGAGTCTTAACTTCTGTTAATCAATATTAAGCTTACAAAAACAAACAAATTATTGATTCTCGTTTTCCCAATCTATTAAGCCGCTCATTCCAAAGTTCCTTGTATCCGGATCGCAAAGTTTGATTACACGCTATTTTCTTCGTTTTTCAATAATGAAGAGATTATTGTATTGAAAAAACGTCTTTGGTGGGAATTATATAAAACGCACAAAGTTCTGGAAAAATAATTTTTTAAATATGTTTTTTCTGGAGAAATTAGAATTCCTTTGTGCCTCTTTACAGGGGTCTAAGAGTTGATAATTTCAATTTCGAAAATCTTCTTTTTCAATTCGACAATCATTTCTCGGTGAAGCGTTGATTCAATGAAAAAGATTCTTGCGGTGTTATCGTTACATATTCGGAATGCAATTATATGATTACTTGCTGAATTTCAGAAAGATTCTCTGTGCGACATTCAAATTATTTTCTATCCAAGATTCCATGATTCGTCATATATTTTTATCTGAAAAATTGAAATATTCATCATTCACATTCCTCATGAGAACTGAAACTCGACAGATTTTTTTTTCTTCAGAAACTTTCAATTATAGAGAAACACGTGAGCAACTTTGGCAGAATGAAACCTGCCATTTTCATGGTTTAGATTGACCGATAAGGCGATTAAAGGTAGAAGTAATATAACGAAATGTCGAAAAATCTTATTGTTGTTCTCAGAACTAATAATAATCGGAATTGGCCACTTTTTTCTCAAGACTTTATAAGAATAAATTTATCGGATTGCATTAGAATAAAACGTTGTCGGATATTATGTAAATAACTTTTGATCGAGTATTTATAATTCAACCTGAGATTTTGTTCGACATGACGATAGCAAGACATAAAGGAAGTTCATCCGGTAGCGAGCAAGTGAAAACAAAAAACCGTTACAGCCTCAGAGTATGTTTAGCGTGTTTAACCTCCAAAATTTAAATTCCTTCTTTGAGACAAATTAATTTATTCCGAACCTCATGAGTTTGGACTGTGGTTGGATTTCACAATCATAAAAAAGTTTTGTGAATATTTTTTTAAGCATTTATAGAAGTTTTGTTCGACTACAGAAACTCATAAGGGATCGTATTAAATTGAGAAATCTGTTTTCATTAATTTCTCTCAAACAAAATATCCTAAGGACTTGAAATTTGGACAGGTAATTTTGTTGATATTGATAATTATATTTAATGTATATGTTTTGATAGACAAACTTTCATACTTAGGATCGATGTTGTAGCGAGTAGAAGCCAACAGAGGTCCGGCAACAGTTTGAACGGTCTTGATCCCGGCAGCTCTGGGTCTCATTTTGGGGCTGATACTCATTCCCCATGGAGAACCTTTGGGACTATAATTAGTTTCTTCGCCTTTGGACAAAGTATGATTTTGTCCAAAAGACTGTGAATTTTTCCAAGTATTTGCATCATTGTGTGTTTGATTAGCGATTAAAACGTCGCCGTTTTTAGTAGCATCTTCTTTTTTCCAGGATAAGATCGGCGTCGAAGTGAGCAGACCCAAAGAACTTGATCGTTCCAGGACCACCCTGTCGGCATGGAGATAGGGAGAATTTTCGAAATTTCGAAAATCCCTTCCGGCAATTGGATCGGGACTATCGACGAGACTGTATCTCGAGGAGTTTCTTGAACTTGAGTGAATCTCAGAACTCAGCTGATAAGTGCTTCGCCGTCTTTGCGCCATTCTCTCCGCAATATTAACACGATAAAGATGCCGAAGATTACGTCGAAAAACGGCGATACTAAGGATAAACTGGTGCCAAATATGTGTTAGAAAATTATGTGTCTCACTGGCTGCTTGCTCCAAACAATCGAGAGCTAAAACAACATGTGGCGTTAACGGCGTGTCCTCCTCACCACCGCCGTTGTAAATTAACCAACCGCACAATATCAAACCGATTGTTATCGTCGACCCGATGTACAGGCCAAATATGTTCAACAGTACTGCCCAACCACTTATAACACTTACCAACACAACAATATCACGGTTTCCTAGATCCCACATATTATTTTACTTGATACCGTTTTTTTCTTCTCTTTTTCTTTTTTTTTTTCAAATTATTAAACTCCCCCCATGTTTTGAAAATAGCACACTCACCGATGCAAACGAGACACGCACTGCGCCATGATACTTTCTTCTCGACGACGACCACGATCGTGGCGACACTGTCGGCGCGCAGCCGCAATGTTGTCAAGTTTTCGATGATGGCCTTAATAACCCTAGAAGAAAACAGGGATCATCCTAGAGGGCGCTCGTAATATATAAAATGTGGGGTACACAGCTTCTCACTTCCGCCACTACGCGACCAAAACGTCAATCAACGCTCTCGTCGGCGGATGGTTTGGTATGCGTTTCAATATATAACGACACCCTGCGACGCTTCAACATCCACAGCGCGTCTAGGGCACGGTGCGGTCCAGGGAGACTAGAGAGAAGGAGTGGACACAGCATAGGATATTAAGTAGTAACGGCGTCCCCAAAAATCGTGCTCTGAATTAGTTAACCGTTCTGCCACCAGTATCGCATGGGCCAGAAAGATCGTAGTTATAGTAATAAAATTAGTCCACATGATGAAAGTGACCGTGCTACCGCGCATGTGCAGTGTAAAGGAAAGTTTTGTACGAACGTAATAAAATGAAAACTAGCATTGACAAATGTGGAAGAATGAAATAGTCAAGTTTCCAATTTGAAATTATTTCAAACAATGAAGCGTTCACGATTTAGCATTATACATTTTTATTTCACTCATGGTTAAATCAATTCGAATTTAAATGATCACATCATTATTTTTTAACATTTTCGAAACTGTGTTTTTTATAATAGAAACATAATGTCGAGAGCTTGGCTGCAACCATTTCACAAACAAAAAATATATTACAAAGATTCTGGATGTATGCACTGATTTTTATTCAACTAAATTGAATAAAATTATTTTAGTTAGCAGATAAATTCATTTACATTGCACATTAATAAGAAAAAAAAGTTTTGCAAACGTAAACGGCACTACACGAATTTTGACATATTGAGGTTAGGGAATAAGTAGTAACGGCAGGATGTCTGATCTGAATAAACACATATAGCTATGATCTTTCGGATCACAACGCCATCTATTTTGGCCCGGATTTCGTGTACATTTCTAAAGCACGCTGTGTCCACTCCTTCTCTCTAGTCTCCCTGGTGCGGTCACTCAGCCCTACTGATGAGTCTGTGACCGTACCGGAGACGAAACGCAAAGATCCCTATATTTTTCTACGCTACGCTAGCGTGGGGATCTTCCCTTACCAATCTCCAAACCACATCCTGCATTACCGACCTAGGCCTTCGACGGCCTAGTAGATCACAAGTGGTCCCTTCTTTGTGCGGGCAACTACGCGTCGCCCCGACGGTTATCCCACCATAAAAAGATTAACGGAATGATGATTGAGCCCACGGTCGTATATACAGGTCTGGAAACGACAGTAGCATTGCATAGGCAGCATGTTGGGCCTCTTAATGTCCAAGCTTTTTTTTCTCACCGCTGCCACGGCATAGCGCTGTGATAGGGGGATGTTACAAGTTATATACAGGCCTATGTTCTCTCTTCACGTGTTTTCGATATTTATTTTTGTCAAAAATGATTCGTTTAACAATTTAAAAATCTTTCATAAATTGATTGCATCAAAATGACGAAATCCTGTGCGGTACCTCACTGCAAAACAGGGTATAAATCGAATAAGAAAAGAGCTCTGTTTTTAAAGTGCCAAAAAACCCAGAACGTTTTAAAAAGTGGCAGGCAGCAATTCCCGGAGTGAAACTAAAAACATCTCAATACGTTTGTGAAAAACACTTGAGTCTGCTACAAAAAAAAAACTGTCAAGCAGGCTAAAAATTAAAAGTAGTTTCAAAACATCTACAAGAGTTTGTTTTTGGTTTTTCCTGAACACGTTCTCCTGCTTGATCCCGGTCCTATGTCTATCATAAAACTCATTAGTCTCAACTCTACTTGTGCTTTTTTATTTTAATTTTCCTGAATTAACGATTTCAACGAAAAACAATAATAATTTTCATACGAAAAAATTTTAATTGAAAGTGCATGTACTGTGCCCAAAAGAGACATATGGCTGTCTCTTTCGCACACAACATCCCTTTTCCAATGCGCACCATGCGGCCAAACATGGAAGCTACAAACACTGGACGTTAAGCGACCCATCCCCCACCACCGTCGTTTCCAGGAGACCTCTCGTTATTTCTCGTACCGAAAACTGTCGCTATGAGCGCATAACGACAGCATAACGAGTTAGAGAATCCCGCTACAGATGTACGACCGTGATTGAGCCCAAATTGCCCAACCATCTCCGGCGGTAAGTTAGCTGCTGCGCGGTACGTATGTCGATTTTCACGAAATAATATAGTAAACTTACATTTCAGTGCATTTCAGGTGGTCGACTCTCTCTTCTCTCTCTCTTTCTCTATCTCATGAAATATGTCACGTTTCCCCGTTGACGCAATCATTCCATTACGGAGCTATGTAAAATTGGCCCCTCGATTTTAGCTTTTGCCTTTTTTTTAATTTATAATGATTGTTGGTCAATATTCGTGAATGTTTGATCAATTAAAACATTTGTTTGATAATATTTTTCAACAAACAAACGAAACAAAAAATAGCGTTAAAGCGGTAACTTTTTGAAATTTAATTAAATCTAATATTTCTAAATGTCAATAGATTCGAAATAATATTTGTTCTAACGTTTGTTTGATCGTTATTTTTCTAAAAAATGAATAATATCCACGTTTGGTCTCCCCGCCGGTTCGCCTGCTGCCGGGAAGACGAATTATCAGAAAGAAGACCCCCCGGGTTTGAAATAAGATTCCGAAAAGTCCGTACCACCGATACTGATCTCAATTACACGTATAGATATATGTATGTATTTCCACTCGCTAATCAAGAATATGATATAAAAAATACCCGCAAATTTGATTTTTAAGATCAAAACTCGAAGAACCGTTTTTTCGGATTTTTTCCCTGATAAACAGTTTGCGGCACAGTGACGATGGCACGGTGGTTAATTATTTTACAATATCGAAATGCTCGATTATCGTCAACTTCACACCGTTGTGCGCTCCTAATTTCAATCCGAACTGGCGCGCGTCTTTCGTCGTCTATTCGCTCCGTGCAAGGTTGCAAGCGCCCATGGAGGGGATAAACGAATCTACCACAGGCGCTGGTGGCGAAAAACAAAAATAACCCTGGAAGTTTTCCGTATCATTAGCATTGTGTTATTGAATAAAATGGGCCATTCTACTTGTTGTGTGGTGAATTGTAAAAATAATGGTGTAAATAGTAAGTGCAAATTTTACGTATTTCCAACAGCGAAACATAAAATAGAACAGAGAAACAAATGGATTGCAGCTGTAAAGAGAAAAAAGTAAGTCACATAACCTCACTTTGTAGCGTCTGCGACATAGGAAGGCAAACACGAGATACGCGATACTTATGAAATGAGTAATGAAAAAAAGTAAACGAATTGAATGAATTTTTAGTCCGGATGGATCACCATGGTGTCCAAAGTCGTGGGATGTAATATGTAGTGAGCATTTTATTGGGAATAAAAAATCACAGGAACTATCAAGTCCAAGCTACATTCCAACGATATTCCCTCCTGTATATAAAGCAAAAGTGGTGGATCAAATCGGAACAATGAAGAGGTATACAAATTTATGTTTAAATGAAGTATACCAATAATTTAAATTTTTCTTTTCCTAACATTTATAATTATTGCAGACATGAACGATTTATGGAGCGAAGAACGAAGGAACGAGAGTCAATAAACACAGAAGTACCCCAACAACTTATTGAAGAACCGATGGAGCAGTCAGAGCTGAACAGAGAAAATAATATTGGATCAATTCAAAGCAATAATGAAATAAAAACTTGCGATCAGGAGTCTCAAGTGGACATATATTCACCGAATTGCATTCAACCAGAAAAAACATTTATTTGCAATAGATACATTAATAACACGACTCCTTGTAATGATGCTGAAATCCAAACGAACATTGTAATATGCTCAAGCCTTATTACAGTACCTAATGAAAAAAAATTTAAACATAAACAGTGTGGTACACCACAAAAAATATACGTAAATAAGTCAGTTGGACCTGACATCGAAATTGAAAACGACAAGCTTACCACAAAAAGTTTTGTTGACATAACATCAATTAAAAATGATGAGCAGTGTCTAGATCTTGCTGGTGTGACACTTGAGCATTTTCAATTTTTGTTAAAAAGAGTAAACGACACTGCAGATAATTGTAAAATTTCCAAAGAAAATCGACTTTTCATATTTCTAGTTAAAATGAAAACCGGATTAACGTTCTCTGCAATCAGTGTTTTTTTTTCTGTACATCGAACAACGATTTCAAGAATTTTTTCTTCAACACTACAAGACTTATCTAGCGCTACAGCTAATTTAGTATTTTGGCCAAGTAAGGACGTAGTGCAAGGGACAATGCCTGAATGTTTCCATCCTAATTACAATAATACACGGGTTATAATTGACTGCACCGAATTTAGAATCAACATTCCTGCCAGTGTAGATAACAATGTGTATACTTATTCACACTACAAAAAAAGTATCACTGCGAAACTTCTCATCGGAATCACTCCAGCAGGTTTTATAAGTTTCAAATCGAAAGTAGCTGGCGGAAGAAAAAGTGATTCGCAAATGACAATTGAATCTGGTTTATTAGATTTATTAGAAGATGGAGATGTTGTTCTGGCTGATAAAGCCTTCCCAGAAATTCGACGAACCGTGGATGAAGCTGGTAAAAAAGTGGTGCTTGTTATGCCACCATTCTTAGAAAAAAAATCTGATTTTACAAAAGAAGAAACTGAAGAAACAAGGGTTCGCATTCATGTAGAAAGAATTATGCAGCGATTGAGAACTTACCAGATTTTAAACAAGATACCTGAACATTTATTTAATTTTATTGATGATATAATACACGTGTGTTGTGTTTTGGTTAATCTTCAGTCTCCTATAATTTCAGATAAAATCACGGATAAAAATAATGAATAACCTTTCAAAAAGATGTATGTATTTGTAAATAAAATCTTCCATACCGTTTTTCATACGTGTCATTTCTTTGGTTTTCCTTAATATGACATAAGTAAAATAACATTTCAAGTGTACATCTAATACACGTCACCGCATTTTTTAAATCACATCAAAACTTGAGACAAATTATATTTTATTCGAAATATTGAGGCCAGTAAATTGACGAGTATGTTTTTCTTTATTGATACCCAAGATTTTTTCTCGACTATTTATTTTATTTATTCCTTTATGCCTTTTTCAGGCTTTTACACTTTTTTTCCCCCCGTTGTTATGCCTTATGGGCTACAACGTTTTTCCCCCTGTGTGCGTCTGCACCCGACTTACCCCCCAACTGTATCGCATTTGCCGAGGACGAAGGGAAACTGTAGAAAACCTTGCCGATACAGCCGGTACCTGACTGACCCCCTCGGGTGGAAATGTGAGCACATCGCCACCAGAGGCGCTCAGCCGGCAACCTGCTCAACTGTGATGCAGTGAGCCTGCCAGCGCACAGCTAGAGGGCCACCATCCGCACAATGAGAACCGTCCACAGGAGGCCACCGAAGCCCTACGCCGACCGCCCACGCATCACAGAGAGGCCCTGCATGAATTTATCAAGGTGGAGTCCGAACCACCCGGGATTACGGCAAAAACACTTGAAAAAACTTCCACGTTTTCAGTAGTGTTCTGGCCAGGAATCGAACCCGGGCCCCACAACTTGCGGTCCCGAGCCCCTATCCACCAGACCAATGCTCTCCCTTTTTTAAAGGGACTTGCACACGACGCTTGTTTTCGTGCTGGACTAGGGATGCCGATGTCAGAATCGATTTTGCAAGAATCGATTTTTGTCTAACCAATAATCGATTTTTTTCAACTAATTAATTACCTGAATCGATTCGTTCAACTACATTCAATTTAATACGATGAATCGATTTTTTTCTAACAAGCCAGCATCCTTATAGCCGTATGTCAGAATCGATTTTTGCAAGAATCGATTTTGTTCAACCAATAATCGATTTTTTGAATCAATTTTTTCTAACCAATTAATTACATGAATCGATTCGGTCAACTACAATTCGATTCGATGCGATGAATCGATTGTTTTCTAACAATCCGGCATCCCTAAAAAAGACGAGAATTATGCGTTTCACTGCGATCAGTGGGTGGGGGGATATTCCTTTGTCGCCAATTTTCTCGGAAACGGTGACAATTGTCTTGACAAATTTTTTACATCACTTTCTATATGTGCCGGACAGTGTTCTTATTTGCAGTAGGCCTGTAGCTCAATTTAGAAAGGTGGCGCAAGCCATTTTTCTGTTTTTTATAGCAATTTTTATAGCAATTTTTTATAGCAATAGCCGATTCTATAGATATAAATGAGTTTCATAAACAACATTTTGAAGGGGAGAAATGCCATTTCATTCTGCTTTTTTTGAAAATTTTTTGCAATTTTTTTTCACTATTGTTTCATCTTTTTACAAATGGACCGCGTTTCCAGAAGAAATTTTTTTCGGATCTATCCGATCGGATCTTCTGAGGGGAAAGCTCAAGCTTCAATTTGGTTCTTATTGAAAGTTGGTAGGATTTTTTTTCAAAAAGTTATCTTGTTTTTGGCGAAAGAAGACAAAATCTAGAAATTCCTACGTAACATGAAAACTTACTTTCAGAAAGAAATCTCAAAGAAGTGAAAAGTTGCGTCAGCGAATATTCTAGTCACTCCATTATTTTCAGATTTTTTTTTCGAAATTTTTTATCCGGCGAAACTTATTTTGAACTTGGGGCTGCGGTGAAATATTAAGATGCAAGATGTATATTTCAATTTTGAAAGCTTTTAAATTTTTGTGGACTAATTTCTTCGTTTACCACTTGGACTTTTGTCTCGTCGAAGAATAAATGGAAGGAAATGTTGCCGTATATTTTCGAGAGACTCGTTGAAAAGATGCCGTGCATAGCCCAAAAAGTCCTGAGTGCCAATGGTGGTTTCTCCGACGAGACACAAGTAAATCCAATTACGGAAATTGATATACCTGAGGTTCAACTAATACCGACAAAAAAAATTTCGAAAAAAAAATCTGAAAATAATTGAGTGACTAGAACAATCGCCGACGCAACTTTTCACTTCTTTGAGATTTCTTTCTGAAAGTGATAGTTTTCATGTTACGCAGGATTCGAATTTCTAGATTTCGTCTTCTTTCGCCAAAAACAAGATAACTTTTTGAAAAAAAATCCTACCAACTTTTAATAAATACCAAATTGAAGCTTGAGCTTTCCCCTAAGAAGATCTGATCGAAGAGATCCGAAAAAAAATTTCTTCTGGAAACGTGGTCCATCTGTAAAAGGGTAAAACAGTGATGAAAAACGGTCGTTTTCAAAATGACGTCCTAGTTGTAAAAAAAATCGCAAAAATTTTCAAAAAAAGCAGAATGGAACGGCATTTCTCCCCTTCAAAATGCCATTTATTATACTCATTCATCTATAGAATCAGCGAAATAGCATGCAAAAGAGTGAGGAAACTTTTTTAGACTTTTGTCCGGAAACTTTCCGACGGTAGTGTACATTTTTTTCAAATCTAATTGATAAAAACTTCTTTCTACATCCATATATACTTAGGTATTGAACCAAAATATTGTAAAATAATCATGCAATAATTCATATTATTAATTTTCGACGAAGACTTCATTTTTTTTAAATAAAATTGCGATAAAAAACACAAAAATGGCTTGCGCCACATTTCTAAATTGAGCTACAGGGCCTTCTTTTAGCGAGGTTTTTTCTTTCACCATATGTGAACTTTTGAGAGGCGGTAAATAAAAAAAAAATCACCTTATTTTTGAAACACCCTGATAAATATACTTTATAATATTGATAATGATATAAAAATGAAACTTTGAGCTCGAATAACTTTGAAACCAATAGACTTAGCTGAAAATTATAAGAAACATTTTTTTGTAGAGCGTCAAATTCTCTATGAAAACATGTGTGTGTTGTAATTTTGAATTCATTTTTCCCAGAGTTATAAAATTGTAAAGAACGGAAGGAATTTTTCTCATGTTATTTCCATATGTTCTCATATTATTTTTCTCATGTTATTTCCTGGGATTTCGCGTTTCAGAACTACTAGATATCGCCACCTCTGACTTGCACGGAGCGAATATATATGTGGGCAGATGAGGCAGATCCATTGTACTTTTCGACCGCAACCTGCGCGCTTGGATCAGCGATTTGGCTGCCGATTTTTCCCCAGAGAGTAGGTTATTAAAAAAAAAAGACGATCCTCCAATAAACTTTAAAACAATACAGTAAAATTCAATGCCTGTGAAAATTTTTGAATATCTTGTCAAGTCAATTTTTGAGCCATTTTCACGACTTTTCATGCCAACTCTATAAGCTTAAAGACTCATCGTATGAAGCGGCATTATTCTTCTTCAATCATGTGGTCCACGAGCCAGCTACACCACACCTTTCCTTATCGAAAGCGCGAGCGGAATTTTCCAGATCGACACAGCTTACCTAACGGTCAAGAGGGTGCCAGACATTACGAACCTTTTAAATGTGTAGATTTTTAGAGAAAGGTCTACTTCCAGTTTGATTTTTGGAGTAAACCCACCTGAACGATCACGAGGACGAAACTAGAGTCCTAATCGATAGGGAAGGTCGAGCAATTTGAGAAAAAATCAAGGTGCCCCTCCTCACCTGTGCAGTTAAGGTGTTATAGCTACGCTTGAACATCATTCATGTTCGTAATAAAACTCCCACATCCAACACGTAGTTTTTTTTTTTAATCGCAGCTCGAATCTCTCTGAATATAACAAAATATGGGTGCCACCGTTAGCCTGATCTGGAAAAATTGCCAGTCAGCCCAAAGTCACTTGGCTCTCAGGACCCTTATTAACCCTTTGTGCCATGGTGGCACTCTCAGAGTGCCACCTGCTTTAGAGCCATTTTTTGAGTAATTTTGGACGAATTAAAAATTTTTTTTTGGTGTTTCCGCATCAGTCATATTTTTATAAGTGAGAATTGATGTGCAATAATTTAAAATCATGGATGATTTTGTTTATGCACGTAAACAAACCTTAACAAATCGCAATGGTTCTAGATAAAATTCATTATCTCCGGAACTTTTCAAAGTACACATTTTTCCTTACGTGGGATTAGCTCAAAATTTTGTACTCGGTGGTTTTTGGGGTCGCTAATTACGATTCCGCCCTCAAAATTTCGAAATTCAAGATGGCGGATCCAATATGGCGGACTAAAAATGCAAAAATCCTTTGATGAAAGCGAAATTTGGTACCCGGGGGTTTTCGGGGTCACTGATTACAAATCTTCGATCAAACTTTGGAAATTCAAGATTGCGGATCCAATATAGCGGACTAAAAATGCAGAAATCGTTTGATGAAAGCGAAATTTGGTACCCGAGGGTTTTCAGGGTCACTGATTATAAATCTTCAATCAAACCATAGAAATTCAAGATGGCGGATCCAATATGGGGGACCAAAAATGCAAAAACCGTTTGATGAAACCAAAAGTTGGTACTCAGGGGTTTTTGGGGTCGCTCATTACAAATCTGCACTCATAAGATGGGAATTCAACATGCAAAAATCGTTTCATCCTTTCGTGACCGCTTTTTTCGTGAACTTTGTGTTTCATAATCATTTTCTAAGCAGTTTTGACCGAATTTTTGAACTTTTGTTGGTTTCGCAGCATCAGTCATGTATTCAAGATGAAGAATTGGTCGCCACTCGGGGTTCCACTAGAATTGACAATCTTCTGCATAAAGTTCCGCACTCAGTCAAAACCAGAGACACGAACGAGGACGTGGCGGCTGTTGTCTCCATTTTTTTGTTTTTTTGTTTTTTGAATTTTTTTTTTGTTTTTTTTTTTGTACTTTTTATGTTTTTTTTTGTAGCTTTTTTCTCATTTTTTGTGTACTTTTCAGATTGATTTCTTCGTTTACAAAATAATGAACCTAGCAAGTCACCGGATTGACATTTTCTTATTTTTCGATCGTTTTTCAAATTTCAATCATCCATATTGAATCCGCTATCTTGAATTTTTGATATTTTATTGGGCAATCATAATCAGCAACCCCAAAAATCCAAAAATATACATTTTCATCATATTTGCACCGTTTTGTAAATTTTTATCCGCCATATCGGATACGCCATGTTGAATTTTGACATTTTGAGGGTAGAATCGTAATCAACGACCCCGGAAACCCCCGAGTACCAAATATCATGCGGTTTGAGTTCATTTTTGCATTTTCAGCCGCCATATTGGATCCGCCATTTTGAATTTTGAAAATTTGAGGGTGGAATCGTAATCAGCGACCCCGAAAACCCCCGAGTACCAAATATCATGCGGTTTGAATTCATTTTTACATTTTTGGCCGCCATATTGGATCCGCCATTTTGAATTTTGAAAATTTGAAGGTGGAATCGTAACCAGCGACCCCAAAAACCCCCGAGTACCAAATATCATGCGGTTTGAATTCATTTTTGCATTTTCGGCCGCCATATTGGATCCGCCATTTTGAATTTTGAAAATTTGAGGGTAGAATCGTAATCAGCGACCCCGAAAACCCCCGAGTACTAAATTTCAAGCCGATTGCACTGAAAATAAAAAGCGTGACACAAAGGGTTAATTTTTCGGAAGCGACCGTACTATACTTTCCTCACGAAACAGGCGGTTGCTTTTTTTTCAATTACGTAACTCAATTACATTTCTTTTTCACGAAAATAATGGCCATCGCTTGCTTCGAATTTAGAATTTTCTGCCAAAAAATACACTGAAAAACCGAATTGGTTACACTATCCATCAAAGGTTTCCGAACAAAATTGTGAAAAAGTCTCGGAGCCATTTTTGATGCTATTTTGCAGATAGTATAGATAAACAAGTTTAACGAACGCCGTTTTGATAGGAAGGAATTCCTTTTTAATTTGCTTTTTTCGAAAATTTTCTACGATTTTTTTTTACATCCACTGCATCCTTTTGACCACGACCATTTTCCATCTTTTTTTTTTTAACGGCCCTAGCGGATTTCGTGACCAGTTTTTTGTGGTCGGAATTGGAGCTGGTCGCTTTTGTATAAAAGATGACCAGTTTTTCGTGGTCAGCAGTACTTTTTTTGTACCGGATGTGACGTGTAATCCTGGTCGGTTCAACTAACATGTCCCAGTCGTCTTGATTATAGTGGAGCCTGATTTCAGGACCGTAAGCTGGTCGTTCTGACCAGAGGCATGTGGTCAAAATGACCACCGAATCCAGCGTCCGAAAAGGCATTCCACCGGAGTATACTGGTCGGAACGACTAGCTTGTAACCCAGCTAACGAGTCGTTCTGACCACGGACTGCTGTATTGCCAACAATAGGACAACAAAAAGAGTTTAAACAAATCGAAGAAAACCGATTGATCTGAGTGAGGTTCGATCCCGGGACTCTCGGAGTTCGAGCCTGGAGCGCTATCCACTGCACTACCAAACATTCTATGACTGGTGTATAACGAAACTGATATATAACTCGTGAATCATGATTTATATGTGAGTTTCGTTGTTCCTCAGTTATAAAATGGCTGATAGTGCAGTGGATAGCACTCCAGGCTCGAACTCCGAGGGTCCTGGGATCGAACCTCACTCAGATAGGCTGGTTTGTTTTTCAATTTATTTAAATTCTTTTTGTCGTTCTGTTCTATCGAGAACCCTGGTCAAAACGACCAGTTCGTCACTTATTTAACCAGCGAGTCGTTCCGACCCGGGTACTCTGGTCGGAACGACCAGTTCGTCACCCAACCAACGAGTCGTTCCGACCACGGCGATGTGGTCGGAACGACCGACATGAATACGTCACATCCGGTTTAGTCCGACCACGAATAACTGGTCAACTTTTGTACAAAAACGACTAGGAAAGCTGGTCAAGAAATTCGCTGGGGGGGGGGGGGGGCAACGACAACTTTTCAGAGTTTTGACTGAAGTTAATTGGAAACTAAAATTTTGAGAAAAAAATCGGAAAAAATTCTGGTGAATTCAGGAAAAATAAACGCATTTTTTTACCCTCTTAAGATTTTTTCAAACGTCAATAGTTCCCGTGGTACGTGGACCACGAGAACCATTGAGTTTTGAAAAAAATTCTCACGAATTCAGGAAAAACACGTATTTTTTGACTCTCTTAAGATTTTTTTAGGCTTTTGAAGAGTGTGTCATAACTCAAAACCTTTGTTGACGGAATCATGAGCATCGAAATGATGATAGAAATATTGACAGTAATCAGTAGTTAACAATATCGATTTTGAAGAAAGAGATTCACTAATAAAATGGTAAATTCTGAATTGATCATGAATTTTTTTCCCTATATTTTGTAGGACCTTGAATAAGTTCTCGCTGTTTCCTAACAAAAGGCATAACTAGGACTACGTGCATGTAATTGCAGGTGGTATTATATTTACAAAGAAGTACTGTCAGTAAGCTTAAATTTTAGTGTATGTTAGTTCGCCACAGTGTAAACAACGTATTTTTTTTTAGTTCTAAAAATGTCGAGTTTTGTGCCAAGTAAAGAGTATTTGCGGGGAATTTTATTGCACTATTTTATTCAAAAGAAATCTGCAGCTGAAGCACACAGAATTCTTGTTGAGACTTACGGTGAGTATGCTCTGTCGGAAACGACATGCAGAGACTGGTTTCGACGATTCAAAAATAATGATTTTGATCTTGGAGATGAAGAACGCTCTGGCGCACCAAAATGTTTGAAGACGAAGAATTGGAGGAATTACTTGACGAAGATTCATGTCAGACGCTAGATGAACTTGCAAAATCATTGCGAGTCGATGACACAACAGTTTCGAAACGTTTGAAAGCGCATTAGGAATGATCCAGAAGAAAGGACATTGGGTGCCGTATGAATTGAAGCCAAGAGACGTCGAACGGCGTTTTTGCACGTGTGAACTGCTCCTTCAAAGGCAAAAAAGGAAAGGTTTTTTGCATCGTATCGTGACTGGCGATGAGAAGTGGATACTGTACGATAACCCTAAGCGTAAAAAATCGTGGGGTAAGCCCGGGCATGCATCAACATCGTCTGCAAAGCCAAATATCCATAGTTCGAAACTGCTGCTCTGCATTTGGTGGGATCAACAGGGTATAATGAACTGCTCAAACCGAACGAAACTATCACGGGTGATCGTTATCGACTGCAATTGATGCGATTGAGCCGAGCCCTACAGGAAACGGCCGCTATAAGAGCAGAGACACGAAAAAGTGATTTTGTTACATGACAACGCTCGGCCACATGTTGCGAAATCGGTGAAAAACTACTTGGAAACGCTTAAATGGGAAGTCCTGCCCCACCCGCCGTATTCACCGGACATAGCCCCTTCCGATTATCACCTTTTCCGTTCGATGGCACATGGCTTGGCTGAGCAGCGCTTCCATATTCTTATGAAAATACCAAAAAACGGGTCGATTCTTGGATAGCCTCAAAAGACTTGTCGTTTTTCCGACGTGAAATTCATATGCTGCCAGAAAGATGGGAGAAAGTAGTGGCTAGTGATGGACAGTATTTTGAGTAACATGTTTTTTACCACATTCTTCAAATAATTCATTAACTTTCACAAAAAAACAGCGAGAACTTATTCAAGGTCCTATTTAACAATTATGGTAAAAATATTAGCATAACAGTCATCGAGAACTGATCCTGTGATCTCTTTCCCTAATTATTACCGTCAATATTATTATCATCATTACAATCCTCATGATTCCGTCAATAAAAATAATGTACGAATAGGTTTTAAGTTATGACGACATACATTATTGGGGAAAAAATGGATTGAGACAATATAAATTTTCGATGTGATATATTCTCATAATCATTCATCTGGCATACAATTTAGTAAATTTTTTATGTTTTTAATTCACCTTCGTCAAAGACTATTATAGAGTAAATATGTTATGTGCAATTGAAAAAGTCATTGATAATGCATTAAACGTGAAAAAAAAAATGTGGGAAACTAGGACATATAAAAAATGTCCAGCTCACCCCTGAGGGATCAGCGAGTCCTAAAAAAATTTGAAAAAAATCCCAATTGGGACTAAGGACTTGTGTGGACAAGTGAGACCCAAAATAAGTCCCTAATGGGACTTATTCCTGTGACGTCATGAGTCCCAAATTAGGGCTCAGAGTCCCAAATAGTGTCTTTTTTTGCGACTGATCTTTGACAAAATTCCTAACTCGCACCGAGTGAAGGGGAAAAAGTCCCATTTGGGACTCAAAAGTGAATCTTACTTGTCCTCTTAAGTCCGAAATCCCGAGTCCCAATTGGGACTTTTATCGGAACTTTTTCCAGAGACTCACTGATCCGCCAGGAATGACCAGTTAAAACCTATTCTACAAATTTTCCCTGTTGTTGGGGGTTTGAATAAAGTATATTCGCCCCTTAAAATTTCAAACAATTATTTCGTTGAGGTAGAAAAAAGTTACAGCTGTCTGAAAACAGCGATTTTTCAGAAATTTGAGACACCGTGTATAAAAAAGAACGTGGTAAAATATATAAAAATTCGTATAGATAATGACAGAATTAACCTAGATACTTGAAAAATTATTGCTCTGACGGCGTTTCGAAAATACGTTAAATTTTGTGAAAATAGTAATTCAAGAAAAGGGTGCTAATTTAACCGGATTTTCGTTTGGAGTAAAAATCTATTTTTTTCTCAAAAGTACAAAATTGGAGAAGAACAATGCCGCATCATGCGAGTTTTTAAACTCCGTAGATGAGTTAGCACGAAAAACGTTTCTTAGAGTGTGTACAAGAGATGCAGGAACTGTCTCCTGACATCCCCTCAATTCTATATCAACTGGCATAATTATCGTTCAATTTATTGATAAATATTTTCAGATCAGAAAAACGAAATCGAAAAAACGAGTTATTTTATGATGGTTTTCTTGTTTTTCTTGTTTTTTTTTTTTTTTTTTTTCAAGTTTTTCTTTTTCAAAATATATAATTTCGAAGTCAGGAAATTTGTTGTTTTTTGAATTTTTATCAAGCTATACGATTTCATCAGTTGGGAGTTATTTTAGGCTTTTTAAAATATTTTTTGCGCTGCAACTTTTGTAAGCGACATTTTTAAGATAGAATGTACAAACTTAAAAAAAACGGTGTCTTGAGATGTGACCTTGAAAATAAAATTTGCGGGTATTTTCCATATCACATTATTACTAGGCGATTTAAGCGCGATAACTTCTTGTCTGACGTTATTTTTAATTATGAAACAAACCTCAACATTATTCGAACCGGTAATTGAATTTGAAAAAATAAATTATACACAAAAGATTATTCTTTATCAAAATTGTTCAAGCTTTAATAAAATTTCTCTTTTGTGAAATATATTAAGAATAATTTTTCTTCGTTATCGTTAATTCCGATGCATGACTTGTCAAGAAGGAATCTGAGCTGTCATGAACATTTGAAAAGCCAGCTGTCATCATTGTAACAATTGAGAGCAGACAGAATAACTTCAGAGTCGTTCTTGGTCTACGTGTAATGACATAGCGAACCAATCAGAATCGCGGAAAAGCGGTGACAATGAACAGCTAATCCACGCGTCAAACCTTACTTTACATAAAAAGGAAAGGATCAGCAGGCCGATACGCAAATCCAGATCAATCGGAGGCACGGTCTTACATACAGGTCTGGAAACTCGGCCAAAATCAAGTGGTGGGGGTAGGACGCTTATGGAAGCACTGGAGTAGTTTTAAATTCCGTCACTACTCGTCTCTCCGATCTATCCGCCTACTGTGCATTCTCAAACCCAACCTCAAAACCCCCGTGTCGGAATATTGTGCTGTCATACGTTGTGTTGTGCTCCGGTTGAGCTCAAAATTATATTATTAAATTAAAAAAAAGAAAAGATTTTTGAAAAATTGGCAAAAATGCCAAGACGGTGCGTGGTTCCTTATTGCAATACCGGCCGCAAAGCCGATAATGCGAAGGTGTCATTTTTCCACATTTTATTCCTTCTAATTATTTCAATTTAAAAAACCTCGAACCTCTGCTAAAGGAAAATAAAAAACTACGAGTTTACTAAAATATTTGTTTTTATTATTTAAATAAGAAATATACTTACATATTTATTATTAATGGCAGTTGCAACTAACATACTTAGCGGCCGTATTTATATGATAAAAAAAAAAAGAAAGACATGGGGATTCGAACCCAAAATATCTTGATAATACGCAAGGATCTTAGTCACTGAGCCACAATCGACAAGTTGTTGGTATATTTCAAAATCTCTCATGTGTTTCGCATCCGCTTGGGTTGAAAAGCTAGCGCTGTCTCTATCTCACTTCCCCCACCCATCGTCATCGCGCCGGAGTTTAGATCGCAGCGATCACAGAGGACAAAATATGAATTACACGTCTGGCATCAATAAGCGAACTACCCCCACTACGGGAGTTTCCAGACCTGTATGTAAGACCGTGATCGGAGGTATGATGGGCTTTTCGGAACCTTATCCATAAGTCAAAATCTAGGGGCCCCCAGCACCTCCGTAAACTTGGCCGGACAATTTAAGCTTTTCCAATTTTTTATTAATCATATCATTCAGTGGTCGTTGAGTGGTGATCAGTACCTTAATTAAAATATTTAGTGGTTACCAGTTATTTTATAATTGAATAAACAAAATTTGAGTGCAAGTTGGCCGAACATTTTCTGTTTTTTCATGAAATCGATTAGATCGAGAGCGAAATCGATGTAGAATCGTTCAGTGGTCATGAATAAGCGAATTGTATCGTTAAGTGGTCAATAGATTTATAAATAACTTGAAAAAAGTATTTTCGAATTTTCCAACCAGTTGGCTAGATTTAGCCGGTCAAAATGGTTATTACTCAACCGATCGTATTCTAATAAGTCTCAATCGAAAGAAAATCGTATGGTGGTGAATAGTAGTATGATTAAAATGTTTAGTAGTATCTAGTTGTCTGATAATTAAATAAATAAAATTTGGGTGCAAATTGGCCGAACATTTTTTATTTTTTCATGAAATCGCTTAGATCAAGCGCTAAATCGATGTAGAATCGTTCAGTGGTCACGAATAATTAAATTAAATCGATAAGTAGTCAATAGATTATTGCGAAAACTATTTCGAAAACTAGAATAAAGTACAAAACGATCGCTGGATGTAACAGGTGTTACATCCAGGTGTTACAATATGCGGCCACCTTCGTATGTTATTTATGTTCGCATTTGTTGTCGATATTGAAATTGGAATAGTTTAATAAAAACTGCAAATTGTGATTTTTTCGAGGCTTCACATTTTTTCGTTCGCGTGTGTTTCATAGAATTTCCGTTGCTCAAAGTTTCGCTCACTTTGCTCGTGAATCTAGTGAAAATTTCTTGAATTATATTTCCATTATCGATTTAATTTAATTATTCGTGACCACTGAATGATTCTACATCGATTTAGCGCTTGATCTAAGTGATTTCATGAAAAAATAAAAAATGTTCGGCCAATTTGCAACCAAATTTTATTTATTTAATTATCAGACAACTAGATACTACTAAACATTTTAATCAGGCTACTATTCACCACCATAGTACGATTTTCTTTCGATTGAGACTTATTAGAATACGATCGGTTGAGTAATAACCATTTTGACCGGCTAAATCTAGCCGACTGGTTGGAAAATTCGAAAATACTTTTTTCAAGTTATTTATAAATCTATTGACCACTTAACGATACAATTCGCTTATTCATGCCACTGAACGATTCTACATCGATGTCGCTCTCGATCTAATCGATTTCATGAAAAAACAGAAAATGTTCGGCCAACTTGCACCCAAATTTTGTTTATTCAATTATAAAATAACTGGTAACCACTAAATATTTTAATTAAGGTACTGATCACCACTCAACGACCACTGAAAGATATGATTAATAAAAAATTGGAAAAGCTTAAATTGTCCGGCCAAGTTTACGGAGGTGCCCCCAGCGTCGTCAGTGTATTCGTGCAGCGGCGCACGGATCTCGAACAGTGCCACGGTGGCTGTGATGCACACTAACTGTACACCCCAGGAAAACCGTGCCAATGCCAACCAATGCCACCAATGACCAATCGCGCCTGGGTCGCTTGGAAGACAGCGAACGGACAGGACCTCCAGAAAGTAACAAAAGTGAAAGCATATCATATCAAATCAAAACCAAATAAAAAAAAAAAACACAAGTGGAAAATTAAAAATAAAATAAAATAAAATAAAATAAATAATTAAAGGAAAAAAGCAACAGGACCCCTGAAAAAGGAAAAGGCCGGTAAAACCACAACATAGATCACAAGCGATCAAAAATCGAGGCCAGGCGACCACGAGGACGCATCCCCGGCAGAGAGGTTGGCTTAAACGAAGAAGGAAAAAAAAAAAAAACAGGTAACAAATCTACCAAAAGTTTAACCCTCAATATCTAACATTCAAACATATAAAATCTAGTAAATAAACTATTTAAACATTCAATAAAAGAGAAAATGAGTAAGTTAAGAAAGAAACCTACGGGGAAAAACACAAATGACGAATCCACAAGTTTCTGTGGAGAAAACTTAGACAATTTAGATATAGAAGCAGTTAGAGAAATGATAGTAGGGTCGAGCCCCAATCTGGAAATAGAGATGGACCCTATAGCGAAAAAAAGAAAAATTCACCAAATATTAAACATAGAAAACGCGGCGGGAAGAAAAAAAGAGAAAGAAAACTCCAGGGAAGGGGAAGAACACTCTTTCGCGACATGGGCGGAGCAAGCCAAACAAACCCCCCAATATAAAAACAGATACACGTCGAGAAGCCAAGCTCCATACACAGTCATGATTACAAGCAATAACAATAGAGAGACAAGGCAAGCAAACGAAAACATAAACACCAGCACTGAGGGAGCTGTAGGAAACATTCACCCTATGATTATAGGAAAAAAACTGAAACAGAAAATAAAAGATATCATGGAAATCAAAAGGAAAGGAAGGAATTTAGTCGAAATAACTTTCTCAAATTATCAAGCGGCTAACCTCTTAGTAAGCACGCAAGGCTCATGTCTCCCAAATAATTGGAAGGCGTTTCAAGAATTGGAATCGCAAAGGAGGTAGAACCGACACTTACAGTAGAAGAGATAATGGAAGGGATAGAGTGGAGTAGCGACCCCATCCGAATTTTAAGAATCGAGAGAATAAATAGAAGGGTCCAATCTGAGGATGGAAATAACTTTAAGATTATACCCACTGCCATTATCAAAATCTTTTTCGATGGCACAACCTTACCTGAAAACTTGATAATTTACAAAACAAGAGTGTGGATAAAACCATACGAATTCAGAGTAAAGAAATGCAAAAAATGCCACAGATTCGGACATCTGGAGAGTCAATGCAGAGGAAAAGTACGTTGCAACAACTGTGGAGGTAACCATTCCTCGCAGGACTGCAATAGCTCCTCATCAACCTGTGCGAACTGTGGAGGAAACCACCAAGCCTCAGATCCTAGCTGCGGCGAATTGGTGAAACAAAAAATAATCTACAGAATAATGGCCTATGAAAATATAGACAAAGATGAAGCAACAAAAATAATACAGAAAAATAAAATACACAACTTTTACAGAGCAGAAACCTGGATCCAACGCCAAAGAAGGCCGACTGAGGATCAAGGTCGAAACGAGTGGCTAACCTCCAACAACAACTCGCCAGACTTTTCCCCAGCAGAATTCCCTCCACTGAAGAGCGCTCCACTCTCTCACCACCACACAGAAGGACAAATCAAGAAACAACAACAAAAAACACTTCTGACAAAAAGAAAGATTCCAAAAAGAGCAACTAGCCAAGAAGAAAGGGAAGAGCAAAGAACAAACGAAACCCAAAAAACGGAAGAAACCACGATCACCGAGTCCCAGGACAATAAACACTCAAAAGAACACTCTCCGAAACAACGTGAAATAAGAGCCATCAAAGAGGTAAAAAACACTACAGAGAATAACACACACAATATAGCGCAAGCAAAAAACATAGAAGAAACGACATCTAGAACCCCCGAAAAATCAAATGAAGAAAGAGTACTCCAAACGATAGAAGAGGACAAAATGGACACAACACCAATTCCAACAACAGAACAAATCCTTGATACCCAAGTTGATACATAAAGACGTGAGTTGCCGCTTTTTCCTCTCGCCTAAGTGGACCAACCGAGAATCAAGTAAGAATAATAAAAAAATAAAATAAAATAAAATAAAAACTCTTCTAACGTGGGAGAAAAATTGAGAATAGGACAGTGGAACGCACGAAGCGTAATAGGAAAAGCGCATGAAATTCCAGCTATTATTAACGAAAGAGATATTATAATATTCACGGAAACATGGTTGAAAAAAGAAACTAACTTTAAAATTCCAGGTTTTGAAATAATAAGAAAAGACAGACCAGGAACACAAACGGGAGGAGGTGTTTTAATTGGACTGAGAAAGGGTATAAAACATAGAATAATATCTTTACCAAGCAATCTTTTCAATCAAAAAGAAATAGAACTAATAGCAACAGAAATAATCATGGACGGACCAAAAAATCTAATAGTAATTAGCATTTACAGAAACCCCAACACAACAACGAAAACGCAAACATGGAATTCTCTCCCAAACCACTTATCGACCATCCCGAACGCTAACTTCATCATAGGAGGTGACTTCAACGCCCACTCTCCACTCTGGGGCAACAAGCAATGGAACACTGCCGGCAGAAACCTCAACAAGGCCATTAGAAGCTTTGACTTCAACATAATTAACGATGGTTCACCGACATATTATAATCACTTCACAGGAAACTCAGCCTTAGACTTAACCATCGTAAACTCAAGCTTCACCCTATCCTGCACGTGGGAAACAACAAATGACCTTCACGGCAGTGACCACGTGCTAATAAACATAACGGTCAACGGACAATCATGCACACATAGGCCAAATAGACCGGCAATAAATACCAACAAAATGGACTGGATACACTTTTCACAATCACTGGAAAGGACGAAACTACCACAAAATATAAAAATAGGAAAAATAATCGAGACATACTCACAAATATGCGAAAAAATACAATCAGCTACACTAAGCTCCGGTGGGAAGATAAAAAAACCTTCGAGTAACCTCACAAAAAAAACAAATTACAAAATTTGGTGGAACGAGATGTGTGAAGAAGCGATAAAGGAAAGAAGAACAGCCTTTAAAAGATATCTAGCACAAAAAAATGAAGAAAACCTCCAACTGTGGATTGAAGTAGACAAAAAAACGAAATTGACTCTCAAAAAAGAAAAAAGAAACTCATTCAAAAAATATACGGAGACAATAACACCAGAAATACCCTCAAAAGAAATCTGGAGCAAGATAAGAATTTTCAACGGCAATAATTCATCAACATCCAACTCTTCAAAAGGAGAAAGCAACAGGAAAAACGCTCTAGAGTACATAAACAAAATAGCCCCCCCATTTTGTTTCCAACCACCCACAATTCCACTAGAAGGGACACAAAGAAGAATCACAGCGAACGGGATCTGGATCCCCTGCTCGCTAGACGAAATCAACACAATTGTCTAGAACCTAAAAGCAAAGTCAGCCGGAGGAAGAGACCAAATTACCAACAACATTCTGAAAGCTTTACCAAAAAACTTCCTCTCGAGCATAGTTGAGCTATTCAATAAAATACTAAACTCTGGCTTAACTCCACTTCAATGGAACCTATACGATATCTGCCTCATCCCAAAACCGGAGAAGGGATTCAGGCCCATCGCATTGGCCTCTTGTTTCTTAAAACTATTTGAAAGAATAGTAAAAAACAGACTAGATTATTACCTCGAGACGGATTTAATAATCCCAAGTTTCCAATTTGGCTTCAGAAAATCAAAATCCTGTACGGATAATATTGCGATCCTCACAACGGACATACTCAACGCCTTCGCTAGAAATGAGCAAACAGTGGCCCTCTTTCTAGACATAGAAGGGGCATACGATAATATCATCCCAAATATTCTGGTATCGGAACTAACCGAGCTCAGAATCCCTCTCAGCATCATAAGAATAATCGCAAATTTAATTTGCAAAAGAAACGCAAACTTCTACACAGATGGAGAACTTATCGAAAACAGAGAAATCTGCAAAGGCCTACCTCAGGGCTCGGTCTTAAGCCCCATGCTCTTCAATGTCTATCTTAAGGACATAGCAAACTACATAGGAGACAACTGCCGAATCCTGCAATACGCGGACGATATCGTCATATACACAAAAAACAAGGACGTTAAAAAAGGCATAGAAGAACTTGAAAACGGAATGAGAAAACTAATTCCATGGATAGAAAACAGAGGACTAAATATTTCCGAAAAAAAAACAAAGCTCATGATCTTCACAAAGAAAAGAAACCCCATAGAAGCAACAACCATAGAAATCAAAGGAACTACGATACAAAGATCGCACACAACAAAATTTTTAGGAACAATTTTGGATTCTAAATTAAACTGGAAAGCAATGATCAAAGAAACAAAAAATAAAGTCCAACAAAGCATAAATATCTTAAAAGTGCTCGCCCATAAATCGTGGGGTTCCCACCCAAGCACACTGATAACGATATACAAAGGACTAATAAGAGCGAGATTAGAATGGGCATATGCTTGCTCTCACTCCAGTTCTAAAACAGCCTTAAAATCCTTAGAAAGGTGTCAGTCACAAGCACTGAGACTAATACAAGGATGTTTTCAATCTACTCCATGCAACGTGCTGAGAGAATTAACAAAAGAAACCACTATATACACAAGAGCAGAAACCCTCGCCACAAGATACATAACAAATGTTTTGGCGATTCAAAATCATCCACTAATACCGAAACTAAAGCTTCTAGCTGAATTATTCAAAAAAAGGAACAAACCCCCAGAGTATTGCAAGTCCTTCCTATTCAAAACATGGGAGCGCAAGTCTACACAACTAACAAATCTTCCGAAAATGTACAGCTTAACAATGGCTCCGTGCTACGCTTTCCACATCAAACCACAACTGACAGCAATCAAACCAGACACGGAAACAGGCTCGTACATACTAACAAAAAAACCATCTGAGGCGCAAAAAATCTTCCAGGAAAAACTGAAAATCAAGTGGAAAGACTGGGTCCATGTATACACAGATGGCTCGAAAAAAAAAGGAGAAAAATACACAGGATTCGCATTCCACATCCCCTCAATGAACATAGACAAAAAATTTAAGATCACTGGCGAAGCCAGCATCTTTGACGCGGAAGCATCGGCAATAAAAGAAAGTTTAAGCTTCATGAAACACAAAGAAACAAGAAAAAATATACTGATATGTTCCGATTCCCTAAGTGTCCTCCTATCTCTCAATCAGGCGGAGATAAACGCAAGATGCAACCCATCCGTCCTGGAAATAAAATCACTGCACAACCGTATAACAACAAGTGGTAGAAAAATTGAGCTCATATGGTGCCCATCACACAGGGGAATCAAAGGAAACGAAGCAGCAGATAAGCTTGCAATAAACGCAAATATTTCGGGCACAATGAAAAACTTCCTCCTCCCTCCAAGAACCATAATAAAGAAATCCGAAATAGAAATAAAAAGGAAGGATAAGGAGCTGCTTCAACGATCCTTGGAGGAAAAGGGAAAGGTCTACGGCTCTTTAACTGATCTGTCAGAAAAAAAGGCATGGTTCACGAACTCCGGACTACACAGGAAAGAAATATGCTTAATAAATCGCATTAGGACAGGGCATATAGGTGTGGGAAGCCATCTCTTCCGAATCGGAATCTTAACCACCCCAGACTGTCCTTGCGGTAACGAAATTCAAAGCCTAAACCATATTTTCTGGCAGTGCAGCCATACAAAAACACATACAAAAACACTACAAAACAATCTACAAAACTTGAAACAATTTCCCCCATACGAAATTAGGAGCTTAGCCTTTTCAAAATCGGAAAAAATTTTGAAGGAAATATGCAAATTTGCAAAAGAGATTAAGGAATTCTGTCAATTAACTTATGAATAATCTGGAGGTAAGAACTTCAAATGTAAATAATGTAAATAAAGAAATAAAAAAAAAAAAAAAAAAAAAAATACATAAAAAAAATAAATAAATAAATCAAAACAAAACAAAATAAAATAAAAAATTAAAAAGACATATATAGATATATATATATACATGCGTAGATACACATATGTATATGTATATATATATATGCTATGCTATAGCATAAAACAAAACAAATGTAAAAAGAGATAATAGAAAATATATACTTATTGATAAAAAAAAAAAAAAAAAAAAGGGATCAAATAAAAAGAAACAAAACAAAATTAAAAATCAAGCCAACCTTGCCGGGGAAACGTAAAAAACCAGATCCTCGGAATGAGGTCTCCACGCCATCTAACGTGAATTTAAACCTTTTTACCAATCGACGAGTTCCCAAGAAGGGAAGGAGAGAACAAAAAAAAAAAAAAAAAAAAAATATATACATATATAACAATGAAAAGCACTCCAAACCCATTGGCCGATACGGGAATCCAGAGGCCAGGTGGGACTGCCTCAATCGAGGCCCCACCAAACGGAAGAAGAAGAAGAAGAAG
>JBBLXU010000327.1:0-30984 GCA_037893425.1 Campoplex nolae | reverse complement strand
CAAACGTAAAAAAATTTGATCGTAAAAAAATTCTGAACGAAGTACTTGGCGAGTTCGTGATCATGATCTATACACTACGCTAATTTCATGGAAAAATCCTCGCCAAGTACTTTCCAACTCGCCAAGTTCAGAATTTTTTTACAATCTAATTTTTTTACGTTTGCAATTTGGTTGGTGACACAGTTGAATTTCCGAACTTTATTATTTTTTCTATCAACATCAAACCGTATTTGAAAATTCATTGAAACGCAGTAAAGCTTTCCGTATTTGGCCACGTATACTTCAACAGATCTTAACTTATTTTGTAACTTTTTTTGTATAGGCTTATCTAGAAGTTGGAACGACTCGCCCTGAATCGTTTACAGACAACAAGCTCATGATTCATAATGAAATGTAAACTCCATATCAAATTTTGCATTTCAATGGAATTTCGGATTCGTAATCGAATCGTAAAACCCCTACATATAATATTTCCCAGCTATAGCGATATTTTCAATTTCTTGTTCTTCCATGCGTTAGATCCGCCAGTTTAAATTTGGAAAATTAGACATTGGATTCATAATCGTTAACCTCGGAAGGCTTTTATAAAAAATTTCATAGCCTGAGCGATTTTTTTCATTTTTTGTCCACCTCATTTAAACCGTCATGTTGAACTTTGAAAAACGCTTTTCGGATTTGTATTCAGCGACCCTTGAAACATAAATTTTCATGAAAATATTGTTATGGTTATGACCAAATTTCACCAGGCACAAGTTTTTTTCCAAAAATACAGCGATTTTTAGGCTATATTTGTTTACGATAAAAATTCTTGTTCGAGAAGCGATTTCCGCGGGTAACACACGGTTAGGTTCATGCCTCATGATCATACAAAAACTTATCTTGTTCAAAAATATCCAGAGAATGATATTTTAGAGCTGAAAACTGTTGTCAGGAAATAGATGTTGCATATGTGATACCATGCATAAAAAAATTGAATGGATTCATGAAAAAATCTCAGAAAAAGGCACGAGATCACGAAAGCTTTCTTGTCCGAAATCTAAATGATGATTTGCGGAAAATTCGTCGAAAACAATTCGTCGAAAACAATTTGTCGAAAACAATTCGTCGAATCACAATTCGTCGAAAACCCAATTCGTCGAATCACAATTCGTCGAATCACAATTCGTCGAATCACAATTCGTCGAATCACAATTCGTCGAATCACGATTCGTCGAATCACAATTCGTCGAATCACCATTCGTCGAATCACAATTCGTCGAATCACCATTCGTCGAATCACAATTCGTCGAATCACAATTTGTCGAATCACAATACTTTAAGATTTTGCCGAAAATACGTTATAAATACTGTTTTTAATCGTTGGTTACGTCCGGAACATCTTTCGATGTGTGTGTGGAATCGTTGGGTGGGTTTGGAGCACCTTCGATGTGTATGTGGAATCGATGGGTGGGTTTGAAGCACCTTCGATGTGTTTGCGGAATCGTTGGGTGGGTTTGGAGCACCTTCGATGTGTGTGTGTGGAATCGTTGGGTGGGTTTGAAGCACCTTCGATGTGTGTGTGGAATCGTTGGGTGGGTTTGAAGCACCTTCGATGTGTGTGCGGAATCGTTGGGTGGGCTGGGAGCACCTTCGATGTGTGTGCGGAATCGTTGGGTGGGTTTGGAGCACCTTCGATGTGTGTGTGGAATCGATGGATGGGTTTGGAGCACCTTCGATGTGTGTGTGGAATCGATGGGTGAGTTTGAAGCACCTTCGATGTGTGTGCGGAATCGTTGGGTGGGTTCGGAGCACCTTCGATGTGTGTGCGGTATCGTTGGGTGGGCTAGGAGCACCTTCGATGTGTGTGTGGAATCGATGGGTGGGTTTGAAGTACCTTCGATGTGTGTGCGGAATCGTTGGGTGGGCTGGGAGCACCTTCGATGTGTGTGGAATCGTTGAAAACATCTTAACACGCTAATTATAAAAAAAAATATTTGAAAAACCCAAAAAAAATAATAAAAAAACAAAAAAAATAACAAAAAAAATATTTAAAAAAAAACAAAAAAAATATGTAAAAAAAAAAACAAAAAAAAATAAAAATGGAGTCAGATATCCGCTACGTCCTCGTCGTTGACTCCGGGTGCAGCTAAAAGCGGGCATAAAAAAGAACATTTATGTTTAATTTAGTTCGACGAATTGTGATTCGACGAATTGGGATTCGACGAATTGCGATTCGACGAATTGTGATTCGATGAATTGTGATTCGATGAATTGTGTTTCGACGAATTGTGATTCGACGAATTGGGTTTCGACGAATTGGGTTTTCGACGAATTGTGATTCGACGAATTGTTTTTTCGACGAATTGTTCTCGACGAATTGTTTTCGACGAATTGTTCTCGACGAATTTTCCCCAGACGCTAAATGATATACAATAAAATATGCAGATATCACCCCAGACGGAACAGACGATCAGCAATCACCGCTGTAATGATCATTTGCCTAACTATTTCATCGATGCAGGCACCTTTAAAAATACGAAAAAAATCGAAATTATGGATATCACAAGCTACGGATTTTTCCATACATGCAAAAATATATTTAGAAACTCGGTGAATTTTTTCAGAAAAATCGAAAGGGTCCAAGTTTTGAAAAAAAAATATTTTTGAATAAAAAGTGGAAAAAACATATAAAAATCAGTTTTTATTTTTTTTCCGATTTCTTTTTATAAAACTACGATTCAAGACGAAGAAAATGACCCACTATTATTTTTTGATACCCATGTTTCCGTCTGAGTTATGGGCATTTAAAAAAATTTTGTGTGAATTTTTGAAAAAATCACCATCTTATTACAGGTTGAGATAAAAATCCAAAAAAATTCCATACAACTTCTTTCAGTAAGTACTAACAGATAAAAAATTTTCAAAAAAATCGAAAGTGGTGAGGGTCACGGGCTAGGTGGTTTGGCGTGGAATGCCCCATATACTAGTTATTTATTTAGTCCATCAAATTATCAAGTGGGACTCACGCGTTTTATTCAGGGATCAGACTTCTTTTACTGTTGATAGAAGAACTGCTCAAGTATCGAATTGGATAGCATACATATTTCATTAACCGTGTCTTCCCGAGCTTACATTTCAAAACCATGCACGCCAAGTTTATGTGTAATATTTGCAGTGAATTTGTGCGGTACATACGTGTAGATACAATGCGTGCATTTGTACGCGAATTTGCGCTTTTCTATTTAATTGTTTTTTCGTTTTCTTTTCAACCTTCAGCAGGTACCGTTCAAGATGTACATGAGTGCATGCAGAAACCCATTCACCATTCTTGGCTACGTTGGAACGATTTCATATTTTTTTTTTTTTTTAAGAATATTTGGAAGTAAATTTAAATAATAACAAAAAAAATTTAGAATGGTTACTGTATGATTAAGGTCACGATCTTTTAATACTTGGCGTTCTTTTTTTACTTCTTTACTTTATACAAATGTATCATCTATCAAATTTTTTTTTTGATACTTGATACATTTGTAGTAGACTTGTACTTGATACATTTGTATCAAGTATCAAAAAAAAAAATACTCGATACAAATGTATCAAGTATCAAAATATTCTTTGATACTTGATACAATTGTATCAAGTTTCAAAAAAATTTTTGATACTTAATACAAATGTATCAAGTATCAATTTTGTATCATGATACAAAAGTATTAAGTTGTGAACATCTCTGTTTAACACGCTTCTTTTTATTATACAGCATTGAGCTCCCGTATCAGCTTTCAAGAGAAGAGCTGAATTTATTGCTTGCGGTGATGTGACGTAAAAATCGCTAGCATGCCCCACGAATCTAAAGAATTTATCTCGAATCTTATTTGCGAATTTTCCGCGCAACTTTTGAGTGAACCTGTAGGTTGATTAGCCACCAAACAGCTGACGTACGCATTCTGTCGCTCGGCTGTCCGTTCGAGGAGACTGAGGTTCAGTGAACCTGTCGTTTTCTTTTCTTCCACGTTTCCTCTGTTCGACTGATTTTGACTTTGATTTCGACTATTTTCTTGACCACTTTGTCCATTTTTACCATTGCTTTGTCGATTATTTTGATAACCTCTATATCTACCCTTGTTCCCTTGGTTTCCACGGTTATTATTTCCGTTACTATAACTTCCTCGATTTCCCTTCTTTCCAATTCTTTCCTCTTTGTTCGCTATTTTCATTTTTTCTATTCCAAGAATCGTCATAGATATGTCCCGGTTTTTTGCAGTAATTGCAGAAAAGTGAATTAATGTTTCGATTGGGAGTCGGCAACTGACTATTTCCATTATTTCCGTAATTTCCATTCCTATTTACCGAACTCCTACAATCTCTTGCGATATGACCTCTCTTGTTGCATTTGTTACACGTAATCGGTCCACTTCCGTGTCCGCTACCATTTCCTGACTCTCTTCTTCCCTGTTGTATTTTTTCTTCATCTATCGCGGCTGTAATGGCGTCGTGGAGGGTTGAATTACCTCGCGCTTCAACGATGATTTGGTACTCTCGTTTCAATCCTTCTTGGAAACTTGAGAGGGCTAGTTCTCGTACATACTCTTCGACTGCCATTTGTCCAGCTATCGATGATTTGGTTCTAACGCTAGCTTCTATCAAATCCATCATGGTCTCTTCAATTCTTCTCCCGTAATCTTTTACCGATTCGTTAAATTTCTGTCTACTAGAATATAATTCAGATTGCAAAGCTTCTACGGTTCTTGTACCGCAAAATAATTCTAATAAAAGCGTTCTGAATGTTTCGAAATCTTGAATTTCTTTATAACGGATTTCTGCTCTCGCTTCTTCTGTCAATTTAATTTTTAACACGGTTTGTAATAGGATCGGTTGTTCGCTTTCGAGTATGAGTTCATTCGCGTGTGAGTAAGCGTCTAATAATTCGCGTGCTTCTTCCGATTTATTACCGTCAAATCGCGGAATTGAGCTACGTGCTTCTTTTAAGGACATTGAACCTCTTAGTGAGTCGGGATCATATATGGAGTCATTTCGATGGTCTATATGTCTGTTATTTTCACCAGTATCGCGGTTTCCGTTATTACTGTTTCTGTTACCTCTACCATTTCCGTTATCTCTACCGGTTCCGCTACCACCAGCTTGTTTGGGATCTACCATGGTTATAGTCCAGCAGCCATCATCTGATTTTTTTTATGACACATAACCGGCTGAAACTTTGTGAGACGGTTCCATTTGACGAGACGCCCAAGTCTTTCCTCTGTGAAAAATCTCGGAAGAGGTATCTATTTTGGTGCGCAAGTATGAAACGTGTCGATTTGGCAGGGTGCGGAAATAGTTCCAATAACACGAAAATTTTCGTTCGAATATAAAAATAATTCGATAATGATCGATGAAAAATAATTGTCCTACAAATTTAATGGTTTGACTGGAGCGTCCTCCGCTCCAAATATGCAAAAATGAAGAGAGCATAAAATTTACGAATAACGAGCTGATTTTTTGTGTGAAGTTTAGTGAATATAGGTATTAAAAAATGGCTATATTGTCCTACAAATATAGTGGAATGTTTTCCCTGTCCTACGCTTAGAAGTTGTCCCCTCCACCGAAACACTTTTTTCATTAATAACAACTTGACTAAAATTTTGTCCTGTCCGGAATAAAGTGTAGAGCACAGTTTTACCGCTGTCCTACATAAAAAATGGTATGTATTTCCAGGAACACATATTTTCTACTCAAAACTCATTCAACGCATTTCTCGTAGTTTGGAGTAAATCGATGAAACGAAACACGTGTAAGGACCGTTCTTTCCTACGCTCAGAATTTGTCCCCTCCACCGAAACACTTTTTTCATTATTAACAACTTGACTCAAATTTTTTCCTATCGGGAATGAAGTGTAGAGCACTAGGCCATGAAACGAAGCTACAAAATCATCAGATTTTGACAAAAATACTAACAGGTAACCGCAAGTGCCATCACACGCGGAAAGGTCCCCTGATGTTAACTGCATAGTTTTGGACACGAGATTCCAAGTATCTTATTTGTTATTAACAAATTAGTGAAAAAAACGCACTTTTTTAAGTTTTTTACTTATAAAACGAAAACCAATGGAGCTATGGAAAAGCAAACGAAAAACGAAATGTAGAGAATAAAAATGCAAAAAGAATGAGCCCTGAAACGACCCGATCGGTTGATAATGAACGGAAAAAATGAAAAAAAAAAAAACATAAAAGAAAGACGTTTTTTCAAAAATTTTTATCGTCGCCATTTTTGAAGTTGGATCTTTTTTTTTGCACGATTTTAGGTATTGATAGATACTTCCTCTGTGAAAAATCCAGGTGCTGTCGGATAAATAGTTTTTTTAGTTATGGCACTCAGAAGTCAAGAGGGCCATTTTTTTCAGCAAGGCTGGATGCTCTGGAAGTCGTCCGATTTCAATTTATCAAGCCGATTTTTAAAGTAGAAGTGTTCAGCTACGAAACGTCAATCTTCGTTTTTCGTCCAAATGTTGAAAAATAGGTGGAAAGTAGCCGCGAACATGAGTAAAAACGACCGATCGCGCGGAAGTGGTCGAGTGGTGGGGGTAGAACAGCGCATATATAGTAATAGAAGCGCCTTCCCCGTGGCTGCTGTTCTACCCCCACCACTCGACCACTTCCGCGCGCTCGGTCGTTTTTGCTCATGTTCGCGGCTAATTTTCACCTATTTTTCAACATTTGGACGAAAAACGAAGATTGACGTTTCGTAGCTGAAAACTTCTACTTTAAAAATCGGCTTGATAAATTGAAATCAGACGACTTCCAGAGCATCCAGCCTTGCTGAAAAAAATGGCCCTCTTGACTTCTGAGTGCCATAACTAAAAAAACTATTTATGCGACAGCACCTGGATTTTCACAGCGGAAGTATCTATTAATACCTACAATCGTGCAAAAAAAAAGATCCAACTTCAAAAACGGCGACGATAAAAATTTTTGAAAAAACGTCTTTCTTTTATGTTTTTTTTTCATTTTTTCCGTTAATTATCAACCGATCGGGTCGTTTCAGGGCTCATTCTTTTTGCATTTTTATTCTCTACATTTCGTTTTTCGTTTGCTTTTCCATAGCTCCATTGGTTTTCGTTTTATAAGTAAAAAACTTAAAAAAGTGCATTTTTTTCACTAATTTGTTAATAACAAATAAGATACTTGGAATCTCGTGTCCAAAACTATGCAGTTAACATCAGGGGACCTTTCTGCGTGTGATGGCACTCGCGGTTACCTGTTAGTATTTTTGTCAAAATCAAACCCTTCATTTCCTGGCCTACACAGTTTTACCGCTGTTCTACATAAAAAATGGTATGTATTTCCAGGAACACATATTTTCTACTCAAAACTCATTCAACGCATTTCTCGTAGTTTGGAGTAAATCGATGAAACGAAACACGTGTAAGGACCGTTCTTTCCTACGCTTAGAATTTGTCCCCTCCACCGAAACACTTTTTTCATTAATAACAACTTGACTCAAATTTTTTCCTATCGGGAATGAAGTGTAGAGCACAGTTTTACCGCTGTTCTACATAAAAAATGGTATGCATTTTCAGGAACACATATTTTCTACTCCAAATTTCTTTTGACGATAGCGACGACCATCATTATTCTGAAGACGAGTCGGATGAACCGTCGACCTCAGATTCCGAGGACGAATAATATATATTCATTCATTTTTTGAATTATGTTTTTCTTGTTAAATAAAACGAAAAATGCTATTTCCGATATTCTTGTCGGACTAGCGATACATACCTATTTTTTGGTAGGACACTGTGTTATTTAGGCAAAGAATACACTCACTAACATGTGTAATTTTTGTCCTACGGTTATTCATGAAAAAAGTGTTTCGGTGAAGGGGACAACTTTTAAGCGTAGGACAGGGAAAACATTCCACTACATTTGTAGGACAATGTGGCCATTTTTTAATACCTATATTCACTAAACTTCACACAAAAAATCAGCTCGTTATTCGTAAATTTTATGCCCTCTTCATTTTTACATATTCGGAGCGGAGGACGCTCCAGTCAAACCATTAAATTTGTAGGACAATTATTTTTCTTCGTTCATTATCGAATTATCTTTATATTCGAACAAAAATTTTGGTGTTATTTGAACAATTTCCGCACCCCACCAAATCGACACGTTTCATACTTGCGCACTAAAATAGATACCTCTTCCGAGATTTTTCACAGAGGAAAGACTTGGGCGTCTCGTCAAATGGAACCGTCTCACGAAGTTTCAGCTGGTTATTTGTCATAAAAAAAATCAGATGGTGGCTGCTGGACTATTACGGTTATTTGGGGATTTTCATTCAAATTAAGCGCTGATAAATTATCGAGATTTACGACTTCTATTACGGAATCGTCTAAAGAATCATCAGAATCGAAATCAGATTTTATAGGGTCAACATGTATTTTCTTTCTTTCTAAACGCTCTGGCTTTGGCGGATTACAATTGAAATAATGTTCCGTCACTTACATTAAGATGATCGCTATCATGCTGCTTGTTGATCGTTGTCGGGTTGAATTTTGATTTTCCCCAGTCTTCCTTCCTTCCTTCCTTCTTTTTGAATCTTTACGTTTATCGGTCTACTTTGGAATCGATGCTCGATAATCGAATTGAACAACAAGGTCCTCGTTCGATGTACGAATTGTCTTGAATTATTGATGTTCCTCAGCAATTTGGTTTCCTTCCGTTTCACCTTGTAGACGTGTCAGGTTCTTGAGTTGTGGCAATCCTACCGCTGCCACCAATGTTGTGTCCGCGAAGACCGTCACGAAGGGACGAGTTATCAAGGACTAGTATTTAAGACATTAAGGCCAAAAGAGTTGAACTCCAACTCAATACTTTTGTAAGAAATTAACGATAAGTTTATTTAAGAAGTTAAAAATTAGAGGGTTATTTGCCTCGAGACCAATCGTTCGGAATTTCGTCAAAGACTGCCGATTTCCGGTTAGTCGGTAATTTTATAGATTCGGTGATTTTCTCCCACTCTATTAGTATTTAAGTCTCGAATGTTCGACGCGGGATTTGCGGGTCGATGGACTCGCTTAGGAACTGCATTTTAACCGATGCATTTATGCTGTGAATGCTTATTGCTATGTTGGCTTATTTTATGAGTGCTCGGGGCACAACATTCTCAAAAAGTTCTGTACCATTTTTTTTCACGAAGTTATCTCATTTTTAGCGAAAAAAGGCAAAATTTTGAATATGCCACATACCACTAAAACTATTGAGTTTTCCAAAAAACCTCAAGAAGGTAAAAAAATGCGTTCGTTTTGGCTGAATTCATCAGAATTTTTTCGCAAAATTTTTTTTCCGATTGATTTCAGTCAAAATTCTGGAAAATTGATTGCGGTTACTTGTTAACTGGGGGGTTTTTGATAAGATTTCGGACTATAAAAAGGTTTTGTACCTCAATTCTGAAAACATCAGAATTTTTTCAATTATTTTTGGTTATCATTTTTTTTTCAACTTGCGAAAAAAGTTAAAAAAAATGTCGAAAAAAAATTTGAAAAAATTATGATGGCTTCAGAATGGAAAAACAAAACTTTTTTCCATCTCAAAATTTTATTAAGAACCCCATAGTTAACGAGTAATGGCGATCAATTATTCAGATTTTTTACTGAAATCAGTCAGAAAAAAAAATTTTGGAAAAAAACTCGGAAAAAATTCTGATGTATTCAGCCGAAACGAAATCATTTTTTTACCCCCTTGAGGTTTTTTGGAAAACTCACTAGTTTTCGTGGTATGTGACATATTCCAAATTTTGCCTTTTTTCACTAAAAATGAAATAACTACGAGGAAAAAAAATGTTACAGAACTGTTTAAAAAACAAAATTAAAGTTTTTGCTGTCCCCGATAAGGAGTTTCGGTACAGGCGATACAATGTTACCATGCTAAACCATGTTAAAAACATAAAAAATTTCAAAAAGTTCAGAATTTTATAAAATTTTGTGAACATATTCTTTACTGCCAAATTTGACAATACGAATTTTTTCAGATTTTTCTTCTTCACAGTTATCGAGTAATTGAACATTAAAGTTCACGGGTATAAGCATAGCGTTTCCACAAATATAGGTATACATTCCGGACATAAGAAATCTGCTTCAATGCGTAATTACTCGATAACTAAGTAGAAGAAAATTTTGAAAAAAATTGTGTTCTCGTACTTGATGTTGAAGAAAATTATCACCAAATTTGATCAATTTCTTAACATTTCGACTTCTGGTCGAAACTCCTTAAGGTCCTGGTCGAAAAAACTCAAAAATTGTTTTTTTTTCTCAAAACGCGGTCCAATTGTAAATTTAAAAAAAAAGTTGGAAAACGGTCGTGTTCAAAACAATGTAGCGGACGTAAAAAAATCGTAGAATATTTTCAAAAAAAGCAAGTTAAAGAGCAATTCCTTCCCTTTGAAATGCCGTTTATTAAATTTGTTTATCTATGCTGCTCAAAAAATGACATAAAAAGTGGCTCCGAGACTTTTTCGCAATTTTGTCCGGAAACTTTTGACGGGTAGTCTATGTGAAAGTTTATTATTTTTCTTAACACACTGCAAATCCAAGTGTATTATTAAACACACAATAAATGTGTTATTTTCATATTAACCCGTGTAGATGGCTCATTCTGTGTTAAAATAACTCGCATATCCGTGTAATGTTTCCTCTACACATTTTTTCCGTGTAACTTTACACGCAGGATCTAACTTATATTTTAACACGTATCTAGGCGTTTTACAAAATATACGGATGGTTATGATGTGTGTAGAAATAACACACTTGTCGATAAATTACACGCTTTACATTCAACACATTTAATATTTATTCGATCCATCGCCTCTTTCGTGAGTAGAACATGCACGTGCGTCCGGTGAGGGCAGACCTGTTTTCGAGCGCGCAAAATCATGAGGCCCCGGTGTGCAAGATCGGGCTAATACTGCTTGCCGCTTCTTAACCTATACTCATAAGCACGATTGGAATCCAGCGATCAGCCTGGTTTCAGCCAATACTGTTTTATGAACGGCAGCCAGTCGTTGGTGATCAACGTCTAGCTACGCATTGGGGACTACATTGGGATATAATGTTCTTCACCCGTGTTAACTTTTACATGTAACAGCCATATCCATGAATGTATAATTGACTCTCTCACTCTCGGACTTCTGCTATTTATACATATAATTCATATTATTTTTTTTATTATGAATATTGTTATTTATTTTATAAAATATTATTTTTATTTATTTTATGAAATGAATATCACTTTTATTTATTTTATAAAAATAATATTATTTTTATTGATTTTATAAAATAAATATTATTATTTATTTTACAAAAACAAAATTTGTTAATCCCATGATTCGTCAAACTCGAAAAATCAATATAGATATTTTGAACCCGCCGCAGCTTATATAAAGAATTACGTTGCTAATTTACAAAGTAGTTGATAGCGTAGTGGTTAGCGTCCCGGACAAACTAGGTAGACATTAGTTAGGTAGGTAAGTCGTAGGTAGGTAGTTCGAATCCCCTCTCAAGCACAAGACACACTTTTAAGAAAATAAACAGAATTAGCATTTTTTTTTATTTTTGAAATATACCTCGTTTTACGTTGATTGTTCGATACCGTCATAAAATTAAAATGATTGAATAAAAATATTATTAAATAAAATAATTAATATAGATACAAAATAACACACATTAAAAGTGTCAACAATTACACGTATGAAGTGTGTTATACAATTACAAACATAAAAATGTGTTAAAAGTGACTACACGAAATAACACGTTTAAATGTGTTAAAATAACACACTTGGATTTGCAGTGCACATGGAAAGCTTTCTCAACTCTCGTCTTTCTTCTAGCGTTTTTCCGTCAAGACTAAAAAAAAAAAAAACAAAACGTGAAAAAAGAGAATAACATATTGAAACCTTTCGTTATCGCGGAGATACCCATCGAGCGACACAGGCCTCGTGAGAGGCTTACGAAAATAAGAAAAAAGAAAAAGTAGGATGACTCGATAATTTTGTTAATTGATTAAGTGTAGGAATATGATAAAATTCTCTCTTCACATTGGGTTGTAGAACATGCCTCAGGAAGCAGCGTCACATTTATGTGTGACTTCGTCGATCCTACAGGCATTCAAAGAATGAGAGAGAGATCCCTGCTAAATGAGGAGAAAAAAACAGCAGAGACTAATTTTAATTGGAAAAATGTTAAAATTGAGATTCACCTACCGGGTGATGATGATTCTTGGCAGAAAGATGCGAAAAACAATATTATGAACAATAAAGAGTTGAATAACAAGTAATAAAAGCAAGGCAGAAGACCGAGAGTGAATTAGGAAATCAGATAAAATGAAGAGGTAAAGTGTCACTCGATCGATGTATCCGTAATAGGAGATCCCGCGTTAGTGTGTACTGTGACGTGACATTTTGAGCCACGCCACTCATACGAATCCGTGTCGACCAGTGGACCGGATTTACGGTCCTGTTTTGGCCGACGCACCTCGACTCGCCGCGGCTGGTTCGAAAGAGGACTCAACTTCCGGCCTATACGGTGTCAAGTAAAATAATTCCGTATTCGTTTTATCATTTATATTGCGTTGGTTCCATAAAATGGCAGTGAAACTGCGTACCTTTTTCTGCAGCATTAGTTAATTATCGGTAGCGGGCCGATAAAGCGTAAAGGAGAGAGTTACTGAGCGAGAATTATTAATTATTTCAAGTTTAACCGTAATTATTCGTTAAGAACGAGCGAGCCACCGTTGCCTATCACGCATTCCGCGATTACTAATTGAGAAAATACCCTATTTGTTTTCGTCACGAACTGAAGCGCGCTCGTGTTCCAGTCAATTTCGTATAATAATTAAAAGGTCAATCGCGCGCCCGAAGCTCGCTTAATAACAGTTAGATCATACTAGCCGATCTACTGCGTGGGTGTCGAGGGCTCGCGCTGGAAAATGGCTCAATATATGAAGCTGCCCGCTAGCCCTCTCGCCGTAGCAACCGAGAGTTGCAACACCCGTCATTGTGCCCTTGGAAGCCGCGGTCCGTGAAAATCGGCGCCTCGTCTGATGGGGTTCGGGTTCGTCTCCGTATTAGAGGTGCTGTTTTGCCTGGTGGTTGTCGTGTGGGCCCACCGTGAGTTCAGGGACGCTTGGATTCATGAGGGAGGCCTCCCCTTTTTACGGAGACGATCGCCGGATTGCCCGAGAGGAAGGCGACCAAGGGAACAATCTGCGTTTCATAAAAAGTGAGCTTCGAGCGCGTGAAACGAAAATCGATATCGATCACCACTGTTCAACGTCGAGCCTTCGTCCGTTGAGCCGTGGTGGGGATAAGAATTTCGACCTAAACACGAAAACTCCGAAATACCGCGTAAACCGCGAGAGTAAGAGAGACAGAACATAGTCCAGTGCTGGGACACGGGAGCGCGGACCGTCGTGGGGGGTAACGAGTAGTGGGGATAGCGCGAATTTTGGAGCTCTTGCCTACGAACGAGGTAAGGGGTCATTAGTCTTCGATCGATATCAGTTGCGGTGAGTCATAAGTGTAAGTGGCCCTTTGGAATATCGATATGGATTATAGCGGTTCAGAGATTCATCCCGGTGAGCTCGTTCCTCTTCTTTCTCCATTTAATTCCGTTCGTCTCTTCGTACTCTAATTTTATTTATTTGGCGTTATTTGTTTGAATTATTATGGCGGTTATTAAGAGTATTTCGATGTTTGGACGGAGGTGTTCTTTTGCGATAGTCTCGCGTTCACCTGCCGGGATAAAATTAATAGAGTACGAAGGATTACGAGGAGGCGATCGGATACGTCACGATCCGAATTATTGCGTGTATTGGTCATTATTATAATTTCTTTGATTGTTGCATTTAATTGAATATTCTGGTTGAGAATATTACGACGAATATTAAGTCGTACTTTTCGAGTTTCGTATTTCGTCAAATTCCGAGCATTCTCGCTCGACTCAGTCTCTCTCTCCCCGCGCGCCCAAGGCCAGCGTCGTCCCGCGCGTGTTTACATTATTCTCTTTTCTTCACCGCGCGTATTGAGTTACTCTATCTATAGCGCATTACGCAGGAATGTTCCTGATTTATTTTCTTTCGCGTTGTTTCGATCTTAGTTTTATTTCGTGTATCTTTTGGTAATATTATTCGCGTTTGCCTTTCGTATCCTATTTTCTTTTGTCGAACGGCAGGCTCGTACCTATCGCGGGCGCTCGTACCTCGGTGGAGCCCCGGAAATTTGGAGCCTCGGTATTATTCATTAAAAATTGTTCAATTGTTTCCCATTAACGGCGACGCATTGCTTATCTCATCCCTGTTGGATTATCTCGCAATGCGTATTTCTTGTATTATTTCTATTCGTTTCATTATAATTTTCTTACGACTACCGTCACTCGAGTCCATCACTACCTCGCGACGTCACATTGCCTATCTTATCCCTGTGGGATTACCTAGCAATGTTTTTCTCGCGTGATAATTTCATCGTTATAATATCGCCGCGTACGACTACCGTAACTCGAACCTATCGCTATCTGTTGACGAACCATTGCGTACCTTATCCGCTGTGGACTGCCTGGCAATGGTTACGGTTCGATTACTTCGTTAACGCTCACGATCCATGGCGTACCTTATCCGCTACGGATTACCTGGCAATGGTTACGGTTCGATTACTTCGTTAACGCTCACGAACCATTGCGTACCTTATCCGTTGCGGACTGTCTGGCCATGGTTACGGTTATATTATGTTGTTGAGGACGACGATCCATTGCGTACCTTATCCACTACGGATTACCTGGCAATGGTTACGGTTCTATTATTTTGTCAATCTCGTTATAAATTTCTTTACGCGTTCCGGTCTCGAATTAATAGTTTCGAAGCGTTTAAGCCGTCATGTTGCCTGTTGCCAATGACGCTACCTTGCCTACCTGTTCCATGTGGAATTTTCTAGCAAGGCGGGTTCGCGTGATATTCCTTCCTTTCGTTCGATTATTCTCGTTGAGTTTCATTATTTTATTATTTTGGCGCGCAGCGTTTTCTTGTCGATGTTCTCGAACTTACTATCGTGTGCAACTGATCAGAATCAATAAATTCAATTATAACTCATTAATTCTCTTTGTGTCGGCTACGGTTATTTTAAATTTGTCGTGTTGTTACTCTCCCTTGGGCCAGCCCCTCTACCATTCTGTATCTCAGTTGGAGCTGAGTAGCCGGACCGTCCTCGGTCACCTGTTTCGTGCAGGTCGGGTAAAGCGTTTGGCGCAGTTGGGTAAAATTACAGTCGTTTTACCGGCGGTACTCTTGTACCTGGCGCCCAACCCAACTCCGCCAATACGTACCTGCACGGTTAGCGGGTCAGGTGAGTCGAGAAGGGACAGATCGTACCCTCTCAGGGAAAAATCTCGTTACAGTACTTAAAGTCACACACCTGAAAAATAACTTATTTCTATCTCTCTCTCTTATACGAACGTTCAGACGATCGAAATTCCGCGATTTTAGTTACGGTTATTCGAGTTCGAGAAATACGACGATTTTATTTATGACTAGCTGTGCGTGCGGGCTTTGCCCGCTGCATAGAGCAGGTGCATCTAGTCTATTCTAGCTGTGAATTTTTCCTATTTTTATTTTTATTCAATTTTTTAGATACATGAATTATTTCGTTCACAGTTGAATCAGTTTTATATAATATGAGGGATGAAGAATAAAAATTGTTTGTGAATCGACATAAAAAAAATTAAAAAAGTATTTTGATGTTATCTGGGCCATCTTTTTGCGTTTTCTTTTCCATTTCAGACATAATTCTTCAGTTTTCTTCCGGATAAAATAATCAAACGAAAGATTTTCGTATTTTTAATTTTTCATAATTTCATTAAAAATGCTGTAACTTTTTTTCTATACCGAATTGAGCATTCAACCACCGCTCATTTTGTTCGTTTTCTCTCATTCCCTTCAAATTGGTAAATCGTTTTTTTTTATTTATCGTTAGTATTTAACTACCGTCGAGTTTTGAAAATTGGAGAAAGAACGAAATCACTAAACTTTTTTTTGCATTTCTGTAAAATTGAGATAAAAATTGAGAGTTTGAATCGTGATCTTTAATCTCGTAAAAGATTCATTGTAATCGGTTCAGCCGTTTTCGATTGAAAAGCGGACCAACATTTTTTAGCGAACAGATTTATAATATAGAGATTATTGGCTCTATAATGCGACGATTTTATCTACGATTATTCGCGCGGAATTCTCGATACTCTGATCGTGATCTCCTGCACTTTTCTCTATATTTTTCTTATGAATCTTTTTTCAGTATTTTGGCTAAAGTCAATCGTGTTTATATCATGAGATGAAACATGCGACGATGAGAATATGCTTTTGTATAAAAGAAATACTGACTAAAGTAATTGTTTGGAAAACTCGCAGGTTCGCCGGCCTCTCGCGTGGGGTCCTCAGTGCACGGGGGGTCTCTCGCTTGAGTTCGGTGGCCAGCGACTTGACCGGACATCTCTCCCCTCCTTCGTTCTTATCATTTCCGCGATCTTACTAATTTTCGGCCTATTCGCTACGAATTTGCACAGGGCACGCTTCGGTTTACCTCTCTTCTCGCTCTCTTCGCGCCTGACCGCGACACGGTGAACATCGATCTACGCTATCTCATTTTCGATTCACGTACTCTTCGAAATCTTCAGCGTGTTCTTCAAAACGGCCTATTTTTTTCATTCGCGAGCGTTAGCTATAATTGAACTCCGATTTACGCCCGGACTCCGTTATAGTGTTTCGTTAGTGACTTCGTCGGTACTTCGCTTCCTTCCCGGATGTTCTTCACTAAATAAGTTTCTTTCTACAATTCCTATACCGTTTCTTTTCTTTATTCGATACGGGCTTAATTATTATCGCGCCTTACAACCGGGGTAATGATAAAAGTCCGTGCGGTTGATTGACTTCTAATTCCGTATATTTTCGGTACACTTCAAGAACACAATCATTGAACATAATTCTTTCGTTTTGAACTCTTCGTTTTGGCGACCGCGTGCCGGTTATCCGCCATCTCAAACAAGTGCTTCGATTTATAACAACGAACTACGATAATAAAGACTGATCATTACTATTTTTATACATAGATATTTTTTTCAGTGTTTGCTTCATTTATTAATTCCTTCGCATATTCCTTCTTCCTCGAATATTTAATCTACTTCGAACAAACCAGATCTTCGGACTCTTCAAAAAATACAGTAATAGTAACTAGTGCTCAGAGAATTATTGAGAGATACGTGCGGGTCTTGCATGCAAATGAATAACTCGACACGGTGTATAGCGTTACGTGTTTATTTATTAAACTCGATATGTCTCAAAATCAGGAATAATTTAATGAAAGATCAGTGAAACGTACAATAGCTCGAGAAACGTCAAAATAGAGTAGTCAAAAATGGATATCGCCGAAGCGTTAGTCAAACACCTGTGAAGCAAGTGGGCAAAGTGGGAAGAGTGTAATAGTTCAGAAAATAAGAAATTATTATTCTCAATCATCCGACGGATCAAGTCCGTCCGCTGAGACGTGATTTGTGAAATGGAGGAGATTGAATTTAAATTGATCATGTTAATCGCGTAGTCCGAAGGGTGGCAAGAGTTAATATTTTATTAACTCTTGCGATTAAGAAGCGATTGGAATTGTCGGATTAAATGAAACCTGCCTACTTAAGGTCACCATCTAATGCTATCTCTCAAAGTCCGGCATCCAGTGCAATACTGGGACATTCGGAGAGAGATAGTTCCTTACCACGAGCTCAGGTGGAAGCTAGGAAGGAGCAATGCTCAGTATAAATTGGAGCATCGCTGATATTTCTTGTTGACTCGTAAAGAATGAAGTTGATTTCAAATTGTTGAGTTCTCGAGTGAGGATTTCGTCTGTGCGCGCCCTTAAATAGATGCTACATTCGGCGATTACACACTCTGGAAGATTCCTCCACCCCTCCGTGTTCTCACCTCCGAAATGGCGGCAACCCCAGGGGACTGTCCCGTTACAATATATATGATAGCCATTTGGCTTGACATAAAAACAGGTAGGTTCAACATTGCGTTTCTAAATATTGCAGATTGATTTTTGACAGATGAATCCAACAAACGTAAGATGAAACTCCCGAGATCAATCAAGAAATGATTTATTAAAGAAATATTAAGTATTCGAGTAGTCTCAAGAACTTTGTTCTTGTATTTATTTTAAAGCCAAAAAATTGTTATGACACGTCCTATGATAGCAATCGATCTCGTTTGTAGATTGTGGAAAAACCACGTTATTGAACTTCAACTGTTGTTCTTTGTAACACTTCAAAATATACTCGCACTTCTGTAAAGTCGATAGTCTGAACGAAATCAATTTTTCGTCTTTCACTCCGCAGAAAACACAGATTTATTTATTTTCGCTTATTTATTTATTTTTTTTTTCATTGAAAAATATGCGTCTCACACCTAAAGTAAGAGCTGCTACAGAGAGAAAGAATACGCTGTTTTGTTTTCATACAATGGGCGCTACAACATCATATTTGTAAGGGCAGGCATCTGAAATCACGTTTGAAATCCTTTTTACTACTTGACATTAAATTTTGGTGCGAATCGAAATAAGCGCGCTCCAATTGTCTCAGGCGCAGAGTGCGGGAGCGCGCGTTTTTCATAAGGCTGTCAAGCACATATCGCAACGCCTTTGACGAGGAAAGCACTTTAAACTATTTTCTGATTTTTTTTATGCGGTTCGCGATAAGGTGAGTAATGCACTTTTTTACAGGTTTTTAATTGGCAGGCAGTATTTTACAACCTATTTCGAGTGGTAGGCACTTGAATTCATTTTCAGTAATGTTTTTAGAACCTGTGTGTGGAATTTCATCCAGATCGCGATGAGCACAGAAATCATTTTAAAAATACAACTTGAATTTTTTTATAAACAACTGCAAAGAATTCGAGCAGGCAGGCACGGCATTTAATATTATGCACCAACAGGGCTATTTTCTGTAATTTTTCCAGCCGGGATGAAATCGGCCCGACAAACGTGTTGCTAGCTCTCGGCCTAACACTAGCGGTCGAAAGGGAAGACGGTGGAACAGTGAGGGGAGAAACAGGTCATAGCATTAGGGCCGATCCCCACTGTCGCTCCGGTCTCGCTCCACTCACGCTCCAGTAAAATATTCTTACATGCTTGCTATATGTGCGTGTCCACACTATCGGTACCGCTCCACTCTCGCTCCAGTAAAATATTCTTACATGCTTGCTATATGCGCGTGTCCACACTATCGGTACCGCTCCACTCTCGCTCCGGTCTTGCTCCGGCTCCGATAAACTCGAAAGAATATTTTGGAGCGAGAGTGGAGCGAGTGCGAACCTAGACCGATAGTGTGGACACTCGTTCGCTCCAGCTCCGGTTCATCGTGCATTGTGTTCTTCAGACTGAAGGGTGCTGAAAAGCTACGTAGTGGTGGAAATAAATAGAAATTTGGCTAGACCGAGAGCGAAGCGAGAGCGGACTGAGACCGACAGTGTGGACATAACGAGATTTTACCGGAGCGAGAGTGGAGCGAGAGCGAAGTGACAGTGGGGATCGGCCCTTAGCATGCTATATACTAGTTATAAGGTTTGGAAGGGAAATCGGAAGAGGAGAGGCAATACGCAATGACACAGCAGGGATGCTACAGAATTTCCGTAGCGCGCTTGTGTTTGCGTACTCTTCCGGATAATAATTCAGGAAAAATGGGAAACTAATTGTTATAGTTCATCCATGTTTTTGTCAAATTGAACATCGAATTTCTTGAAAAATGTTTTTGAAAACATTATCTTCAAACTGTTTTTCTTTCCCATTTTTTCATTCAACATTATACTCGTATCCCTAATGTTCTCCAGTAACTCTCGTTTACTACTAGTCTCTATTGATACGATATGAATACTCGCGAACACTTTTTACCCTGATCTGACCCGATTCTCGAGATTATTCGCTCCAATTGTGACACGACTGCCAACATTTCCGGGTGGCTACATTAATTGCGCGAGTTTTTGGTTTGACGGTGGCCATCTTGAGCATCGGCAACGACAACTAATGCAACGTAGTTTGAACCTTACTGACGCCACCAAGTGTCGAAAAATGGAAACATGATTTGTTTCGTATTAGTCCATTGTTCAATATCCTATGGTAAATTAATCCTTTAACGTCACAAAGACAAGTTACGCATGTAATCTTTTCTAGGGGATTATTATATTAAAAAAAACCAAAACGCCGCTTAGAAGAATACAAAAAAAGTTACAAAATAAGTTAAGATCTGTTGAAATATACGTGGCCAAATACGGGAAGCTTTACTGCGTTTCAATAAATTTTCAAATACGGTTTGATGTTGATAGAAAAAATAATAAAGTTCGGAAATTCAACTATGTCACCAACCAAATTGCAAATGTCAAAAAATTAGATTGTAAAAAAATTCTGAACGAAGTACTTGGCGAGGATTTTTCCATGAAGTTAGCGTAATGTATAGATCATGATCACGAACTCGCGAAGTACTTCGTTCAGAATTTTTTCACAATCTAATTTTTTCACGTTTGCAATTTGGTTGGTGACATAGTTGAATTTCTGAACTTTATTATTTTTTCTATCAACATCAAACCGTATTTGAAAATTTATTGAAACGCAGTAAAGCTTCCCGTATTTGGTCACGTATATTTCAACAGATCTTAACTTATTTTGTAACTTTTTTTGTATTCTTCTGCGCGGCGTTTTGGATTTTTTTTAAATATCATAGGAAAACAAGTTACCACCAATATACTTGTCCACGTTTTTTCCCCGTGAGGGGATTTTGCGGTTATATCACTTCTTTTTTTTTAAATTTTTAAATATTTTGGTTCATATAAACTCCTATGAAGACTGTATATAATTACAATCTGCACTTTTAGCTTGTGAATATAACCCATAACTGTTGATTTTATTTTGCATTTTTATATTTTGTAGATGAATATGTTCACTGCGAGATTTGAATACACAGGAACGAAAAAAAATGCTTACCAGTCTGTTCAAAAGTTTATTCTGAGATCATTTTTTTTCACAATTTATCCAATTTACTCGCTAATCTCGCATTTTATCATTACAGAACTTCACTCAGAATCTCTGTTGAATATTTTTATTAAATCCATTAATCGAAATTTTTCGGACGTCCTGCACTTGATTATGTCAAAACTCCATTAATAACCGTTTCAATGTGTAGACGTCATACACTACGCTTACACGGCACTCTTATTCCGATTTGGTTATAATTGGTGTATATAAATATATATCGGGTATAATAAACCCGATTAATTAATCCGGAATAAGAGTTCCGTGTGAACGTAGTAGTCATTTCTCTCTCTGCAGCTGTCACTGGAGATTGGCTTTCATGAAAATGGGTTATAGCTGGCGACAAGAGGCCTTTGATGGTGTTGTATACAAACACGTTAAATTTTTTATGTGTTAGTAACTTTTGCATAATCTTGAGCCCGGGCAAAGTTTTTTCTCAGCAATTACGCGTCCGATCATGCTGATTTTGGGCGCAATCGAAAGAGAATTTCTTAATTAGCTAAAAGTTCAATTTTTAAGTTCCTCAATTGCTTCTGAGCTTCGTAATTCAATAAAATGACATGCCAATTTTACCCCCACCACCGCCAAAAGTTTTGTTTCGAGAAAGTATAGTCTCGGCGAGCCTCGGGCCAGCAGACGACAGGCTGTCAATGTACTTGTCCCGAGACTCTACCGAGTCTCTTGATATTTTTATATTATATATTATTTTTATATGAATATAAAAATTCGTAACTTGTCTTTTCGGCTATTTGAGAGGTAGCTCTTTTCGATGGCGCAACTCAAATTTTGCCAAAACCTTTTTTTATGATATTTTTACAAATAATGCAAAAAAGTAGCAATTTATGAGGTCTATTTTTTTTACATTCCCTGATTCGGAAGTCTTATCGTACTATTTTCTAACAATAAAGTGCATGAATCGTGTCCTCGATGTTTTTACTTTCGAAGTATGTAGTTGGTTTTTTTCTTCCTAGGCTTACGATTGCAAATTAACGGTAAAATTTGTTTAAAATCAAATGGTCAATGTTCAGAGTTTTCTCATAGATGATATATAAATTATGAATGTCTAAAGTTTTTTGAGTCGCTGATCGCGAATTTCATGCGAGGTTTAATTCGTTTAAACCATTTTTGTTAAACAAATTATGACGAAAAATTAAAAAAAAAATTAAAATTGTGTCCAAAATCGTGATCTACGCAAAAAATTGCGTCAGAAACATTAATTTCAAAATCGATGTCTGCAAGAAATAATTCTTGCAGACATCGATTTTGAAATTTTTTACTTTAAAGTAACCTTAAACGAATTGTGCTTGCCACTTTTTTGCATTATTTTGCAAAAATACCATTAAAAAAAGGTTTGGCGAAATTTAAGTTGCACCATCGAAAAGAGCGACCTCGAAAATAGTCGACAAGATAAGTTACGAATTTTTTCATTGACGATTTCATAGAGAATAATCTCCTAAAAAAGGGTACATGCAAAACGTGCTTTTGTGACGTTAAAGGGTTAAAATAAAAATCATATTATAAAAATCGGATAAAAACCGCGCTATCGAAGAAAGTACTCCCGTAACAAAATTTTCACGGAAAATTGATGAAATTTGAATCAATAAGAATACGTGTCACTCCGCATTTGCACAGACCTGGCTCCAACAGAACGTTCGAGTGTTTTCTTCAACTTGCAAATTTTCAGTAGAATTTGGTTATGGAGATAAATCGATACGCGATTAAATGATTAAATGACAATAATTAACGAATAAAAATGAAAAAATCGTTGAAAAACGTGAAAACGCATTCTTGCGTATCCGAGGCACAAAATTGGGGATAGCGACGAACGAATGGAGATGCGTGAATGTGAGGAGTGGCGAGTATTGAACAATTGAGATACGAGAATGCAATAAAACATGTTCAGAAAAGGCTTCGAGACTGAATAGAAAAAATATAGAACAGCCATTTTATGATATGAGCTTACGTGGAAAATGAGAACTCAATTGGTTTGCAACGTGTATGATTAGATTGTAATGCTTTTCAGTTGATTCGTTTACTGTCGGCATTATTCAATCAACCATATGCCAGCGAAACTTGTGGAACAAGTTCCATGAAGCAAATTCCGTGCACGCTGGGACTGTTAAAGCACCTATCAATAAGTTGTTGAATGAGAATTCTTCTATACACTTTTGGTTACAAAAAGAAAATTTTTAAATGGCACTTTTAGATTTTATTTTAATTATCAATCAATTCAACAGACAAACGATGGAGCTGGAGTGCTTGCAGCGCAGACATAGAGACGAACTTGAAAAGTTCCAACAGTATCAATTGCAACTGTTAATACAACAACAGCAACAGGCAAGCGCATTACATCAAAATCAACATCAACCACTGTTGTATCACACCGTGGCGACTACCATATCGGGTTAGTATAACTAACTCAAATGTGATATAACATGAATAACAAATTGCAAGATATAATACCCAAAAAATATTCGGATAATACTTGGAAAAATACAGTGTGTTGTGTCTTGAATTTTTTTACATATCTCGTCATTTTTAAATCATTATTTCTTGATCTTTTTGATTTGACCTACCGGTATCTTTTATAAAATATCAGAATCAATTGGAATAAAAATAATATGTTTAACGGAAAAAAATTCATGAATAAAAAATATTTTATCGTTATAGGGGCACATTTACAGCCGTCATATTTATTTGAAAAATATTTAAAGATTACCAAAATATGAATTCAAATGGGGGTCAGCCAATGTTACACTATGTCGCATACGGTTGAAGAATTTTTCTGGACATGATTATTTTTCCCTCAATAATTCCAATTATTATTTTTTTGCAAAATGATGCGGTATCTCGAATTACAGATGTTGTACAAATGTATCCCGACATTGTTGAAATTTCTTTAATTGAAAATTGCTTTTTTCGTTTGAACTTCATTTCAATTTTTTTTCCAACTCACCGGTGCTCTAGTCTAGTGGCTAGCGTGCTTGCCTCTAAGCCGAAGCGTTGGGAGGTCCTCGGTTCGATTCCCGGTCCCGTATGGGGCATACACAAGTACCTGTACATGAGTAGTAAGACTATGCCAGTTCTCGCTCACTTTTCTGGAGGGTGAAGGAGCGGAAGAGGGGAAAGAGTAACGCTATCTTCAGATAATGGGGGGAGGGGGGTGAAGGGTCAGACGATCCCTGCAACGGGTCTGTTTGATCTTATGCGGCCAGCAAAGTGATAATATCACTCTTTCTAAGAAAAAAACTAAAAAAAGATATTTATTGCCAGAATTCTTTACAAAGATGTATAAGCGTCACAGGGCCTAATATTTATGTGTTCTGTTACACATTTTTGTAGTCTGCAGAGACAAATATTCTTACCAGATTGCGTCAGGATGGAATTATTTTTTGAAAAGTCACCTGCCCTTCCCCGGCTGTTTTTCTCAAGTTTCAATCTCAAGAATTACATAAGATTTCTATTTTCCGCCATAGATACAAGCTTCATGAACGGTTAATGGGCCACTTTTATTTCACACACTTCGAAATATTTTTAAGCGTCACACCCTCTCAATAATAGATTTATGTATCCTGGTCACATTTTTGAACCTGCAGAGACCAGATTGCGCAAGAATGGTCATTCGCGGAATTTTCTTTGAAAAGTCGTTTGCCGTACCTTTGGCTTTTTATCTCAAGTTTCAATCTTGGGAACCGCATGAGAATCCTGTTTTCCACAATAGTGACTAGCTACATTAATAAATGGTGGACCTTTGTCATCTCGCGCACCTGCCTTCGGAAAAGTCAAAATCCAAGAAGTTTCATCCCTTCTACGCACAGTCACCCCAACCACAACGCCTATATAAAAGCAGACAATTTTGGAGGAAGATCCATGCCTCTTACTGCCGACATTGCTACAGAGCAGTTGTTACGCATGCAAGCGACTCTACTGCAGACGTTGGAGCAATTTTTGGTGTGGAAATATCAATGTGACACGCACATCGAATCATTGGTGAAGCAACTGCGATCCAAACGGCCGCGACTTTCAACGGGATATCACCAGTCAGTAATATGGCGAGTATTAGCAGCATCAAAGTCCATCGATGTATCAAACTCCATGCAGCATCAAACTCCATGTTCAATGGAGAGTTCAGCGTGGGCTATAAGCGTGCAAATAAAAGCATCAGCTCAGAAAATGTTGAACTCTTCACAACATATGGTCTGAGTGAGTGGTATCCAAAGCGCGTCGTGGAGCCAACTCTGAAATCGCTTGAGGAATTCTAACAAAGCGACAGTAGTTGGACATTATTGGCAATATCGAATTTAACCGTTAATATCAACAAATACAATGCAATGCATGTGGGATGTGACATTTTTTTAGCGAGACGTATACCGTTGAAGAAAGCCATTGTAAATATGAAATCTGAGAATAACACGTGCTTCAGATTGGCGATGGTTGCTGCTCTTCATCCAGCAGCAAAAAACAGTGATCGCACAACTTTATATCCGCATTATTCGACGGTATTCAATCTCCAAAGCATTAACGTTCCCATGACGTTGGACCAAATCGGAAAATTTAAAAAGTTGAACAATCTTTCAATCAACGTCTACCGTGAGCATAAAGACACCATTTTACCGGTTCGCGTGAGCAAGGAGAAAAAGAGACACACGTGAACTTGATATACATTGAAGATGCGTCAGGATACGGAATAGGAGACTTCGCGTGGATTAAAAATCTTTCCCGCTTAGTGAACTCGCAACTAAATATTAATGGACACGAGAAATTCATCTGCGATCGGTAAGTAAATTCATATTTATTTGGTGTAATTTTATATTTTACAATGTATAATAAAATATTGAACAATATTGAAAATGATAATTTCATGGATGCTTGCACTACTTTCCATCCATGGAAAAGCTGAGGTCCCATGAAGTGGGTTGCGGTGTGCTTAACGATTGTGCAGTTCGATTACCAGCCGAAAACGATGAATGGATGAAATTCACGAATGCCAATCGGGAAGAACGTCTACCATTCGTAGTCAACGCAGATTTCGAATGTATTCTGGAGAAAACCAGCGCTGAAGTAAGGGAGAAGAACAAGAGCCAACATCATCGTGTCTTTAACGTTGGAAACTACCTCAAGTGTTCCTACGATGATTAACTGTCGAGATATCATGAACACCGAGGCGAAAACATGGTTCGTAGAAAAACGTAAAGAATTGGCATTACGAGTGGAGAAAATTTTATTAACGAACGTTCTGCTCAAAGATTTGTCTCCACAGGAGAAAAAAACATTTAGGGAAAAAAAAACTGTCATATTTGCGAGAAACCTTTTGCCGAGAGGGATGAGCGTGTACGCGATCATTGCGACCTAACAGGGCAATTCAGTTTCAGCACATACAAATTGTAATTCAAACTATAAAAAAATTTTTATTCTAATAATTTTCAACAATTTATCCGGCTATGATGCACATTTCATCATAAAAGAAGTAGCAACATACAAAAAATAGAAAATCACGTTTTATAGACTCATTCGGATTTCTAAATACAAGTCTCGATAAATTAGCATCATTTTTAACATCAGAAAAACTTACAGCTTCAAAATCACAGTTTCCCGACGTTGAGGATTTCCATTTATTAACACGAAAAGGTGTTTTCCCCTACGGATATAGTGACAGTTTTAAAAAATTAGATGAAACAGAGCTTCCATCTCAAGAAGCATTCTACAGTACTTTAACCCGTTTCGGCCCAGGACGCCCCTCGAGTTACACCGCTATATAGTGTCTCATAACTACTGCTACTCTGGACTAAAAAAAAAATCGAAGCACATAATCTTTTAGTTTGAGATGTGCTGGTCCAGATAATACCCAGGTAATTTTTCAAAAGAAATTTTAATTACCAGAAAATGCGGTTCAAAACAAAAAAAAAACATGATTCTTTCAAACTTTATTTTTTTGAAATTGAGTTTTCAAAGGTTTCCCGGTTTGGGATGGACCTCGAGCTGTACTAACCGGTGACATAAATGTTTGAATTTCAATAATCCATGGTCGAAATTTTTTTTTTCACATTAATGTATTTAAAATGGCGGCTGAAGTGAAAAATTTTCATGAAAAAAGTAACGATTTTTTTTTTCAAATGATGTACTTTTAGAGAAAGTTGTCGGGAATAAAAAGTTCTTAAAATCACTCGAAAAATGCACTAGAATTTTTTGCAAAATGTTATGAGCAATTTTTTTGGTTTTGCAAATGGTCAATTTTTACAAAATCAAAAATTTTTTTTGGAAATTTTGAAAAAATTTAGGTTCAATCTTTGACAGATTTTAAGAACTTTTTATTATTTACTATTTTCCTCAGAAATTCATTGGTTTTGAGGAAAAAATTAAAAATATTTTACACGATCCGATCCTACATTGATATTTGGATTTTTTTTCCTCAAAAACAATTCACTACTGGAAAAAATAGTAAAATATAAAAAGTTCTTCAAATCTGTGAAAGAATGCACCTAAATTTTTTCAAAATTTTCAAAAAAAAATTTTTGATTTTGCAAAAATTGACCATTTCCAAAATAAAAAAATTGCTCAAACCATTTTGCAAAAAATTATAGTGCATTTTTCGTGTGATTTGAAGAACTTTTTATTCTTGACAACTTTTTCTAAAAGTGCATCATTGGAACAAAAAAAATCATCATTTCTTTTACGAAAATTTTTCACTTCAGTCGCCATTTTAAATACACTAACAAAAAAAAAAAAATTTTCGACCACGAATTATAGAAATTCAAACATTTATGCCAGCGGTTAGAACAGTTCCAGGTCCATCCCAAACCGGGACACCTTTGAAAACTCAATTTAAAAAAAAAAGCGTGAAAAAATCATGTTTTTTTTTGTTTTAAACCGCATTTTCTTGTAATTAAAAATTTTTTTGAAAAATTTTGTGGGTATCATCGGAAAGAGCACATCTTAAACTGAAAGACTATGTGCTTTGAATTTTTTTTTAATCCAGAGTAGCAGTAGTCATGAGCCACTAAATAGCGGTGTACCTCGAGGGGCGTTCTGGGCCAAAACGGGTTAACACAGTGGACAATTTCCGAGAAGGAGTATATTCATGCTAAAAATGTGTGGGAACGATTTCCAAGTCAAACGCTCGTCAAATAGCGATTTATACTTGAAGACTGATGTACTACTATTGCCCGACATTTTTGAGAATTTCCGCGATACTTGTCTGAAAAGTTTTTGTCTTGACTCTGCGTTTTACTATACTCTCCCAGCATATACCTGAGATTCCGTAATCAAGTATGCAAAGAAAAAGTTTGAACTACTCACAAACATCGACATGGTTTTATCCGTGGAGAGAGGTATTCAAGGTGGTTTCAGTCAATGCTTCAAAAGGCATACCCATGCCAACAACAAGTATATGGATTCGTATGATCTGTCTATACCATCCTCATACTTGACGTATTTTGACGTTGATAATTTGGATGGATGGGCCTCGAGTCAACCGTTGTCGTACGCAGATTTTGAACGGATCGATGATATTGCAAGTTTCAAGGTTAAATCAGTTCCATTAGATTCTGAGATATATACACTACCATCGGAAAGTTTCCGGACAAAAGTCGGAAACCTTCTCAAGATCCGCCAAAGAAATTAAAAAAAAAATTTTCTACTGAAAATGCGGTCGCTCTGTAAAAAGGAAAAAAAAGACGAAAAATGGTCGTTTTCAAAATGACGTCATAGTCGTAAAAAATCGCAAAAATTTTTCAAAAAAAGCAAAATGAAATAGGATTTCTCCCCATTAAAATGCCGTTTATTAAAATAATTTATCTACGTTATCGACGGAATAACATGAAAAAGAGTGTGGCAACTTTTTCCGACTTTTGTCCGGAAACTTGCCGACGGTAGTGTACTTGAGGTGGATTTGGAATATCCAGAACACTTGCGCGGTGCACATAGTGACTTACCGTTTTGTCCAACACATACCAAACCTGCGGTCTCGCAAGAAGAAAAGCTGCTTGCAACGGTGAATGGGAAAAAACGGTATCTCATACAGTATTGTGCATTGCAGCAGTGTTTGCAGCATGGATTTAAAATCACTAAAGTACATAGAGTTTTTAAATTCCAGCAATCTTCTTGGCTGCAAACATACATTGATTTGAATACTGAGTTTCGTACACGTGAGGAAAATGATTTTGAAAAAAGTCTATCCAAATTGATGAATAATGCAGTTTTGGGAAAAACCATGGAAAATGTTCATGGCTACGTAAAAGTCATATTGTTAACGAAAAGGGCAGGCTGACATGGACAGAGGCGATGATTGCAAAACCCAACTTTCACACTCAAAGTATTTTTGCGAAAAATTTGATTGCTGTAGAGTTGCGAAATCTTTAAGTCAAGTTCGACAAACAGATTCATGTGGGCATGTCCATTCTGGATATATCAAAAGATCATCTCTATGCCTTCCATCACGAGAGACTCCGACGTATGGAAATAAATAGGAAGTCATGTATACAGCTACTGATAGTTTAATTTACTATATTGAATGTGTATATCAGGACATGAAACGCAATCTCGATAAATACGACACCAGTGACTATCCCTGTGATAACGTATTGAAACGTTTCGTGATTTTTGTATTAAAAAAAAAATAGAAAAAATCTTTAGTTCGTGTTCTGGACTCTGTATTTTATTGCCGAGGCCTTATTTTCTTTATTTTTTATTTTTGAAATAGAAGATTTTATATGATAATATATTTTTTTTTTTGAAAAGCCTCAGATGTCCTCTCGTGGGTTATTATGACCGGGACGGCTTCATCATCGGCTTGTATGAAAATGAATTTAAGATAAAAAGAATAAAGATGAAAAATACAGATTTTAATATTGGGACTTCGCCGGTCCGTTGCGGCCAAGAACGTGAAGCGTTTGAAAAAGAAATTAATTATTATATCCCGAATATGTAAGAGTGGGACTTCGCCGGTCCGTAGCGGCCAAGAACGTGAAGCGTTTGAAAAAGAAATTAATTATTATATCCCGAATATGCAAGAGTAGGACTTCGCCGGTCCGTAGCGGCCAAAAACGTATGACGTTAGAAAAGAAATTAATTGTTTTGTTAGTTTTTGTTTAATGGCCGAGGTCGAGCTCCCTACGAATATCGCTATTCGAAGATTACTGTCCTCCAGGCAATCTTATCTCTATGTTATGTCGTCACGACCTTCCCCTTGCGCTGACGCTATTGTCAGTACAAGAGTCCAGAAATGTCGACGGACGTGAGCCGGGCGTGCTCAGGGGACGAGACAAGTGGGTTCTTTATTAATTTACAAATTAACAAAGTCCGCAACCTGAGAAAAAGTGTCGGTACTTGTAGTTGCCTGCCAAGCAGCCACAAATACCCTATCACTCTTAGGACACCCTGTATAAACCGGGAGATGCCAAGAGGGACAGGACTGAGCTCGGCAATCGTGCAATACGACCACGTCACTCCTTTTTCCTTAGGACACCGCGAGATGCGATGATACTAACAGGAGGGGATGATGCTAGGCAGTCGCGCAATGTGACCACTTTCGCACTTGGACGATTATGAATCCTTAGAGCTAGGCGTCAACGCAATTGTTGAGACTTAGCAGGAGGTAAGGAGAACAGGTAGTTCGGTATCATGAGAAGAATAATGCCCCAAAGGTCCGTTTCGCCCGCCTTTTATACCCGTGGCCGAACATTTCGCGTATCTCTTTAGAGGGGAGATCTGGATTAAACTGGACTATCGAGTTGTCTGTCTCTCTCGTTACCCGCGTACGTGCGTTGTGCGTACGGAGAGCGCGATCGTATGCCTGTCGGTGGGGGTCGGGGTATACGTGTGATTGTGGGTGTGCGTCGTCGTGCGTACGAGAGAGTGTGAGCGTGTGATTGTTGGTGGGGATCGCGGCATGCCTATGGCTGTTCCGTTAC
>JBBLXU010000323.1:0-81820 GCA_037893425.1 Campoplex nolae | reverse complement strand
ATTTTGTAAAACGCATCGTTAATTTGAATAAATTTCGTTTTGTTATATTTTTTACACAAAATCCGCGTTTTTTCACGTTCTTTCATACCTGCTCCTTTATAATTTAAGAAGCACGAACCGACGCGTAGCGACGTACACTCGGTCGATAAGTGCGTAACGTTACAATATTTTATTTTTATATATTTTTTTTTTTATTTATTTCGCTAGCGTATATCCTGGCAGGATCGCCAATTTGTCATGCGACTATAGGGAGCCCGGGTCAAGGTAGGATCGCCAGTGCCTGAGTTAGCAGTCACCACTACACGAAGGCACGCGAGACATTAAATGAACAAGACAAAATTAATGTAAAAGTAACAAATAGTCGTTTTATTAGTTAGCGGACAAGGCACCACGTAGATTGTTACTACAAGACTGCTGTAATGCTAGCGCGTGGCATACCCCTAGACTCTCTTGAATATTCAGTATCGGGGGTGACATAGCGGGAGTGGGGTATGGTCTTGGCCTATGGCGTTACAGCTGTGACGTAGGCTGTGACGTAGAGTAAGCAGGAGTTCGGTCACAGCCTATGGCGTCGTCGTTGTGACGAAGGCTATGACGTAGGCTATGACATCGCGCCGAGGGTTCAGATGGGGGACAAGGTCCCAACAATGGGTTTTTCCCATGGAGCAGCTGCAAGTCGCGCCGGCGAGTCGCGATGTCGGCCGTACCATCCGGTGACGTTGCGCTGAGGTCTCGAGTGAGGAACACGGTCCCAACAATGAGTTTTTCCTGGTTTATGAGTATTAATAAAGGCCGGTCAAAGGGTCTTTCAATGGGATAGCTGCAAGTCGCGCCGACGAGTCGCGACACTATGACAAGGGCACGACCAAATTGAGTAAAGAAAAATATGACAGCTCAATAGATAATGATGACACAAGAAATCTAATCAGCATACATTTATTATGATTTTTTATTCGAATTTATCAATAAATCAATACATATATACAATAATTGCGTGTTCCCGAAATGAAATTTCTGACTCCAAGTTATAGGTTAACCTAGATTTATCGCAGCTGGGTAATAAAAACGCTTTTAAATATTTATGGCACTTGGATAACTTTTTTGATGTTTATCATGTACGTCTGGTTTTCTTAATATTATGACACGACACCACCTATATTAATAAAATAAATAGATATTAATCACTTCATTAGACGATAAACGTTTTTTTCATTTATCCGGCACTTCGTTATATGTCGAAACTGTTTGGTTACACCATCAAAAACTGTCAGATAGTTGTTCAATATATAAATATAGATATTGAATAAAAACACTTCACGGAAGAAAATGACAAAATTAACTAATTCACCACGAATATATCTAGCACGCGGTACACACATCCCGAACTTTGCACTGTCAAAACAATTAAAATATAGCCGATCACACTTTTCTTGGTTATAGTGGCGAGGTGTGAGTCTGCGACACCGCCGTGAAGTTAGCCCCGAGGACATGAGGCCTTTGATGGTGTTATACACAGACACGTCAAAAACTTGAATGTGTTAGTAATTTTTGCATAATGTTGACCCTGTGTAAAGATTTTTCTCAGCAAATACGCCACGAATCATGCTGATTTCGGGCTCAATCGAAAGGGATATTCCTCATTGTTCTCCAGTTCAATTTGCAAGGCATCAAATGACTCCTGAGCTTCGTAATTGAACGAAATGACATGCCAAATTTACCCCCACCACCGCGAATCGTTTTATTCAGAGAAAGTATAGTCTCGGCGAGCCTCGGGCCAGCAGACGACAGAGCTGTCAATGTACTTGTCCCGAGACTCTACCGAGTCTCTTGATATCTTTAAATAGCGATAAATTGTATATATTTGAAATGAACATGACGACTGTTTATAAAAATTTAATTCAGTTGAGTACTCAGAAAATGAGCTCTTGTTCATAAAAGAGAAATTGTGCAGACATGAACCAATATATGTAAAAAAAAACCATTTTTATAGGTATTACCGAATCGTAATTTTGTTCCATTGATGCCATAAATGAGTGACATTGAATTTTTCATATTTATTTCACTCAGTACTATAAAGGATGCTCTGAGCTCGTTTTGTATGTGTAAAGCATCCATTTTAGCACGTCACAAATAAAATTAAATCCGGTACAAAATGAAAAAACTTTTCTGATCTCGTGTGATTACAACCTTTGTCAGAAATAGTTGTTTCGTACTCGTTACATAATTTACGATTGTTAGTCTGAGTTTATATTCGGTTGTTCAATACGAAATTGTAACCGAAAGAGAAAAATAATATACAACTTGAAGATAAATTTGGTTTTTTGCATGTATTACTCCTCGGTGTTATCCTTTTTTACCAGGCCACCGGAAATAATTGACGACATCTTTCCTCAACTGGAGATTTTACGTTCCTCGGCCCAAGAAAAATTCGATGAAGCATTGGGTAATACTGTAAATATCATTGTGTCCTACGATATGGGCTGGAATAAACGAGGCAATAGCCGAAGTTACGATAGCCTCAATGGATACGGCGCAATGATTGGATTTTTAAGCGGCAAAATTTTGGATTTTGCGATTCGGAATCGCAAATGTAAAAAGTGTGATATAGGACACGATAGTACTGATGACGAGTGTAGGAAAAATTTCCAAGGCAGTGCGAAAGCCATGGAGGCCGATGTAGGAGCTCAGCTAATTAAAAGAAGCACTATTTTGCAAGAAAAAAGGCTCAGAGTCCGCGTCGTGATCGGCGATGAAGACTCTTCGACAATAGCATCGATACGCCGAGGGAATCGTATTTACAAACTCGCGGATATCAATCATTTGAATAAAAATTTTACCAAAGAGTTATACCAAATGCAAGCTCATTTAAAAGAAATGAGACGGAAGGAAGTAATTCCTCATTTGAAAAAATGTTTTGTATACGCTCTAGCGCAAAACAAAAATAATACTGTGGGATTAAATTTGTTTGTTCCTGGTGGTGATGGAACGGACGCGCGGGTAATAGCGAACTAATAAAATGTTAGAAATAAAAATGTGAATACTTTATTAGCTCTTAACACGACTTCTTTTTTCGACTTCCTCGCGTCAACTGCCTTGTGGCTCTCGCGCGCTCTCTGGCGGCGATCTTTTCGACACGCATACACACACACACACACACACACACTCATACACGCACTCATACGCGCTCGTGGCGCTACCGTCGTTTTTTCAAGATCCTACAATCGGCCGTCCTGAATCTTTTCATCCGCCCTCGGATGAGGCTCTTCGACGTCTCCTGTGTCGTCCTCCGAATCTTCGTAATCGACCCACGGCTTCACGTGATCAGCTGCCGTCGAAGTCTGCTTTGGACCCTCGTGCTCTCCAACTTTTTGGACAAGATATCGATCATGGCGCAATACGCGACTGATCTCGTACGGACCAAGAAATTTTGACGCAAATTTCAGCCCCGGACCCTGCTGTGTCCTCTTGATTGCGACCAAGTCACCTTCTTTGTACGCTCTCGCCTTCTTTCGTTTCTTGTTGTAGCTTCTTTTGTTTTCTTCTTGGATTTTTTGCACTCGCTCTTTTGCTTGGCATCGAATTTCGTCGCGCTCTTCTTCGAATGACGTGATAAACTCTTTTTCTACCATCTCTCGAAGCGAAACGTCTTCTCGTAAACGCGGACGTACTCCAAACATCACTTGGAAAGGCGTGGATCCGATGCTGCGATGGAAGGATGTATTTAGATACTGCTGCGCTAAACTCAAGTACCGGAACCATTCTCCTACTTTCGGCGCTGTCAACTTGGAGATCAGAGGAATTAAAGTTCGGTTAACCCTCTCTACTTGACCGTTCGCTCTGGGTATTCCTGTCGTCGTTAGAACGTGTTCAACCTCTTCCTTCTTGCAATAATCTTCAAACTCTTTCGCGGTAAACGCGGTACCACGGTCGGATATTATCCGACGAGGATTGCCAAAAACTGCAGCTTGCTTGCTCAGACGATCGATGACCTCAAGCGCTGTCGTAGATCTCGTTGCGTAAAGCCACGTAAATTTCGTGAATCCATCAATAACGACCAAAATGTGCCTATAGCTCTTCTTCGTTGATGGTAAAGGACCGAGATGGTCGATGTGGAAAGTGTCTAATGGCGTGATCCCTTTCGCGATCGCGTTGAGATAGCCCTCTTGTTTTCCCTGTTTACGCTCTGCTACGATACAATCGACGCAATTTCTTATTATCTTTTCGAGTTTTTCGCGCAACCCTGGAATCCAATAGTCTTTTACCAAAATCGCTTCTGTCTTGGCTACCGAAAAGTGTCCCTTTTCGTGCGCACGTTTGATAATCGTTGAACACAATGATCGAGGAACTATTAAACGTATGTCGTCGTCAACCTCCTTGAAGAGAACTCCTCCGCGTACGACGTATCCCGTCTTCGCTCCGTTCTCGACTTCTTCAACAATTTTCTTTAAATCTTCGTCTTCGAGCTGTGCTTTCTTCAGTCTCGCTGCAAGACCGTCTTCACGTTCGTCGACCAGCAGACAAGTAGGCAGCGGATTCCTACTCAACGCGTCGACGTGCGTCATATTTTTTCCTGGGCGATGTTCGATTTTATAATTAAAATCTTCCAAGTAAAAAGCCCACCGCGCAATGCGCAAACAAATGTCTTTCTTTTTCATCGTAAGCGCAAACGCTCGACAGTCGGTTACAATCTTAAATTCTATCCCTAACAGATAAATTCGAAACTTTTTCAGAGATTTCACGATCGCCAAACATTCCAGTTCGTAACTGAAATATTTCTCCTCGGCTGCGCTCGTCTTACCGCTCGCGAAATACACTGGATGCCACTTGTCGTCGTCTACATTCTTTTGAATTAACACCGCGCCGTAACCGTGTTTTGACGCGTCTGTGTGCAGTTCGGTTTCAGCATTCACCTTGTACAAATTCAAAACTGGGCGAGTTGTCAAAGCGATTTTTAAATTCTCGAAAGCATTTCTTTCGTTGTCTTCGAAACGAAATTCTACACCGTTTCTTAAAAGGTTTGTCAGCGGACGAGCTATCAAAGAATATTTGGGAATAAACTTTCGGAAATAACCGGTAAGCCCCAAAAACGCTTGGACTTGTTTGATGTTTGTTAATTCCGGAAATTTACGCACGGCTTCCGTCTTTCTCTCTGATGGTCGTACTTGTCCTTGACCAATCACGTGTCCCAAAAATTCTACTTCGCGCTGCAAAAAGTTACATTTCGACCATTTAAAAATCAAACCTGCTTCGCTCGCAACTCGAAACACGCGTTCGAGGCTCTCAATTCCACTCGCATCGTCTTTTGAAGGAATTATCAAATCGTCCATATACGTTAATACAACGCGCTCTTTAATCAATTCTCGGAAAACAGCGTTAATGAACTTCTGAAAAACTGCGGGTGAATTACAAAGTCCGAACGGAACTCTGCAAAATTCATATTGTCCGTCAGGGACAATAAACGACGTGTATTTCCTGCTCGCTTCTTCGACTTGGACGTGGAAAAATCCATTCCGTAAATCTAACGTCGTGAAAACTTTCGCGCCTTGCAATAGATCAAGCTGATCTTCGATAAGCGGGAGTGGGTAGCGATCTTTAATGATTTTTTGGTTTAACAATCGATAATCAACGCATAAACGACTCGAACCATCTTTTTTCTTAACTACAACGATCGGACTAGCGTAATCGGAATGCGATTCGCGCACGATCCCGTCCGCCATCCACTCTTGAATTTGTTCGTTTACTTCGCGCTTTTCCGCTTCGCCTAGCCTACGCGCTCGCTGATATATCGGTACATCGTCTTTCAAAACAATCGTCATGCTTACACCCACTTCGCGTCGTCTTTCCGGCTTGTACTCTTCAATCATTCTCGCAATCTTTTCTCGATTTTCGCTCACACATACATTTGACAAATCAGCTGTGTCGCTGTCATTCACTTCGATCGCTTGAATTCGCAAAACTTCGGGCACACTTGCACTCTCGTCATTCACATCGTCTAATGGTTCGATTTTACAAATTCCGCGGGATCGAAAAAGTTTAACGCAATCGAGAAAATCGGTACCGATCAGGAGTTTGTGGTCTAACAATTCTTTTTTGACCACGTACAACCGAACCTCGTATTCGTGCTCGTCAATTTCCATTGTCGCGTTAAAAAACCCGACCGTCTTGTTTACTTCTTTCCCCACGCCACGGAATGGCGTCGGTTCACCTACGAGTTTTGGTTTACCCAACAAAACGTACTGATCTTCTCGTATAATCGTAATATCGCTCGCTGTGTCGATAATCGCGTCTACAATCATTCCATTCACAACAACACGCTTCGCTTGTTTTTGGTTTATCGCCGAAGCGTCCGCAATCACGCACGTTTTCTTCGTCTCACTCGCACCGGGACATGCCGCCGCGATATGTCCAAACTTTTCGCACTTGAAACACTTTCGACCCAATTCTCTCGACGGACACTTTGGGCTTACGTGATCTCGCTCACCGCAATTAAAACAGCGCTGTGCAACAGCTCGATCTTTTTTATTGACACTTGACACTGTTTCGCGTCTTTCGCTCGGTCGGTTCGATTCACTTTTCGCCGGTATCTTCGTCGCACTTTGTTTGTTTTCACTTTTTGCCGCACTTCTCGTCGTGTCGCTGCGGTCGCGCAGCGTTATCTCTTCGAAGGCCTGGAGAAGCCCTGCTTTCGTCGTGAATCCGTGGATGCGTGCGGCGTCGCGCAGGTTGGCATCTGGAATACCGTCAACGATGTATTGTAATACCTCTTCTTCCGCCAAACCCAACGTGTTTGCTAGGATCGTTTTCTCGTGTGCGTAATCGTTGAACGTCTCCGTCTTCTTCCACATACGCTCCTCGAAGCGTCGTCTCACAGCGATTCTGTTCGAGCGTTGGAAAAACATTCCACGCAACTCACGCAACAGTTCGCCCGTCGTCAATTGAATGTGTTCGGGCTTAGAGTGAAACCACTCTAGCGCCCTTTCTTTCAGCCTCATTCCAATTAATATTTTCGTCGCATCTTCGTCTAGTCGATACGCTTCTTTCAGGAAAAGCACTTGTCTCTCCCATCTCTCGTACGCTTCGGTGTTTCCGTCGAAGAAGCTCAGCAAATCTGCGAGCATCGATAGACTCATGCGCATGGGGCCCTGATCGTTTTGAACAGTCGTTCTTCTCGGGGTCACCGCGGGCCGCTGTTCCGCGCCCGTCGTGCTTCGTGCCTCGTTGCTCGCCTGCCTCAGCTGCGCCATCTCGAGCTCTCGTCGTAGCAACGCGACTTCGCGTTCGGCAAGTTCTTTTTCTTTTTTGTACAGCTCCAACATGCGTTGCGTCGAAGCGGCACCTTCGTCGTCGTTTTCGTCTTGATTTGGTTCGGTATGCTCGTCGAATTCTCCCAGAGTCGACATATCGAAACCCTCGGCTCTCGTCAAACGCAGCAACAACTCGGCTTTATTGCCAGTTGTCGGCAACTCTAACGACGCCAGCGCTTCTTTTAACGTTTTCATCGTACACTTCTTCGGGTCTAACATTTTGTTGTTAGTGTCTTTGTCTTTCACTCGTAGCACTTTCTCGAACGTTCTTACACTTGTTTACACTGAGCGCGCCTCGCGCGACCCCTACGTGTCCTCTGTGCGTCTTGGTCGCTACGCTGTACGCTCGACGCGCGGTTGCTACCGCTTTTCAACACGTTCGATCTCGTCTTTGTCGATGCTTCGATCGATCTCGTTTCTTTTCGTCGTAACTGTCTTTTGTCTTTTTCGTCTTTTTTCGTCTTTCGTCTTTCGTCTTTCTTCGTCTTGCGTCTTTTCGTCTTACTTCGTCTTGCGTCTTTTCGTCTTACTTCGTCTTGCGTCTTTTCGTCTTACTTCGTCTTGCGTCTTTTCGTCTTACTTCGTCTTTCGTCTTTTCGTCTTACTTCGTCTTTCGTCTTTTCGTCTTACTTCGTCTTGCGTCTTTTCGTCTTACTTCGTCTTTCTTCTTTTTTTTTTTTTTTTTCACACTTTTCTAAACGACGGTTTAGAAATTCGCCATACTTTCACGCGTTATCCCGGACGAGCCCCCATTTTTGTGGGATTAAATTTGTTTGTTCCTGGTGGTGATGGAACGGACGCGCGGGTAATAGCGAACTAATAAAATGTTAGAAATAAAAATGTGAATACTTTATTAGCTCTTAACACGACTTCTTTTTTCGACTTCCTCGCGTCAACTGCCTTGTGGCTCTCGCGCGCTCTCTGGCGGCGATCTTTTCGACACGCATACACACACACACACACACACACACACTCATACACGCACTCATACGCGCTCGTGGCGCTACCGTCGTTTTTTCAAGATCCTACACTATTGTATTTCATTAATTATTAAAGAAACAAATTTTGAAAATTTTCGAAAACAATTGGAAACGCTATCGCTCCGGTAAAGACTCTCTGTCAGCGACTCGTCATAACATAAATGTACTTGTCTCGGAGTCGCTACCGCGACTCTAGATTTGGCAGTACTAAATACAGACATTTTGAAAGCTTTTGAAAATAATAATCGCGTTGCGGCTCTTTTTCTGGATATTCATAGTGCATATCAAGAGACTCGGTAGAGTCTCGGGACAAGTACATTGACAGCTTTGTCGTCTGCTGGCCCGATGAGGCTCGCCGAAACTATACTTTCTCGAAACAAAACTTTTCGCGGTGGTGGGGGTAAAATTGGCACATCATTTTGTTCGTTTTCGAAGCTCACAAGTCGTTTGGGGCCTTGAAAATTGAACTGGAGATTCATTCAGAAATTATCTTTCGAATGAGCCCAAATTTAGCACGATCGGTGACGTAAATGCTGAGAAAACACTTTGCACGGGCTCAAAATCACGCAAAAGTTACCTACACATTCAAGAATCAGACGTGTCTGTATACAACACCAAAGCCGGCTGAAAGTGTCTCTCGAGTTTCTGATTGGTTGATTCTGACGACACCCATATATATATAATACTATGGCCGCGGTCCGAATTGTGCTCAAAGCGTACAAAGCGTATAGCGTAACCCGGCGAGTATATACATATCGGGTTCGTTTGAGCGCTATTCGCACAATTCGGACCGCGGCCTATCAAAGGCCTCATGTCCCTGAGGCTAACTTTACGACGGTATCAACAGCACTCGAATTCAGAAGTGAAAGCCCTCCTTATATTTTAAAAAGTTTCATCAGTGTCTCATGATAAACAGTGCGGGATGTGCGAGTTTGAAGTTATTTCGTAGTTCAGTGTATGATTAAGTGTTAAGCTTAAATTCATAGGATAAAATTATACGTTCGTGAAAAATATTTATCAAGTGATTTAATTACCCAGCCGCGAGAAATCTATAGGTTAACCTATAATTTCAAATCAGAAATTTTATTTTGCAAACACGTAATCATTATATAAACATTGATGAATTCGAATAAAAAATCGAAATAAATGTGTGCTACACGTCTGTGAAAAATATTTATAAAGTGTTTTGATTACCGAGCCGCGAAAAATATAGGTTCTCGTTAACCTATAACTTATTCAAATCAGAAATGTTATTTTGGGAACTTGCTATTATTGTATGTATATTGATAAATTCGAATAAAAAATCAAAATAAATGTGTGCTAGTTGGATTTTGCTGTGTCATCGTTATCTAACAAGCTGTCGTCTTTTTCGTTATTCAGTTTGGTCCATTTATGTCCTCATCCGTATGCAGTGTATTAAAACCATGATTCATCAGTTTGTTGGACACATGTATGCTGTGCATTTCTTTTTTTTCGATTCCAATGTGGCAACATGAGTTCATAGATTTGTAACAAAAAGACTTCAGTCGCTCATTGATAGATGAGATAAAAATCTGTTCTGTCCAGTGTATGCTCAGTTATTCACTTTTGCTCTGATTGTGCATAATGAATTCAAAAAGTTATATTGAAAAGTCTTCGGGTGCTCTGTTTCTGATGGTATCAAAATTTGTATTGCTGAGATGTAGCGGCACCTACAGTGTTTCACATCTTCATACAGGAATATTTATGTTCAGTGATCAAGAGACTCGGTAGAGTCTCGGGACAAGTACATTGACAGCCTGTCGTCTGCTGGTCCGAGGCTCGCCGGGAACTATACTTTCTCGAAACAAAACTTTTCGCGGTGGTGGGGGTAAAATTGGCATGTAATTTTATTGAATTACGAAGCTCAGAAGCAATTAAAGGACTTAAAAATTGAACTTTTAGCTAATTAAGAAATTCTCTTTCGATTGCGCCCAAAATCAGCATGATCGGTCGCGTAATTGCTGAGAAAAAACTTTGCACGGGCTCAAGATTATGCAAAAGTTACCGACACATTCAAGAATTTGACGTGTCTGTATACAACACCATCAAAGGCCTCTTGTCGCCAGCTATAACCCATTTTCATGAAAGCCAGTGTCCCGTGACAGCTGCAGAGAGAGCAATGACTACTACGTTCACACGGAACTCTTATTCCGGATTAATTAATCGGGTTTATTATGCCCGATATATATGTATATACACCCCATTATAACCAAATCAGAATAAGAGTGCCGTGTAAGCGTAGTGTATGACGTCTACACAGTGAAACGGTTATTAACGGAGTTTTGACATAATCAAGTGCAGGACGTCCGAAAAATTTCGATTAATGGATTTAATAAAAATATTCAACGGAGATTCTGAGTGAAGTTCTGTAATGATAAAGTGCGAGATTAGCGAGTAAATTGGAAATTGGAAAAACTTTAAAAAAGGAAAAAAAAGAACGCCAAGTATTAAAAGATCGCGACCTTAGTCATGAAATGAACATTCTATGTTGTTTCTATTATAACATTAAAATTTACCTGAAAATTTACCTAAAAAAGAAATCAAATCATTTTAATTAATATAGCCAAGAATAATGCTTCCAGAAAAATTCTGTGGATTTAAAGCGAATGTTTTTCCTATTTTATGCTAGCTGAGCACTAAAAAAGTACAAGACAATTTTTCAGGGAATAAAACAAAAAACAAATACATGGAAAGCGCAAATACGCGTACGAATGCACGCATTTTATCTACGCGTATTTTGCTGCACAAATTCACTGAAAATATTACACATAAACTTGGCGTCCATGGTTTTCAAATATTACCTCGGGAAGACAAAGTTAATGAAATATGCTATCCAGATCGAAATTGAACTATTTCTTCTATCGATTATGAAAGAAGTCCGATCCCTAGATAGAACGTGAGAGGCCCAATTGATGATTTAATGGACAAAATAAAAGACGAGCATATAGGGAAAAAATGAAAAAAAAAACGAACGGGTAATCAATTGAGATGAACTGAAAAGATAGGTGAATAGGTGATAGTAGTTGTGTTACGTCCTAGCCTTACGCTAAGACCCCCCCATAAATTTTTCATTGCACCTTATACAAAACGTATCATCAGACGGTACACTTTTATAAAACTACATCATCATTCGTCGATAACTAATGATAAGCAAATATTCGAGTATATACGATTGTTCAATCGTACATACTCTCAAATATAACATAAATCTTAAAACAAAACTTCCTCCTAAACATTCGATACCCATAACCATTTTTACAACGCTTTCTAATCCTTAGAACAACTACCGAGCTGCACATGTGCACTAGACGACTCGACTTTCAGTCGCCACAAAAATCTTCTACATGACTCCGATGGGAACCGTCTAAGGACTTTCCCAGACTACCCTTAATCCTCAAATTTATTACATCCGCGACATTTCCCACATCTCTTCAAAATCTCGACAAAATCCGAACAGAGCAATAGAAACTCACTCTCAAATTTACATTTTCCAGAACCCTACAAAAACCAGAAACATTTGGCAGAACTCACATTTCTCACGCTTTCCAAACGCATGCTCCAATTTCAAGTGGAACACGTGCATATCTTAGAATTTCCGCCCAACGCACTTTTCTTAATTCTAAGAAATCTCAAGCAACTTTTCCTCCAATCATATCTCCGGAAAAGTCTCCCCTATATCCACATCCAATCACCAAATTAGGTCATTCACTTTATGACCTATTACCCAATCCAAACTAAAAAACCGTAAAGAACAACTCCCCTCTACAGCATCCTACCCCCAAAAATGCATCCTCATCTCTAACTCCAATTAGACTAACAACTTAGTGAATAGTACAGTTAGCATCGGACTTCGAAAGCATTAACACTCATTCTAACAATCTAAATCATCGAGACTCTAATATATCTTTATATTCAGACTCTGAACAATTATCAAGTGTCAATCGCGTCCGAAATCCTCTTCATTCATAAACTAAAATAGTCAGCTAACTCAGAATTAAGTATCTGAACCTCAACCTAAAAACAAGATAATTGTAAAGACAAAGTGTAGTGTAAGTTAACGATTAATAAATAAACATTATATTATCCGCAATTCATCGACAGTTCATCGACATAGTGTTTATTTAAAAGATCTCCGACATCGCTCCTGGAGTTGAGAAACCCTTTCCAACTCCGGATCCTACACTTTAAAGGGTCACGCATACCCAATAATATAATAAATGTGTTCGGGAAACAGGTAAGGCTCAAGCAAGACTCACAAGTGGCCCACCATAAAATTCATACGCCACTCCTAAATCGAGCACTCGCCGATCCCACTCAAATCTCCCGCTCGGGACGTAACATATTATTATATTAAAAACTGGTGGCAGCGGAAAACTTCAAAAAACACCATTTTTTAATCGTATATTAAAAACTGGTGGCAGCGGAAAACTTCAAAAAACACCATTTTTTAATCGTATATTAAAAACTGGTGGCAGCGGAAAACAACGAAAAAGCTACAAATAAATCACACCATTCTTAATCGTATATCAAAAATTGGTGACAACAAAAAAAAACAACAAAAACTTTCGTAAAATCAGTGATAACAAGTAACAAGTAACATCGGTAGTGAAACACACAAACCATAAAATCATTCAATCACCATTAAAATTCGGTGACAGTGAAGCCACTCGAAACACAAACAATAAAATTACTGTTTCGAATAAGACAAGTGGTAGTGAAAAAAGAAACTCAAAGACACTTTCCAACAAACACGCGCACTCCAAACCAACGAAGGGACACAGCCATAAAACAGCTGTACTACCGAAGAGCAGGTCAAAAACACCAGCAGCAGTCGACCACTGAAAGGATCATCACCTCAACTCAACAGCAGGTTCACCGGCACGTGTCACCCGACTACAAGATCTTCATAACGTAAGTCATATAATCCACAATGACCAACGACAACGAAGAACCCATGGAAACGTCCACACTAGGTGGCCAACAAACGCAAAGTAACACTAATGGACTTAATCGAGGCGGTCAACAAACGCAAAATACTACAAATCAACCTAATCCAACAGGCCAATCAAACCAAAATCCAACACATCAATTTGGCGAACACTCTAGAAATGAACATTTTACAGTAGACATAGATGCACTTAGTAGGCAAATCGCAAGCAATATTCAGCGTCAAAATTTTCCAAACCTTAATCAAACTTTCGAAAATTCACCATATCCTGTACACGCTAACTATAGAGACTTTACTAGGTACCTACCAGAGTTCGATGGCACATCCAAAACATGTTCCCTTAATACATTCATTAACTATTGCGAATCTGCACGGGAATACGTTCTTGCCATTGGAGAAAGGCCAGTAGTCACACTATTAAAAAGCAAATGCAAAGGAATCGCATGCGAAAGCCTAGAAAGCTTTACGATCACTACAATCGATGAATTAATTAACATTTTGAGAAACAGATTTATCACCTCGAGACCATTATTTGCGTGGCTTGAGGAGTTGCACACATTTGAACAAAAAGATAAAGAAACGTTACTTGGCTTCTATAGTAGAATAAATTTACATTTGACTCAAACCAAACAGGCTATTGACCTGTCAAAAGTAAAAACCCTCAGGGCGCAAAAGACTGGGCCCGAGACATGGCAATAGACCAATTTCGCAAGGGCGTAAACCCGGCATATAGCTCTCACATACCAATTATCGTCTTTCCAACCCTTGAGAGCATTTATCAACAAACTATCGAAATCGAAAAAATGGTAGGCCCAACAGAAAGAAATAATAAAAATACATCAACATGCCTCCCTATCAACTCACAAAACACAAACGAAAAAAATCGAAAAACCAAAAAAACAACTCAGGTAAATTTTGTAATTATTGTAAAAAGACGAATCACGTTACGGATGACTGTTACGCACTCGCAAAAAAGAACAAGCAAGAGCAACAACAACCACAACAACAACAACAACAACAGACAGAAAACAAAAATACAGTATCTTGCAACTATTGCAAAAAACAGGGACACGTAATTAATGATTGTCGTCGAAGAGCGTATAACAATGGCAAAAAGGCCGGGGCTAGCTCGAACAACCAGCCGGGAAACGAGTCGACGCCCCCTCGGCCAGGTGCCTCGACGGGACAAGACCAGTAGAGGCACCGGAGTCAGAAAGACCCGGGGCAATAAAACACGAAATCCTTCGGGCTAATTGCAATCTCAGCATAATATCAAATAAATATAATGCACCAACAATAATAATAGAGTCACGAGACCTAATCAAAGAACAAACCTTATTCCTCGCGGACTCGGGATCGCAATTAAATCTCATAAAAATTCAGAACATCGCTTATAAAAATTCAATAAATAAATTGATAATTTACGAGTTATATGGAATATCGAGCTCTGATAAACCAAAAACTCTCGGTCAAATAAACATCGCTATTTGTGGTAAACCGGAAATCTTTCATGTTGTCAGGGATGATTTCCCTGTAGAATTCGATGCAATACTTGGTCATGAGACACTCGGTAATAGCAAAGGTAAAATTGACTGGAAAGAGAGGTGCGTACAAATCAATGACGTGAACGTACCATTCACAGACACAGAATCTTTTCTTCTGCGGGCCAGACAGAACATGGTTATGTTTGTTCGAGTGGGAAACACACTAGAGACAGGATACGTACCCCGCATACCATTTCCAGAAGGCATTTACGCAGGCGAAGCATTGGTGAAAAACACCGACGGCAAAGCCTACCTCTATGCCATCAATACCCTTGATAAAGATGTTAGAGTGGACGTCCCAGTAATCTCCCTCTATCCCTTCGATATGAGCACAGATGAAGACGACGAAGAGAACGAAAATTCCGCACTAGGCAAAACTAAAATACATAGTATCCCTTCTCGGACGCGAGAAAATCGTGTAGAAAACGTGATAAACCTTTTGCGACTCGACCACCTTAACGTCGAAGAGCGAGACGCAGTAACTGCACTCATCGCAGAAAACGCAGACCTCTTTCATTTACCGGGCGAAGCTCTAAAGTCAACCAGCGAATGCAAACATCGAATTCGAACAGTGGACGATAAACCTGTCAACACTAGACAATACCGACATCCACCCTTTCAAAAACCTGAGATCGAGAGACAAATAAACGACTTGCTAGAGCTCAATATTATTGAACCATCTAAATCTCCATATAATTCACCGGTGTGGATAGTTCCTAAAAAGAAGATTCAAAAGGTAATAAAAGATGGAGACTTGTGATCGACTTTAGAAAACTCAACGAAGTTACGATAGGAGACGCTTACCCTTTGCCCCTAATAACCGATATCTTAGATCAACTCGGCGGAGCAAAATATTTTTCAATTTTTGACTTAGCGTCCGGATTTCACCAAATAGAAATGGACCCATCCGATAAACATAAAACGGCATTTACGACCCCACACGGTCACTACGAATTCAATAGAATGCCCTTCGGATTAAAAATGCACCAGCTACTTTCCAGCGCTTAATGGACCTTGTACTTAAAGGCCTCCAAGGCAACGACCTTTTCGTATACCTGGACGATATAGTAATTTACGCTCGCTCCATAGACGAACATAATACAAAATTTAAAAAACTTGCCGAACGCTTACGTAATGCTAACCTCACACTTCAAACCGACAAATGCGAATTTCTAAGAACAGAAGTACGATACTTAGGACACCTAATATCAGCTGACGGATTAAAACCAGATCCCAAAAACATAGAAGCAGTTAAAGAATTTAAAATCCCAAAAACTCTTAAAAATGTTAAAGAATTTTTAGGTTTAGCAGGCTACTACCGTCGCTTCATAAAAAATTTCGCAGCAATAGCAAAGCCACTATCGGATTTGACGAGCAAAAACGTTAAATTTCATTGGAACTCACAACACCAATTAGCATTCGAAACATTACGCGACAAGCTGTGCTCAAGTCCAATTCTCCAATATCCAAATTTTTCAGAACGCTTTATCGTGACAACCGACGCATCGAATTATGCCGTCGGCGCAGTTCTTTCACAAGGCAAAATCGGTCAAGACCCCATGGTAGCTGCTGCTTCTCGGGTCCTAAATAAAGCAGAAAGGAATTACTCCACCACCGAAAAAGAAATGGTCGCGGTGGTCTTCGCTCTAAAAACTTTCAGACCTTACCTTTATGGCAGGGAATTTTTACTCCTAACTGACCACCAACCCCTTGCCTGGGTCAACTCAATGAATGACCCGACTTCACGTGTGTTAAGATGGAGAGAAAGATTAAAAGAATTCGAATTCGAAATCAAATATAAACCGGGAAGAAAAAATACCAACGCTGACGCACTATCGCGCAACCCAATAACTCTCCCGATAAAATTTAAATGGCGAATCAGCGAAACGCCCACGGGTGGAAAGCTACTAAGTCTAAATCCAGGCATTGCCAGAACACATTCGCCAAACTCAAATTCAGATAGAGAGCTAAAGAGACAAAAAATCTCTTACTCTACTTCGGAAGGTGATCCAACAGATCCCTCCATACAAAATCCTGTTCCAGAACCAGCAGATTATACTGATACGGCAGTTCCGAGAGAAACGTACGTTAGTCAGGTTGGCGAAGGAGCAAACGAAATCTCAAATCAAAATCAGCGGCCTGATCATCCGTCTGATAAAAGCCTCAATAATGAGAGCACACCAAATCTAGAGCTCGAGGAAATAAATTCGTCTAAACCAATTAATTCAGAGCATCATACGAATTTACGAGAGCAAGAAAAAATTAGTTCGTCTAAATCCATTAATACAGAGCATCACACGAACTCATTAAAAAATCAAAAAGAAAATTCAGAACCTCCTACAAATTCACAAAATCAAGGGATAACAAATTCATCTAAATCTATTAACGCAGAGCATCATACGAATTTGTCTCCGAATTTTAAACCAAATCCAATATCGCAAATCAATAATCCAGAAAGTCAGGGATTATATTCCGCGTACGATAGACGCAGAAGGAAAATACGAATGAAAAGGAAAGACCGCGTTAGACGATACCTACCTTTTCAAAATATATCAAAAAATCAATCATCGTCTTCTTCGAGCGAAGACGAGGACAATACAGTCCCTCTAAACAAATCACATCATAAAACCCCTTCATCCTCTGACCAAGAATCGGAAGGAGAACAAAACCAAGCCCACCCACCACTCGAGAAAGCGGACACAGGAACCGTCACTCCTGTAAAACAGATGATAGTCGTACCGACTCATTGCTCAAGCACGCCTATACCTGGGCCTAGCAAAAAACGTGACAAAAGTCCCCTCGACTATACCCTTCAAACATCGCCGATCGCTAGGACTCACCCTATGTCAAAGGGAAACAACTTTCAAAGAAAACTCGCTCAACAAATCCTCGAAAAACGTTCACAAAAAACAGCGGAATTCACGCCATCCCCTGCGAGACGTGCGAGACGAAAATTACAAAACACCACGAACCCTATTGTATTAGAAAAAAACTCAGACCGAGAAGAAGAACACATACGAGAACTCATAGAAGGTAGAAAATTAACATTCGACAAAAATGAGCAGGAAAAACCCTTAAACCCTCCAACAAACATAGAAATCTTACCTAGCGTCAACCCGACGCAGGCACCACCCCAAGAACAGCCCATGGAATTAGATTCTCCAAACGAAAAATCTGAGAGCATAAAAAAGCATGAAAATCCCAGTACAGTACCCATCGAGACCGCGGTAAGCGAAAAAGAACCCGACATAGCACAAACTACGAGTAATAATAATCAATGGAAAATCCCCAAACCTCCTAGGAAACAAAGGGTGAAAAAACCACCTCAATTACCGACTCGTAGATCGTCCAGAGAAAGAAAACCGAGACAATGCATATACTGTACAGAATCGGGACAGCACACACACGAAACTAAAAAACGCACACAACTCAAGAAAGCCGTAAATGAAGCTGGAACTAACCCACCCCAACAAATAAACCCAGATGTCACACCGGCAAAAATAGTAAAAATCCCACAGAACCCTTCCATTAATAACACACCAATACACGAGGATAAAAATCATGAAATGCCAGAGAACAATAACACAATTCGAGACAATGAAATCTGCGCATCTCCAGAAAACGAAAATAATATTGAATCGCTCCCCGAAAACGAAATACCGTTGAATTACCATAGCGAAAGCAACATCGAATCGTTCCCCGAGGACGAGCCAGCAATAAACCCACAAAGCAACCAGCCCCTTACACCGATTGTAAAAATCGTCACACAACCACAAATCAGAGCTTCCCCTGTAGCAGGTGGAAGACCGAACAACATTACAGTCGAAAATGACAATACAGATATTGATACCGTTAACATTGTCGAAACGAACGACAATCTAGAAATGGTCAGAGACAATTACATATGTTTTATCTCAGCAGACGGAACAGTGTCAAACGAAATTGGCAAAAGGTTAATCGAACTGGGCTTTCTTACTCTGTCTCCTTCGAACAAACTGGAAATAGGTCAAGTACTAGTTTCAGGAACAAAGAAGAAAAAAACATTCGGTTTAGTCATTCAAGAAAACGATTCATCACCTCTAATTCTCGAAAATTTTACCAAATCTTTCCGAAATCTAAAAATAAAAATGGAGGAATTAAAAATTAAATCGGCAGCAGTTTCGAAAAAACGAAGCAACTTCGATCATTTAACGTGGATCAAAATTAAAAACATCATTCGCGAAATTTTCGCACATTCAAAAATAAAAATAAAAATTTGTAAAGATGAGATCATAGTCCCACCTCACGAAGACAGACTAGATATAATAAAAGAATGTCATGAATCCCCGATAGCAGGTCACAAAGGCGTTACTAAAACCTACAACAGAATCCGTCAAAAATACTTTTGGGACAACCTTAAAAAACAAGTAGAAGACTATGTTAGACAATGCGAAAGTTGCCAAAGAAGAAAATTAGTTCGGATAAAAACGAAACAGCCTATGGTGCTTACCGACACACCGATCAACGTATTCGATAAAATCGCAATGGACATAGTTGGACCGATAACACCGGAGTCAGACCAAGGCCATCGTTTTATTCTCACAATCCAAGATAATCTCTCAAAATTCTCCTTCGCGATTCCACTCACGAGCGCGACTGCGAACGAAATCGCTTACGCATTAGTAACAGATTTCATATGTTTATTCGGTTGCCCAAAAATAATATTAACCGATCAAGGAGCAGCATTCATTGGTCGCGTTATGAAACAATTAACTAAAGTATTAAAAATCAAACAGATTAAAACCACAGCCTTTCACCCGCAATCGAACGGATCTCTCGAAAGAAGCCATCAGGTACTCACAGACTACCTGAAACACTATACAAATAAAAAAGACTGGCATAAATGGCTTAAACTTGCCACCTTCGCATACAACACTAGCGTACACGAAGGCACAAAATTCACACCATATCAAATAGTCTTAGGAAGAGACCTCCCAATTTGCATACATGGACGAACTGATTACCTACGACGATCACGTAAAAAATCTAGCAACACAATTACAAGAAGTACGAAAATTAGCACGCGATAACTTAGAAACCGCGAAACAAAAATCAAAAGTTCATTACGACAAAAACATTCATCAAGTAAAATTCAATGTCGGTGATAAAATCTATTTAGTAAAAAATCCAAAAACCGGTAAATTTGATGATAATTATAAAGGGCCATACGTAATCACACGCACTTTCCCCGATCAAAATGATATTGAAATAGAGCTCGAAAATAAAAAAAGAAAAATTATTCATTGCGACAGAGCCAAAATAGCACACTAAGCACCACTCATAAAACTGACCTTTCGGACTCACACCATCGAACTCTGGAATAGAAATAAGTATATACCTATAGCTACATAAGATACTTACTTTAAGAAACTCTGTACAACATTTGTTCACCTACAAACAAATCAACAATTAACAAACATACACACAATAATTTTAAAACAGACAATGTTTAACTTTAAATAGTTTAAGCTATGCGACGAACTATCAAAATAAAAATCAACACATCAATATTTAACATATAAGATTATATTATACACTTACCTCACTGTAAATCGACAAACGATGATGCCCTACCTTGTCAAATCTTCACGGTTAAGTAATCTAATTGAGCGTGACGCTCAATTTAAAGGAGGGAGGTGTTACGTCCTAGCCTTACGCTAAGACCCCCCCATAAATTTTTCATTGCACCTTATACAAAACGTATCATCAGACGGTACACTTTTATAAAACTACATCATCATTCGTCGATAACTAATGATAAGCAAATATTCGAGTATATACGATTGTTCAATCGTACATACTCTCAAATATAACATAAATCTTAAAACGAAACTTCCTCCTAAACATTCGATACCCATAACCATTTTTACAACGCTTTCTAATCCTTAGAACAACTAGCGAGCTGCACATGTGCACTAGACGACTCGACTTTCAGTCGCCACAAAAAATCCTCTACATGACTCCGATGGGAACCGTCTAAGGACTTTCCCAGACTACCCTTAATCCTCAAATTTATTACATCCGCGACATTTCCCACATCTCTTCAAAATCTCGACAAAATCCGAACAGAGCAATAGAAACTCACTCTCAAATTTACATTTTCCAGAACCCTACAAAAACCAGAAACATTTGGCAAAACTCACATTTCTCACGCTTTCCAAACGCATGCTCCAATTTCAAGTGGAACACGTGCATATCTTAGAATTTCCGCCCAACGCACTTTTCTTAATTCTAAGAAATCTCAAGCAACTTTTCCTCCAATCATATCTCCGGAAAAGTCTCCCCTATATCCACATCCAATCACCAAATTAGGTCATTCACTTTATGACCTATTACCCAATCCAAACTAAAAAACCGTAAAGAACAACTCCCTCTACAGCATCCTACCCCCAAAAATGCATCCTCATCTCTAACTCCAATTAGACTAACAACTCAGTGAATAGTACAGTTAGCATCGGACTTCGAAAGCATTAACACTCATTCTAACAATCTAAATCATCGAGACTCTAATATATCTTTATATTCAGACTCTGAACAATTATCAAGTGTCAATCGCGTCCGAAATCCTCTTCATTCATAAACTAAAATAGTCAGCTAACTCAGAATTAAGTATCTGAACCTCAACCTAAAAACAAGATAATTGTAAAGACAAAGTGTAGTGTAAGTTAACGATTAATAAATAAACATTATATTATCCGCAATTCATCGACAGTTCATCGACATAGTGTTTATTTAAAAGATCTCCGACATCGCTCCTGGAGTTGAGAAACCCTTTCCAACTCCGGATCCTACACTTTAAAGGGTCACGCATACCCAATAATATAATAAATGTGTTCGGGAAACAGGTAAGGCTCAAGCAAGACTCACAAGTGGCCCACCATAAAATTCATACGCCACTTCTAAATCGAGCACTCGCCGATCCCACTCAAATCTCCCGCTCGGGACGTAACAGTTGAACAGTATATATCGATGAACGGATCAGATGATAGAATTAATGAAACGATAAATCGATGGGATGAATGAAGAATGAAATTGTATAAATAAAACGAATGGAGAAAAGATGTACACATGGAACTTGAATCGTTTATGTGTCTTAATTGTGATCCTTTCTATCCGTTCGACCATCCGCTCATTTTTTGATTTTACGGACGGACGATTAGATGAGCTACATGATAGATGGTTAATATGAACGAATAAATAAACAGACGAGTAAATAAAAATTCATGGGTAGACACATTCGAATTCTTTCAATGTACAGTTCCTTCGCCGAGTTAATATTTGAAAACCATGCACGCCAAGTTTATGTGTAATATTTTCAGTGAATTTGTGCAGCAAAATATGCGTAGATAAAATGCGTGCATGCGTACGCGTATTTGCGCTTTCCATGTATTTGTATTTTGTTTTATTCCCTGAAAAATTGTCTTGTACTTTCTTAGTGCTCAGCTAGCATAAAATAGGAAAAACATTCGCTTTAAATCCACAGAATTTTTCTGGAAGCATTATTCTTGGCTATATTAATTAAAATGATTTTATTTCTTTTTCAGGTAAATTTGAAGGTAAATTTTAATGTTATAATAGAAACAACATAGAATGTTCATTTCATGACTAAGGTCGCGGTCTTTTAATACTTGGCGTTCTATTTTTTCCTTTTTTAAAGTTTTCCCGATTGATTTCACTTCTTTTTGAAAAATGGTGATAATTACCAACTTTGCTATAATGATAAAAAAATCCTAGATAGAGACAACTATTTTTTGGATTCTTCTACTAAACTGAGTATCTTTTTTCAAATGACAACAAAAATTACAGTTTTAAACAGTTATTTTCTTCCATTATCGTCGGACAAAAACTTTCAAGTCGGTTTTGTAGGAAGTAAATGAACTAGTTACATGAAATGGAAAAAGCATGATAGTTATAAAGTAAAACACTTTTCTGCAAAGAAATATAGCAGAAAAAAGTGACAGCCAATGGTGAAAACTGAAGAGCAAACACAAACATTTTGGAATAACAATAATTGCACTGAAATTTACACTTAAATTAATAAAATCGAAATCGAATAAATTTTGATTTTAAAAAATTTGTATTTATTAGTATTGAGCGGGATTACACGGTGACGTTACAACGTATTCAGCATAAATAGATGCTTCTGAAAAATTAAAAGTTTCTTATCTTGATATTTCGCCTCAAACCCTATGGTTCTCGAGTTAAGCCACTTTTCCAGTTTCCGTCCAGAAACTATTTTTTTAAAAATCTTGCACAAAAATTTTGAAAAAACTCCAGTCCATCCAGTGTGACCTTATGCAACCTCTTCCCTCAAATCAAAGCAAAACCACGTAGTTTTCTTGCTACGCAACATTGTGTGAAAATGGTCGTTTTTACACAAAAGTGGCATATTTTTCTGGAAAAAATTACATGAAACTTCAAAGCAATGAAAAACAACTTCCACAAGTGATGCGTCCAATTTCAAACAGCGAAAAAAAGGGGAACCTTGTACAGCGTTCAAAAAAAAATGAAAAAGATATTGAAAAAAACCCAAAATAAAGCTCAATATACCTCTTTTAAACCCACTTCCGCGAAATAGGAATATCTGCCTATTTGACACAGCAATTTAACTTTTAGCGTATCTCGAAATTACAATTGGTTTTTTCACACTTTCGGCCGGCAGTGTAGGGGACTATTGGGCAAAACGGACGTATTAACGATTTAAGCCAATCTAATCGATAAGCATATGGTCTTACAACCACATTTGAGTCCCAAAATTGATTTCCAGTCGTTGTTTCTCGAATTTCTAAAAAAAAAAATGTTTGGGGCAAAACGGACATTGCCTTTCCGAGGTATAAATAATGAAAAATTTATTTTTTTCGAAATTAAGACGTTTTTTGAAGCGACTTTTTCCGAATGGAATGCCAACTCGGTAATGTAAAAAAAGAAACGCGACCACTTGGAACCCCATTCTTCGGCATGTAAGAAAGAAAAATGAGCCAAATCTTGAAATCGCATTTAGGCCATGTTTTTGGGTCATGCAAAAAATGAACTTTGGGTCCACCGTGTTGGGGTATAATTGATGTTTGAACTGTATTGAAGTCCCATAATCGATTTTCGGTCATAGTTTCAAGGATTTTGGAAAAAAAAATTTTTGGGGCAAAACGGACACAGCCTCGGAGGTATAAAAAATGAAAAAATTACATTTTTCGAAATTGAGACGTTTGAATTGATTTTTTTTTAATGGAATACCACCTCGGTAATATAAGAAAAGAAATGGGACCACTTGGGCCCCATTCCTTGGATGTAAAAAGGAAAAATGAGCCAAATTTGAGATCGCGTTTGGTCCAAGCTCTTCGGTCTTGCAAAAAATGAACTTTAGCTCCACCGTGCTGGGGTATAATACTAAAACCCAAAAATTCCCCTAGGGAAAAAAAGGTAGGGACAAGTACATTGATGGTCCCTCGTTTCCTGATGATATCAAAAAAGTGTAAAAAAAATTCTATAAAAAACATCATGAACCTTACTGAAAGTGATTTCAACACAATTGAAAAAAAATCACAATTCAGCAAAAAACATTATTTAAAAAATATAAAACTATAAATCTGTAATTATTTTGTAAAGTGAAAAAAATTCTAATAAACCGTGAGAAAATCTTAAATACACCACTCGAAAACATTGCAGACGTAAATAACCAAAAAATGTCACTTGAAAACATTTTAAAAACCGATGCCTTTCTCTTCACATCTTATTAAAAAGGAGGAATGATTAAATGAATTGAAAAACTTTCCTTCTAAGTTACGTACAGCATTAAAATTTATGATATCATTTCGAGGCCAAGTATTTATTAGTAATTCGGAATATTCATTCCTATGGGATGCATGAAGAACTTGAAAGAGTTCTACTAATAAATCTAAAAAGTTACCAAGTTACGTGCAGTACCAAAATTTATGATATCAACTCGAGGCCAAGTATTTTTTAGTAATTCGCAGTATTCATTCCTACGGGACGCATCAGAAACTTGAAAAAGTTCTGAAGAATCAAAAAAGTTACCATCGAAGTTGAGTCTAGCACTAAAAATTATCATATTAATTCGAGGAGAAGTATTTTTTTAATAATTCGCAATTTTAACATTATGAAATTATGTTCTTATAAGGGTTGAGAATACTCGTCTGGCTCAGAACGTTTTATCGAAATGACTTGAAAATCAACAACCATAAAAATCCCCAAAATCTTGCTTTCCGACAATTAGAACGATACCAACCCATTTTTTTTCTACATATTCTGGCCCAAAGAGCAGTAAAGTCATGAGTAACTTTTCGACAGCAGAAACTTATGAGGAATCTTCCTGCCCATGACTTTTTGATAAAATGGCTAATCCAAAAAAATCACATTGAAGGGGAAGTCATTTGTTACTTTATGGTGGTAGAGACTTATAAGAAAATCGATTCGTCTCCGACTTTTAGGATCCCCTGATATTATTCACAACATTCGACGTCGATTGGATCGGTACAAATTATGTTTAAATACGTGTTAAAAGTACTTGTCCGGCCCATCACTTTTTATTCAAATTGCTCATTCAAATCAAAATCAAAGAAGTTGATTCATGTGTTAATTTTATGGAATAGTAATACCAGCCCCTATCGCGTCTGTTAACATAAGAAAAAAATTTTCTCCGAATTCCAGGAATAACTCGTGTCAAACTCAACGTTTGACAATGTTTTTAACTGGATCAAATTGTGTCCGTAAATCAACTCGAAAATTTCTTGGAATACAACATATTATCAGTTTTATATTCTCAGCAATAGTATAGGTTGTTCTTATGCCGAATAGACTTTTTCCGCCAAAATAAACGAAGAGTAAAAAATGCCGTAATTGCAATATAATCTAGAGGCTACCGAATCAAATTGTGTACGCGAATAAACTCGATAATTTCTTTAAATGCGACTTATCATCAGTTCAATGTTCTCAGCAATAGTATTGGTTGGTTCTTATACCGAATAGAATTTGTCTGCTGAAAGAAATGAGGAGTAAAAAATGTCGTCATTGCAATATAATCTGCGGGGTTATCATAGATGGTTAGAAATTTTCATTGTGTCGCGTGCATTTTTTCATGGATACACAATAAAATCCCTTGTATATTACAGGAAAGTTCCATTACATTTTTTTACAATTGATACAATTAAGTTAAAATACCTGAAGGTATTTTTCTCAATTCCCTGATTTTCATTCTCCTGATTCAAGAGCCCTGATTTTGATTTGAATGAGCAATTTGAATAAAAAGTGATGGGCCGGACAAGTACTTTTAACACGTATTTAAACATAATTTGTACCGATCCAATCGACGTCGAATGTTGTGAATAATATCAGGGGATCCTAAAAGTCGGAGACGAATCGATTTTCTTATAAGTCTCTACCACCATAAAGTAACAAATGACTTCCCCTTCAATGTGATTTTTTGGATTAGCCATTTTATCAAAAAGTCATGGGCAGGAAGATTCCTCATAAGTTTCTGCTGTCGAAAAGTTACTCATGACTTTACTGCTCTTTGGGCTAGAATATGTAGAAAAAAAATGGGTTGGTATCGTTCTAATTGTCGGAAAGCAAGATTTTGGGGATTTTTATGGTTGTTGATTTTCAAGTCATTTCGATAAAACGTTCTGAGCCAGACGAGTATTCTCAACCCTTATAAGAACATAATTTCATAATGTTAAAATTGCGAATTATTAAAAAAATACTTCTCCTCGAATTAATATGATAATTTTTAGTGCTAGACTCAACTTCGATGGTAACTTTTTTGATTCTTCAGAACTTTTTCAAGTTTCTGATGCGTCCCGTAGGAATGAATACTGCGAATTACTAAAAAATACTTGGCCTCGAGTTGATATCATAAATTTTGGTACTGCACGTAACTTGGTAACTTTTTAGATTTATTAGTAGAACTCTTTCAAGTTCTTCATGCATCCCATAGGAATGAATACTGCGAATTACTAAAAAATACTTGGCCTCGAGTTGATATCATAAATTTTAATGCTGTACGTAACTTAGAAGGAAAGTTTTTCAATTCATTTAATCATTCCTCCTTTTTAATAAGATGTGAAGAGAAAGGCATCGGTTTTTAAAATGTTTTCAAGTGACATTTTTTGGTTATTTACGTCTGCAATGTTTTCGAGTGGTGTATTTAAGATTTTCTCACGGTTTATTAGAATTTTTTTCACTTTACAAAATAATTACAGATTTATAGTTTTATATTTTTTAAATAATGTTTTTTCCTGAATTGTGATTTTTTTTTCAATTGTGTTGAAATCACTTTCAGTAAGGTTCATGATGTTTTTTATAGAATTTTTTTTACACTTTTTTGATATTCAAAATATCTGTCTTCTTATAAATAACTGTACGGTGAATATCTTCGTTCCAAAATATGTGTAATCTTGAATATCTGTATGTTTAAATAATTATGTCGGTAACGAACTGTAATCTCAAATAACCTTCTTCTCAAACATTTGTATTCTTAAATATCTGTGATCATGAAAACGGTAAAAAAATCTTCATTCGAAAATATCTTGACTCATAAATATTTGCATGGTTGAACAATTGTACTCATGATGATATATTCATGAGTACAGTTGTTTTACTATGCACATTATATAGATATAATATAATATGGAATATTAATATAATAATAAACATATGTTCATGAGTACAGTTGTTTTACCATGCAGATATTTTTTAGTACAGATGTTTTACCAGTCAGATATTCATGAGTCGAGATATTTTCGAATGAAGATTTTTTTACCGTTTTTGTGATCACAGATATTTACGAATACAAATATTTGTCCCGAAGGATATTTAAGCATGAAGATATTCAAACATGAACATAATTATGAGTAGACATATTTTTTGATCACAGATGTTTAAGAAGAAGGTTATTTGAGAATACATTTCTTTATATATATTGTAAAATCGCAAAAATCCCCTCACGGGGAAAAAAACGTGGACAAGTACATTGGTGGTCCCTTGTTTCCCTATGATATTAAAAAAAAATCCAAAACGCCGCTTAGAAGAATACACAAAAAGTTACAAAATAAGTTAAGAACTGTTGAAATATACGTGGCAAAATACAAGAAGCTTTACTGGGTTTCAATAAATTTTCAAATACGGTTTGATGTTGATAGAAAAAACTATAAAGTTCGGAAATTCAACTATGTCACCAACCAAATTGCAAACGTAAAAAAATTAGATTGTGAAAAAATTGTGAACGAAGTACTTGGCGAGGATTTTTCCATGAAATTAGCGTAGTGTATAGATCATGATCACGAACTCGCCAAGTACTTCGTTCAGAATTTTTTTACAATCTAATTTTTTTACGTTTGCAATTTGGATGGTGACATAGTTGAATTTTCGAACTTTATTATTTTTTCTATCAACATCAAACCGTATTTGAAAATTTATTGAAATCTAGTAAAGCTTCCCGTATTTGACCACGTATATTTCAACAGTTCTTAGCTTATTTTGTAACTTTATACACTATTCATGAGCAATTGATAAATGCATTACAAAAAGCCTTCGGCTTATCATGTTTCGATGCTATCAAAATTTTTGTCTGTGAATGGCTGCGTAGACATATGCCAAGTTTCTGAATTTTGTAAGACTCAAAGTGCGCTATATTCTTTCATTTTTCTTCTGCAAATGTGTCATAATAAATTTGGAAAACTGGTCTGAGGAAGTCGTCAGGTGCTGTTTTTCGATTGTATCAAAATTTGTATCATCGACAGCGGATACCTATAAACTTTGCAATTTCTGTCAAGCGACATGTGTACCATATATTTCCACTCTTCGGCTCCAACTGTGACATATAAATTGGGAAACTTGTGATAAAAATCATCAGCGGCTTGTTCTTGAACAGCTAGGATCTAAATTGCTGTCTTTGAAACCCCATCGATACCTGAAAAAGTTTTGAATCCTGTCGGACTTGAAGTACGCTGTGTTTTTTTGCTTTCCTTCTTTAGTACTGGCATGAAGAATTGGACAAGTGGTTTCAAATTGTTTTCCGCTGTTTTTATTCTATTAGTATCAAAAACTAAATAATTAGAATGCAGCGGACATCTGCAAACTTTGGAAATTTTTCGCAGCGACATGTGTGCTAATTGTAAGTATTTCCGCTTTTTAGATTTGATTGTGGTAATAAGAGTTTGAAAAATTATCATAAAAAGTCATCGAAGGCACATTTTTGGATAGGATGGAAATATCTGGCTTGAAAACGGAATGGACAGATAAAAAATTTTCCAATTTCGTTGGACTCAAGTGCGTTATGTCAAGAATACCTACAACTTTTGAAAACTTTGTGAAGCACCATATGAGTCATGGATGTTCTGTTGCCAAAATGCAATAAATACATCTCAATTTTCTGAATTTTGCTGGGATGAAGTGCACTATGTTTGTTTTTCCATTTTCCCCTTTTACTTGTGGTATAATAAATATAAACAGTTGTTTCGGGAGAAGTCTTCGGATACCCTTTTTCTGATAATATGAAAAATTCTGTCATCGGAATGCAATGAATACCTACAACTTTTGAAAATTTCTTGAAGCAACATATGAGCCATAGATTTTCACTTTTTTCTCTAATTTTGGCATTATGGATTGAAAAATTTATTATAAAAAGTTTTCCGCTGCTCATTTTTGGATAAAATCAGAATTTTTGTCTTAAAAATCTTAAGAAAAATACATAAAACACTTTGAAATTTTGTTGGGTCTAAAGTGCACTATGCTTTACTCTTTTTTACTTTACTTTTCTCATAATATATTGCAAAAAATTATTTCAGAAAGTTTTAAGATGCTCTGTTTCTGATGGTATCAAATTTCGATTCATTTTGGAATACAGCGGATCCTTAAAAACTTGGACATTTCTGTGAAGCGGCTTGTGTGCCAAGTATTTCCACTTTCTGGATCCGACTATGGCATATGAATTGAAAAATTTGTTACAAAAGTATTCGGCTACTCATTTCCGTTGAGTTTGAAGTGCGCTGTATTTTTTTCGCTCTCCCTCTTTAGTTCTGGCATATTAAATTCAAAAAGTAGTTTTGAAAGTCTTCCGCTGCTTTTTTCTGTGAGTATCAAAATGGAGATAATTGGAATGCAGCGGATACCTGCAAACTTTGTCAATTTCATGAAGAAACATGTGTGCTATTTGTAAGTATTTCCACTTTTCATCATTGATGGTAGTATTATGATATTCAAATATGGTCACAAATAGTCATCTGAAGAACATTTTTGGATAGAATACAAATTTCCGGCTTCAGAACACGATGAATACATCAAAATGTTTCCAACTTTGTTAGATCGAGTGAACATTATGTTTCTTTACCCTTCAAACTCTATTTTGGCAAAATGAATGAAAAAATCTGTTGCAGCAAGTCGTCGGAGGCTCTTTTTCTGAAAGTATCAAAATATGTATCATCGGAATGCAGCAGATGGATATGAACTTTGAAAATTTTGTAAAGCGACATGTGCAAAATTTCCATACATGTGTTCCATGTTTGGCTTCGATTCGGCATAATAAGTTGAAACATTTTTTGTGTTCAACAAAAAAAAGTTCCTTCCATGGTCGCCATGGTTCTGATAGCATTGAGATTTGTGCAAGACTAAAGCAACTGATACAACTGTCCTCAATTGACAGTTTTGATAACTTATTTTAATTTCTAATGCAGGATTCTGGTTTGAATTTGTCCGCATTGCCTAACATGTTGTTTCGAAGTACCCATGAAATGCTGCTATAACTCTCTGGAATTCAACGAGAATATGAGAAAAACTGACACCTCTTATTCTCATGGTATTCCTTCAAAGGTAATAAAGAATATCAAGACTTTACCTCGTTATTGTTAAAAAGTGAAATTATTTTTTTTTATAATTTCGTGAAAAAAAGAGTTTTTATCCTGAACCCTTTAACGGCCACACCTATTTCTGAACGGCTTCAAATTATTCCCTCTGGTAGTATAGCTGAAAAAGGGTAGACCATGAATGTTCAACCATAATTTTATCGATAAGGGCCTGGGAAATAGTGTTTTCGAACTGTAGAAAATTTCCTGCATGAACGGTTTTACACTCTTAGTTCGAACTATTATTCCAATTCAATCACGAATCTTCAAAGCTTAGTGTGTCTAGTCAAGCTTCGTTTATCCAATTCCATGAGAAAATATTTCGAGAATGTCTATTTTTTTACTTTTTTGATCGAAAACGGACAGCAGATGCCAAGCATCGTATATTTTCACGGCTACATTATCGCTATATTGAAATGATTCATATGTTTACGTTTGAATTTCAAGCTATCCTGGCACCTGGAGCTCTATCTAGCATGGATTGATAGCACTGCAAACTATTCGTCCGCTATAACGTCTTCATGTTTTTACAGGCGGGGTGAAAGTAGACGTAGCAAATTTGCTACAATGGCAGCTAAAGGGTTAAATTGGATGTTAAAAGCCGAAATTCATATCTCGCCTAAAAATCGAGAATCTTCCGTGCTTTTCCATCTCAAAGGGGCAAAATTAACTAAAGTTGCGGGAAAAAACTCCCAATCTTTCTGGAGACAAGCCAAAGAAACGTTTTTTCATTTACAATGATTTTAACTGGATCAAATTGTGTCCGTAAATCAACTCGAAAATTTCTTGGAATGCAACGTATCATCAGTTTAATGTTCTCAGCAATAGTATTGGTTAGTTCTTATACCGAATAGAATTGCCCGCTGAAAGAAATGAGGAGTAAAAAATGTCGTCATTGCAATATAATCTGCGGGGTTATCCTAGATGGTTAGAAATTTTTATTGTGTGAAGTACATTTTTTCATGGATGCACAATAAAATCCCTTGTATATTAGAGGAAAGTTCCATTACGAATTTTTACAATTAGATACAATTAAGTTGAAATACCTGAAGGTATTTTTCTCAATTCCTTGATTTTTATTCCCCTGATTCAAGAGCCCTGATTTTGATTTGAATGAGCAATTTGAATAAAAAGTGATGGGCCGGACAAGTACTTTTAACACGTATTTAAACATAATTTGTACCGATCCAATCGACGTCGAATGTTGTGAATGATATCAGGGGATCCTTAAAGTCGGAGACGAATCGATTTTCTTATGAGTCTCTACCACCATAAAGTAACAAATGACTTCCCCTTTGACGTGATTTTTTTGGATTAGGCATTTTACAAAAAAATTTTCAGAACTTTTTCAACTTTCTGATGCGTCCCGTAGGAATAAATACTCCGAATTATTAATAAATACTTGGCCTCGAGTTGATATCATGAATTTTGGTACTGCACGTAGTATGGTAACTTTTTTGATTTATTAGTAGAACTCTTTCAAGTTCTTTATGCATCCCATAGGAATGAATATTCCGAATTACCAATAAATACTTGGCCTCGAAATGATATCGTAAATTTTAATTCTGTACGTAACTTAGATGGGAACTATTTCAATTAATTTAGTCATTCCTCCTCTTTAATAAGATGAGAAGAATGGGGCATCAGTTTTTAAAATGTTTTCAAACGAGATTTTTTGGTTATTTATGTCTGCAATGTTCTCGAATGGTGTATTTAAGATTTTCTCATGTTTTATTTGAATTTTTCTTCACTTTCAAAAATAATTACAGATTTATTATTTTTTTTTTATTTTTATAATGTTTTTTGCTGATTTGTGAATTTTTTTTCAATTGTGTTGAAATCATTTTCAGTAAGATTCATGATTTTTTGATGGAATTTTTTTTTACACTTTTTTGATATTATCAGGAAACAAGGGGACATCAATGTACTTGTCCCGACCTTTTTTCCCTAGGGGTGACAATGTCTTAGCGGATATTTTGATAAATAAACTTCGAGATTTGGGGTGCCCTCCACTTTTTTTAGCCTTCATATACAATCTCGTTTCAGCAAGAGAGCTTACGGTCAGGTTTGGTAGTTTGGATAGGATCGCATGGAGTTTTCGAGGTTTGCCGCAAGGGAGCGTTTTAAGTCCTATTTTGTATACTCTATACACTGCTGACTTGGAGTTGGTTGTGAGAGATCAATGTAATATTATTCAATTTGCAGACGATGTGGCAATCTATGTCGAGAGTCCTGGAGTAAACAATGCGATTAATGTGATCGAAAATTCGGTAAAGTCAATAAGCACTTTTCTCGATGAAAGAGGTTTGGAATTAGCGCCCGAGAAAAGTAAACTTTGTATGTTTAGTAAGAAAAAACTTCCCTTCTTATCCTCAATTAAAATTGAAAATATTAGAATTGTGTCATCGTCAATAGTTAAATTTTTAGGATTGTATCTGCATGCTAACCTTAACTGGGAACACCAAATTAATTGCATTGTTGAAAAGTGTCAGAATCCACTAAAAATACTGAAAAGTTTGGGCCACACATGGTGGGGTGCAGATCCATGCCTATTGATGCGAATATATATTGCTTTAATCCGCTCACGGATAGAATATGGAGCGTTTATGTTTCACGGATGTACAAAAAATCAACTACTTAAAATGGATAAAATACAGTATAAAGCATTACGTATATTGGCAATCGACTCCGACTAATGTGCTACTTGCGGAAGCCAAAGAAACTCCTTTGAGCATCAGATTTAGGTACTTATGTCGTAATTATATTACCAAAATATTTGTGAACCCAGACCATATGATTTTACCATCATTAGAATATCTCAGTGGAGTGTACGAAAACCCTGTGATAGTCCGTCGAGGCTCTACTCCGTTGGTAGTTCAAACTTTTCAAGAACAAGAGCGCATCAGTCATTTGATTGCACATTCATCGAAACCACATTGTTTCAGTCATGATTATAATTCCTTTTTTTGGAAGCCGTCGGTTTCCTTCAATGAAGGAAAAGAATTACAAGAAGAAAAAGACTGTAATAAGAGCTTCAATGCAAAATTTAAAGTAATCTTAGAAAATTCAATTGCTTTTTTCACTGATGGATCAAAAATGAAAGACAAAGACTTTGTTGGTTTTTCGATGGTGAGAGCAGACAATAATGAAATTAAGAAATTTAGAGCTATGAGTTATGCGTCGACATATACTGCAGAAACTATGGCGATAGCGGAGGTCTTAGAAGAAATAAAGAATATAGATTCATGCTTTTTTTCAATTTTCTCAGATGCTAAAAGTGTCTTAGAGTCTCTTGCAAACACACCTAAGTTGCAAAGCAGCTCATATTTAATTTACCTTGTAAAAGAGACTCTCAAACAACTTGAACAAACTGGAAAAAAAATTAACTTTTATTGGACGCCCGCCCATCGGGGGATCCATTTAAATGAGATGGCTGACATTGCAGCAAAGGATAGTATTATTTCTGGTCGAGACTCACAATTATTAATACCAAACTCAGACTTTAAAGCGCATTGGAAAGAATTGAGAAATGTAGAATTTCACCAGTGGTGTATGTCATCTGCAGAAACTAAAGGTAAAAAATACTTTGAACTTTACTATCAGAAATGTAATCGTCCATGGTTTTACGATCTCAAAATAGGGAGAAAGGAAATCACATCAATTAATCGGCTAAGAAGTGGGCATTCGTCCTTAAGGTCAAGTTTGAAAAGATTCAATATTGTCCCATCTGCTCTATGTGACTGCGGACAAGGAGAGGAGGACGCTAATCACGTTTTTTGGCAATGTATCAAATACGAAAAGGAAAGAGAAATTTTAATAGCGAAACTCAAAAAACTCAAGGAATTCCCGCCGTACTGTATAGAATCGTTTCTACATTTATTAAGAAAAGCGACAGTGGCGCCACTGGTACAGTTCACCAAAGACATAGATATCTATATCTAGACTAATGTTCAACATCTAGACTTACTTTTAGGTAACGAACTGTCATGTAATCATATGATATAATTATAGTTTAAGTAAAAATTAATCTGTGATTATACGGGCTGCATGAGATACGGAATCTCAAAGCCTATCCCTTTATATTTTCAACATAAAAAAAAAAAAAAAAAAAATGTCCATGTGCACTTGACGTTGCGACGAACGCGCACTCGTTTGAACTTTTCCCGGCACTGTCTTTGTTGTCCTTTTTCTTCTTTCGACAGTTACGAGCATAATGCCCCTTTTTCTTTGCAGTAAAAACACTCGACTGACTTTTTATTGTTAGGATTTTTGTCTTTTGTTTCACTCGCGCCGGACTTTTTCTGTTTGTTACCGTCACTATTCACAACTGCTAGCGCTTGAGTGACGTCATCGTCACCCTAGCGGATTTCTTGACCAGATTTCCTAGTCGTTTTTGTACAAAAGTTGACCAGTTATTCGTGGTCGGACTAAACCGGATGTGACGTATTCATGTCGGTCGTTCCAACCACATCACCGTGGTCGGAACGACTCGTTGGTTCGGTGATGAACTGGTCGTTTCGATCAGAGTACCCGGGTCGGAACGACTCACTGGTTAGTGACGAACTGGTCGTTTCGACCAGGGTTCCCGGGTCGGAACGACTCGCTGGTTAATTAAGTGACAAACTGGTCATTTTGACCAGGGTTCTCGATAGAACAGAACAGCAAAAAGAATTAAAATAAATTGAAAAAAAAACCACTCTATCCGAGCGAGGCTCGATCCCTGGACCCTCGGAGTTCGAGCCTGGAGTGCTACCCACTGGACTACCAGCCATTTTATAACTGAAGAACAACGAAACTCACATATAAATCATGATTCACGAGTTATATATAAGTTTCGTTATACATTAGTTATAGATTGTCTGGTAGTGCAGTGGATAGCACTCCAGGCTCGAACTCCGAGATAGAGTCCCGGGATCGAACCTCACTCAGATCAATCGGTTTTCTTCGATTTGATTAAATTCTTTTTGTTGTCCTATTGTTGACAATACAGCAGTCCGTGGTCAGAACGACTCGCTAGCTGGGTTACAAGCTGGTCGTTTCGACCAGTATACTCCGGTCGAATGCCTTTTCGGACACTGGACCCGGTGGTCATTTTGACCACATGCCTCTGGTCGGAATGACCAGCTTACGGTCCTGAAATCAGGCTCAACTGTAGTCAAGACGACTGGAATATGCTAGTCGAACCGACCAGGATTACACGTCACATCCGGTACAAAAAAAGTACTACTGACCACGAAAAAATGGTCAACTTTTATACAAAAGCGACCAGCTCTAATTCCGACCACAAAAAACTGGTCACGAAATCCGCTAGGGCACTTCCAAGTCTTTTCTCTTCCTTGATTAACCTTTCGAGCAAGTTTTCTAGCGATTGATTAGCTTCCGGTACACTGTCCCACGCGGTCTGGAGAGCGTTGTATTTCGACGGTAGGCTGCCTAGAACCTTCGCCATAATGGCCGTGTCTGAAACCGCCTCTCCCAGATCCTTCAGTTGAGACGCCATGTTTTATATGCGAGATACGTGATGAACAACCGACTCGTTTGGCTCCATGCGGTGTCCATGAATTTTTTGCAGCAAGAGCATCTTATTCGACGCTGACTTCCCTAGCGAATTTCGTGACCAGTTTTTTGTGGTCGGAATTAGAGCTGGTCGCTTTTGTATTAAAGTTGACCAGTTTTTCGTGGTCAGTAGTACTTTTTTTGTACCGGATGTGACGTGTAATCCTGGTCGGTTCGACTAGCATATTCCAGTTGTCTTGACTACAGTTGAGCCTGATTTCAGGACCGTAAGCTGGTCGTTCCGACCAGAGGCATGTGGTCAAAATGACCACCTGGTCCAGTGTCCGAAAAGGCATTCGACCGGAGTATACTGGTCGAAACGACCAGCTTGTAACCCAGCTAGCGAGTCGTTCTGACCACGGACTGCTGTATTGTCAACAATAGGACAACAAAAAGAATTTAATTAAATCGAAGAAACCGATTGATCTGAGTGAGGTTCGATCCCGGGACTCTCGGAGTCCGAGCCTGGAGTGCTATCCACTGCACTACCAGACATTCTATAACTGATGTATAACGAAACTTATATATAACTCGTGAATCATGATTTATATGTGAGTTTCGTTGTTCTTCATTTATAAAATGGCTGGTAGTCCAGTGGGTAGCACTCCAGGCTCGAACTCCGAGGGTCCAGGGATCGAGCCTCGCTCAGATAGACTGGTTTTTTTTTTTCAATTTATTTCATTTCTTTTTGCTGTTCTGTTCTATCGAGAACCCTGGTCAAAATGACCAGTTCGTCACTTAATTAACCAGCGAGTCGTTCCGACCCGGGAACCCTGGTCGAAACGACCAGTTCGTCACTAACCAGTGAGTCGTTCCGACCCGGGTACTCTGATCGAAACGACCAGTTCATCACCGAACCAACGAGTCGTTCCGACCACGGTGATGTGGTTGGAACGACCGACATGAATACGTCACATCCGGTTTAGTCCGACCACAAATAACTGGTCAATTTTTGTACAAAAACGACTAGGAAAGCTGGTCAAGAAATCCGCTAGGGTTCTGCTCGTGGATTCTCACTAATTTGTCTCACATTTCTTTCGCTGTCGTGCTGTTGAGCAAACAGTCGAGCTGGGAATCTTCAATTGAGGACGAAATTATGCACATGGCCGTCGCGTTGTCTTTCACCCACTTTTTGCCGTCCGCAGATTGTGCCTCTGCCAGCATCACACGCGTACCCGTTACGACATCTTGAATCGCGTTCGCGATAAGCATCGAGTTCATTCGAAATTTCCACGCTTGAAAATTCGAGCCATCAAACTTTTTGATGTTCTTAAACAGAGTTGACTCAGCCATTTTCGTTCGATAGCTTTACACTTTTTCGTTCGCGAATACCGATATACCGCGACACTAATGGCGACCACGTGTCGACCACACGAAAAAGACTAATCGAGATAAACACTTTCTTCTCACCGTTTCTCCCACTTTACCAAACTCAGTTTTCTTCCGCAGGTTGCTTGCCTGGGCCCATAACCTGTTGGGATATTTGGTTAAGGAGAGAGAGAGGTACGGAAGAAAGTAATAAATATGACTCAGTAATACTATAATAACAAAAGTACGTGTGTTTATTGTGTAGTATCACGACCAACTGGCGACATGTGCCGGTGGTGGAAAGCAGTGCGCTTATGGCGCCTTATTACTACGCCTACGCATGCGCCGCTCGACGCGCGAGATCTATTTTCTCAACACCGTTGGTACCATCGCCAAATGTTTTTCATTCATTTAATCCTTTCGACATCCCCATGAGCTGTGGGACACAATTGTCTTCACCTCTGAAGAACTTCAAGAAAAGAGTCCAGAGGCTAGCATCAAACAAGTTGTCGATGAAAGAAAATCGACTTTTCATTGGCTCCGGAAGGATCTCAGATGGTGGCATAAAAAATTTTTGTGAAACACCGGTGAGTTGCGAAAACCCCTGACCTGTCAGCGGACCGAATGATCGGTCCGGTAGGGACACAATCGGACTAACCAGCGCTAAGTCCTCGGACCAAATATCCACTTCCGGTTTGTAGTCCGTGGACCGTTCAGCGGTCGGTCCGGCTAGCCCCCCGCGGACTGTTCGGCTAGTCCCCCTTAGTAGTCCGCGGACCGTGTTGAACACGGTCCGCGGACCGTGTCAGATATCCCTGTGGAACAATCCGCGGACCGTGTTCAACACGGTCCACGGACTGCTCGGCTGTCCCACTGGGACAGTCCTCGGACCGATTGGTGGTCGGTTCGCGGACCGCTCAGCTATCCCTCCGGGATGGTCCGCGGACCGATGAGTGCCCGAAAACGAAGCTCAGCAAAACGAAAACGACGCCTAACCCTTGCACAATTGCAGTGGAGTAAGCACGCTGAGCTTCGTTTTTCGGCCGCAGCGCCGCGCAGGGAATAGAATTTCCCGTTCGCGCATTGCACCCCTGGCGATTATATATTGTCGACGTTGCTTCGTCTGTGCTCCTGCGATCTGGCATATAGCCGAATCATATAACCTATCTCTTCACGATTTTTGTCGTACGAGAGTGTCGAACTTTGTTACGAAATGGGGAATTCTCCATGTGTAACATTTTTCGCTTATATTTCAGTCATAACGACCGGTGGGCCGGCCCCCAAGATGAGACGTTGCGACTAAAATATTTCAGTCGTTACGACTGACCGTTTTGTACCGTCAAATGTCCAACCACTACCGAAATTTCGGTCGCACGATCCGCTAGGGCACTCATCGGTCCGCGGACCATCCCGGAGGGATAGCTGAGCGGTCCGCGAACCGACCACCAATCGGTCCGCGGACCATCCCGGAGGGATAGCTGAGCGGTCCGCGAACCGACCACCAATCGGTCCGCGGACTGTCCCAGTGGGACAGCCGAGCAGTCCGTGGACCGTGTTGAACACGGTCCGCGGATTGTCCCACAGGGATATCTGACACGGTCCGCGGACCGTGTTCAACACGGTCCGCGGACTACTAAGGGGGACTAGCCGAACAGTCCGCGGGGGGCTAGCCGGACCGACCGCTGAACGGTCCACGGACTACAAACCGGAAGTGGATATTTGGTCCGAGGACTTAGCGCTGGTTAGTCCGATTTTGTCCCTACCGGACCGGCCGGTCCGCGGACTCATTTTTAGTTAGTCCGCTGACATGCCAGGGACACCCCGGCACTGGAAAATCTTACACCATTGGTACCATCACCAAATATTTTCCATCAATTTCATCCTTTTAACATGTACATGAGCTTTGGGACATAACCGTCATCACCTTTGAAGAACTGCAAGAAAAGAGCTCAGGGGCTTGCATAAAAAAAGTTGTTGATAAAAAAAAAAAGAAATATCCATTGGCCGATGAACAATTAAGGAAAATTCTTTTTATTTCTGTCATGTATTCATAAACAATGTATACTCCAAAAATAAACACTGTAAATATCCATGTTTTTATTTATTTATTAGTTTTATGCTCGATTTTCATCACTCACAACTGAATACTTGGCTTTTGTCGAGGTTTCAAAAATTTCTTCGATTTCAAACGATACCGAAATCTCTAACGAAAACAAGTCATTTTTTAAAATATAAACATTTTTTGAACCTCTAACCAACACTAGAATTTTTTTTCAACCTCATAACCGTCGTAACCCTAGCCCTGATGACTTAACAGAATTGAAATTTAAAAAATATCTGTCAAATTTCACAGCCGCGATCTTTACAACCTCACTTTTCAATCTCACGACAACCACCAAATTCGTGACCGCGATCTTTATAACCTTTTCCAACACATTTGTCACTGTAATGTAATAATAATTGCCTTTATTTACCCTTTCGGGCTACAGCTCGACTTCCTTCACATTTCCTCCTTATACTATATACATTTCCGCATTTCCTTATCCTAATTCTTACTCTATTTACATTTCTCCTTATCCTCTCACACACACTCAAACCCAGAGAGAGAGAGACATACCCCATTCACACCCTCACACATTCCTCCATCCTTCTCCACCTTTGCACTCTTCACCCGACCTCCGTTTCCGCTGCACCTTTCTACTCCCTCCCTTTTTTACCCTCTCCACTCCTCAATCTTCTTCATCCACTCCTCACCTTGACCCTCCCCTCCCAACACCTCGCTCCTCATGCTTTGCCAACCCTCCTCCGCCCCCCATCCCGTACACTCCTCCATCACGTGCTCCCACGTTTCTCTCCTGCTGACGCACACCCTACACTCCCTCCCTTCCCTCTGCTCCCAGTACCTCCCCCCTCTCATCTCATCCCCTAACCTGAACCTAGCCACCCTCCCCCACCTCTCCTCTTTCCATCCCTTTTTCAAATACCCTGGCACCCCTCTTTCCTTAATAAACTTATAATCCTTATTACTCCTTGATCTCACTATTTTCTCCCATCTCCCCTCCTCCTGCCTTTCCCTCTCCGCCTTCACTATATCCTCCCCCTTCATCTCCCCACACCTCCATCTCCTCTCCACCTCCTCCAGGCTCCATCCCATCCTTGAATAGAACTCCTCCCTTTCCTTTTCCCATCCTCCTGCCTCCTGCATTCTTCCTGCCCTTCCCTTCATCTCCTCTCTACATCTTCTCGCTAATTCTCCACCCTTCCCCATCTCCAATCTCTTCTCATATCCCCACGCTCTCATCCCTGCTCTCACCTCCATCATATCCCTTTGCAACTCCTCTCTCACCATGTACCCCGCTACCTTTCTCGACACCCCCAACACCCATCTTAAATACCTTTCCTGTAGCCTCTCCACTATCTCCCTCCCCTTCCACCCCCATATCACCACTCCATAACACACCACCGACCACACCAACTTATCAAATAGCCATACTCTCCTTCCCCAATCGCTACCAAACCTATTTTTCCCAATCCCCCACACCTTTCCCATTATCTTCGCCGCCTTCATCACTCTCTCCTCTACCTGCTCCTCCTGGCTTCCATTCGCTCTCACTACATACCCCAAATACGTATACCTACTCACCTCTTCTATCCTCTCTCCTCCCCATTGCCATACCACCTTTCTTTTCCTTCCCCCTCCCACCCTGCACCGCATCACCTTCGTTTTTCCCGTGTTCACCTCCAACCCTTTCCCCTCTATGTACCTCTCCAACGTCCTCATCATCCCCCTCATCTCATCCTCGTCCTTCGCCAGCAATACCACGTCATCCGCGTATGCCAACGAATACACCTTCCCCCCCCCTCAACTTCACCCCTCCCCACCTCCCTTTTTCCAACTCCTCATCCATGTCCGCCAGCAGCAGCGTGAATAGCTGCGGGCTCAGCGGACACCCTTGCCTAACCCCTTTCTCCGTCCAAAACTTTTCTCCTTTCTCCCCTCCCACCTTCACCCTCGCATACGTCTCCTTCAACACCTCCCCACACCTCTCTATTAGCCCCTCCCTCACCCCTCTCTTCCTCATACTCTCCTCCAGCTTCTTCCTATCCACCGAATCAAACGCCGCCTTCAGAAACGAACAACAACACCACCTTTCCCCCCTTGCCGTTATCTCCCTGTTTAACAAATAATTCAATACATACACATTATCCATCGTCGCTACTCCTTCCCTGAATCCCGCCTGACTCCTTGGCATCATCCCTTTCCCCTCCACCTCCTTCCTCAATCTTTCTGCCAGAATCCCTACGTACACCTTGTATGCCGTTTGCGTTAGCGTAACCCCCCTGTACTCCTCTACCCTTTTCCCTTCGCCCTTCTTTACCACTGGCACCACTATCCCTTCCTTCCACCCTTCCGGCCACCCTTCCCCTTTCCATACCCTTTCACACATCCTCTTCAAACTATTCACCACTCTTTCACCCCCGTACTTCCACACTTCATTCGGAATCCCATCCTCCCCCATCGCTTTTCTGTCCTTTAACTTTCTTATCGCCTTCTTCACCTCATCCATTGTTATCTCATTTTCCTCCCCTCCCTCTCCTTCCCTCCTTCTTTCCCCCAACCCCATCCTTCTTTCTGTTACCCCTCCCAGCCCCTCTCTGAAGTACCTATCCCATTCCTCTCTTCTTATCTTTTTATTCACCCCCTTTCTCCGCCTCCTCCCCCTATTAACTACCTCCCATACCTGCCCTTCCGTCCTTATCCCTTTTATCTCTCTTTCGTATCTTTCCCTCTCCTTCATTTTCTTTTCTTTGCATATTCTCCTAAACTTCCTCTTCTCTTCCCTGTAACTTTCCTCTCCTCTGCCCTCTCTCTTCCACCTCTCCAATTCCCTCCTCGCCTCCTCCTTTGCCCTTCTGCATTCCTCATCCCACCACCCCCTCCTCTGCCCCTCCACTCTTTCTTCCTCCGACTTCCTCATCGCTCTCTTTATTCTTCCCCTCATTTCCTCCCATCCTTCTTCTACCCCCTCTGACGTCCACTCCCATCCCCCAAATTCCTCTTGGAACTTCTCCACTCCCTTCTCCGTCCACACCCCTCTTCCCTCCTTCCTCTTCCCCTCCCCTTTCTTCCTCCCTCTTCCTCTACCCCTCCTTCCCTTCAGCCACACTACCACCGGCATGTGATCCGAGTCCACCCTACCCACCACTTCCAATTTCCTTACTCTTTCCCACCCTTTCTCCCCCACTATTACGTAATCAATTACCGACTTACCCCTTCCCCCCACAAAAGTCCACTCTCCCTCCCTATCCCCCTCCAAATTTCCATTCACTACCCTCCATCCTCTCTCATTCACATACTTACACCATTCTCTCCCTTCCTTCGTCACTATTTCATCCCTTGATCTCCTCACTACCTCCCTCACCCCTGCTCCCCATCCGTCCCATCCTCCTCCTTCCTTTCCAGTTCTCACGTTCATATCCCCCCCAATCACCACTTTTTCCCCCCCGCTCTTTCCATCCACCTGCTCATCAGCTCCTTTTTCCTCTCCATGTCCCCGTTCACATAAACCCCCACTATTATCCACCACTCCGTCCCCAACTTCACCCTTCTTTCCATCCATCCTTCCTCCCCCAGCTCTGCCTTCCCTTCTTCGTCCTCGATCTCCTCCTTCACCCCTAACGCCATTCCTCTCTTCGCCCGTCCCTTTCCCCTCCCTCTCTTCGCTCCCTGTATCACCCACCTAAAACCTCTCTTCCATCCTTCCCTTATCGCCTCCCACCCCTCCTCCGTCACCCACGTTTCCAACATTACCACCACATCCCATCCCTTTATACCCTCCCAAAACTCCTCATCTTTATTCATCACTCCAGCCACATTCCAAAAGCCCACTTTATACACCGTTTCTGTTTCACCTTCCTGCACCGTCTTCCCCCTACTTTCTCCCGCTTCACTTGCCTCACCTCCGGCCCTTCTCCTTACTCGTTTCCCATACTATCCGTGCATCTCCCCACTCCTTCGTTCCACACCAAAACCTTTCCATCCACCCACATCCTCATATATCCTACCCTCACCCTTTTTCCTTTCTTCCTCTCCTCGTACGCCTGCCCCTCTATCAACCATTTTATTCTCCTTTCCTCCTTTGTCAAATCATCCTCGATCCTTTCTCTGTTCCCTCTCAACTTCACTTTCGCCTTCATTATTTCCATCTTCTTCTCCCAACTCTCCAGCCTTACTAACACCATCCCCCTCCCTCCCTCATCCACCCTCCCTACTCTTCTCATCTCTTTCCTGCCTCCTTCCACCCCTAGGCACTCCCAAATCTTCTCTATTTCCCTCCCCCACTCCACCCCTTCCCCCATTCTCACCCCTCTCACCACTATATTATTTCTCCTTTCCTCCCTTACTCTTCTCTCCAGTTCTCTTTCTACCTCCCTCATTCTCCCCTCCATTCTCTCCCCTCCCCCTTCCCCCTCTTCTCTTTCCTTCTCCAGTATCTTTACTTTTCGTTCTAACTCCTCTATTTTCTTTTTGAACATTTCCCTCTCTTCTCCCCACTGCCTTCTCATCTCCTCATGCTCTTTTCTCACCTCCTCTACCCATCTGTCCATCTTACACTCTATTTTCCCACATTCTTCCCTCAACTCCTGCTTCAGCAACTCCTTCATCATTTCCCCCACCCTTCTCACTATCCCATCCGCCTCTTTTTCCTCTTTCTCCGGCGACCTTCCCACTTTTTTGCTCCTCTTGAACGCATCCGCATCCTCTCCGTCCTCCCCTCTCGCCATACTCTCCTCCCTTTCCCTCTTCTTCCTATCCCCCGCTAAAATCGCCTCCATTATGTTCCCTACACTACTCGCTCTTTCTCTTCCCTCCAAGCTCCTCACTCTCGTCACCCCTTCCCCCATTCCTTTCTTACTCTGTTCACTCATCTCACTGTTATGTCTTCACTCTCCTGCCCTCTTTCCTCCTTTATCCTTTCCTTCCTTCCTTACCGATCCCACTCTACCTTCCCGGTCTCACTCTACCTTACCTATCTCCTCACTACTTTCTCCGTTCTCCGCACGTCGCCCTCTTCGCCTTACACCACCTCGCACTCGTCAGGGAGACTAGAGAGAAGGAGTGGACACAGCATAGGATATTAAGTAGTAACGGCGTCCCCAAAAATTGTGCTCTGAATTAGTTAACCGTTCTGCCACCAGTATCGCATGGGCCAGAAAGATCGTAGTTATAGTAATAAAATTAGTCCACATGATGAAAGTGACCGTGCTACCGCGCATGTGCAGTGTAAAGGAAAGTTTTGTACGAACGTAATAAAATGAAAATTAGCATTGACAAATGTGGAAGAATGAAATAGTCAAGTTTCCAATTTGAAATTATTTCAAACAATGAAGCGTTCACGATTTAGCATTATACATTTTCATTTCACTCATGGTTAAATCAATTCGAGTTTAAATGATCACATCATTATTTTTTAACATTTTCGAAACTGTGTTTTTTATAATAGAAACATAATGTCGAGAGCTTGGCTGCAATTATGTCACAAACAAAAAATATATTACAAAGATTCTGGATGTATGCACTGATTTTTATTCAACTAAATTGAATAAAATTATTTTAGTTAGCAGATAAATTCATTTACATTGCACATTAATAAGAAAAAAAAGTTTTGCAAACGTAAACGGCACTACACGAATTTTGACATATTGAGGTTAGGGAATAAGTAGTAACGGCAGGATGTCTGATCTGAATAAACACATATAGCTATGATCTTTCGGATCACAACGCCATCTATTTTGGCCCGGATTTCGTGTACATTTCTAAAGCACGCTGTGTCCACTCCTTCTCTCTAGTCTCCCTGGTCAAACGTTTCAGATACATGGCCGTATGGTTTATGCCACGAACGTACATACAGGTCTGGAAACGACGGTGGTGGGGGATGGGTCGCTTAACGTCCAGTGTTTGTAGCTTCCACGTTTGGCCTCATGGTGCGCATTGGAAAAGGGATGTTGTGTGCGAAAGAGACAGCCATATGTCTCTTGGGCACGTACATGCACTTTCATTATAATTTTTTCGTATGAAAATCATTATTGTTTTTCGTTGAAATCGTTAATTCAGGGAAATTAAAATAAAAAAGCACAAGTGGAGTTTTATGATAGACATAGGACTGGGATCGAGCAGGAGAACGTGTTCGGGAAAAACCTTGTACATGTTTTGAAACTACTTTTAACTTGAGCCAGTCTTGACAGTTTTTTTTTAGTAGAAGACTCAAGTGTTTTTCACAAACGTATTGAGATGTTTTTAGTTTCACTCCGGGAATAGCTGCAGTGAGGTACCGCACAGGATTTCGTCATTTTCATGCAATCAATTTATTAAAGATTTTTAAATTGTTACACGAATAATTTTTGACGAAATAAATATCGAGAACACGTGAAGAGAGAACATTACGGTTTAAATTAGGCCTGTATATAACTTGTAACATCCCCCTATCACAGCGCTATGCCGTGGCAGCGGTGAGAATAAAAAGCTTGGACATTAAGAGGCCCACATGCTGCCTGTGCAATGCTACTGTCGTTTCCAGACCTGTATGTACGACCGTGGTGAGGATACCGGAGTCAACCAAATCAAATAAAAAAAAAAATAAAAGAGATTGGACTCCTTCCCTAGTCTCCTTGCAGCCGGAGCCAACAAAACCAAATAATAATGATAATAATAATAATACATTCTTCACGATTGCTATAATCATGGGATAGAATAATTACCACAAAGTGTTGATTCGTTTATAATTAATGAATTTGATTAATTGAATTGAGTTCATTTTTTTTTAGCCTTTTCCCGAAAGTGAACGTTTTCGGAAACAAATCTTTCCGTAATAAATTTCGGAGGTTATGTTGATCAATTTAGTTTAGTCACATTGTACGAATATGTTAAGTATTATTCAAGTTTTTCAATTTTGGTCTTTTCTAGGTAAAGGCACCAAAAAGTAAGAACGGAAATTGGGCTTTCGAAAAAAAAAAAAAAAGAAATAAATATGAGCTGTTGCATTCTTGGGAACTTCAGGCAGAGCTCCAGAACATTGAACAAATATTTTTTGGAGAGATGTTTGAACCAATTGAAAATCCGAGTTTACTGTAACGCCGACAAAAAGCTGGATGAGAATTTAACTGAGACAAGAGAGCGTGTATCCCGTAGAAAGACGTTCCAAAAAAAACTTATACGAGACTTTCGTCAAACTAAAGAGAAAGTAGAAGAGATTATAGAGAGAGAAAATATCTGGACAATTCCAAATTTCCTTTCTATAGGTCGCATTGTGACTTCACCTTATCTCAGCTATTTAATAATATCGCACGACTACCAGGTATGATATAATCAACTTTGAGTTATTAGCATTGGCTTTTTATTTTATTTATATATTATATTTACGTATTAGCAAACTTTTTATTGCACAAGGAATACACTTGGCAATATTAAGCCTTCTATCTCAGTGACCCACTTAAGTTGTGCAATCAAAAATTTAAAAAATTGGTTTTGAATGGCAATTCCCTGAGTCGAGTCATTGTGTAACAGGTGCCAACACAAATGTGCCAACAGGTTTGAAAAAGTTGTAGCCCATGGTTGAAAAGTCTCTTTTAAAACCCTAATATTTTTTATTTCATTTCAATCAAATGTTTGTAGAGAAAAATTATCTTTGATGTTATATTGGAGTACCTCTAAATATTTTTGTGCCAAATTTCTCTATTACATACGACAATTCCGATTGTTACTATGTTGTGACCAAAACTTCAATATTTAACAAAATATTCTCATATTTGAATAAACATTTTAAATTATCCTTATCATTCAATCGATCAGTTTAATGATAATGTCCAAATTTTCGATTATAGATAGCTTTATGGTTTCTTGGATTTGCTGGCATCACAGACTTGATAGATGGTTGGATAGCTCGAACATGGAGTTCTCAGGCCTCAAAGTTGGGGAGTTTTTTAGATCCGGTAGCGGACAAATTGCTAGTAGGAACAATGTTTCTGTCACTGACCTGGGTCGGCTTGATACCGGTACCCTTAACATGTCTTGTAATACTTCGCGATATCGTACTGATATCAGCCGCATCATACGTCAGATATCGATCGTTACCTGAACCTGTAAGAAATGATCTAATGATACTTATATATTTTCAACTAAATGCCATATTCCATTGCTACACACTCGAAAACTTTTACCTTTGTCGACTTGCTATCTATTATACCTACCATTATCAAAAGTTCTGATTTTTTTACAGCTACAAGATTAAAATTGTTGATGTTTCGAGGCAAGATTTCTTTTTGTTTGTTTACTAAGATTATTTGTAGCAGCTTTTTCTTGATCTCTTTGATAGCAGACTCATTATATAGCAAAGGTGCTGACTTAGCCGCAACCAAAAAATAGATTTCCGATGTTGCACTCTTTGAATCGTTAATATAAAATTTTACATCAATCTATGACTTCTTTCACCTAATAACAACAATGCCCAGATCACTCCCAAAGGGAGCAATTATTCCAGATATAACCAACCGCATATTAAATTTGTAATTTTGTTAATTAATAGAAAGAAGTATGATTATTTTTTATTCAGAAAACTTTGGGAAGATACTTCGATCCAACGCACGCAACTGTCCAACTAGCTCCAACATCGGCCAGCAAATTTAACACCGCCGTTCAATTGACCCTCGTTGCTGGCACTCTTGCTGCTCCGGTATTTCATTACGTCGATCATCCAGTACTTCATGGATTGTGTTATCTCACAGCATTAACGACTATTGCTGGAGGTTTAAGTTATTTAGTGTCAAAAAATACGTACAAATTGTTATCGAAAAAAAAAGTAACTCAGCGTACGTCATCCTCATGAGAGAAGATCGTTGATCCTTGTACATTCTATTGATATTCTTGTACATTCGTCATAGAAAGATAAATCAATTATTGTTTCTAACCTGCATAACGTTAATATTCTTAGTCGGATACTTCCTATAAGTAAGTAGTTTCAACACAAAATTGCATTCGTCAAACACTGTTTCTTTTTTCTAATCATGAAATTTTCAATGCATATTTACATGTACAATATAATTTATACGCTCATTCAATTTCGTTTGTACAGATGAAACTACGCGATCAATAATTTATATATGAAATTTATGCGGAGTCCTGTACATTTCATATGCGTGTACTTCTTCATGGGCAGGATCGTATTCGACACCGATGTAATCAATTTCAAGCTTGAAGTTTCCAGCAATTTTGTCAGCTGCCGTTATACCAAACGTCAAAATTCTTGTCAATGGAGGAGGTTGTTGTTCATCTTGTATTCTACCATGGGAAACTAAGAAAAACTTGGAGAATGGTATCCTAACGTACTGCCAGTAGGGACCACCTCTTGTGTGCAAAATATATTGATAAGAATCATTCCACAATATGTCCCAGTCGCCGGGTGTTGCCAGTATTAAGAGATAATTTCTTCCGTCACCACGAACTCTCAATACAAGATGCGAATATGGACCCCATTCTAGACACGCTTTACGATGGAAAGATTTTCGCAGTCTCACTGTTTTCATGTTGCAGTAACCGGTTCGTTTTATTTTCCCATCATTGAATTGTCGAGGATCCAGATTGCCCGCGAAAATACCTCTCCCTGTCTTTGTCAATTGTATGCTATAACAACAATCATTTTCTTTATTATTTATATTAAAAAGATGACTAAAAATAAGAGAGGTGAGAGGATTCTTTTGATATTTTTATCTTTGAGGTAATGGCAACATTTTGTCAGGGGCAGTTTATTCCAATGTATTTTATTTCGAAAACACAGATGATGGCTACTTTTTCTGATGACTCTTATTTTTTTGAAAAAAAATCCAGAATAGAATGACTTTCTTAGCTGTTTCCAAGTAATTGGCTTGAAATTCGAAAGCTCTGATGTACAGATTCTATGGAAAGCTGATAAAAACATGAAGAATTTTTTATTTCTTATACTAATTTTGAAAGAAATTGTCAAAATTCAAACTTGATCCATTACCAGAGACCATTTTGGAGAACTGGAAATTTTGACTAGTCAGCACTCAACAGTGTATTATTGTACAGGTGTATTATCAACAGAAGGCAATTTATAAGAGCGTTTTGGATACCCATAAAAGTTGAAAATTCAAAAATTATTAAAAATTTGATGCGAGTCAATCCATAACAAGGATAGATGAATCAAGCTCTGCTTCGAAACTAATATGAATTCGGAAAGGGTGGGCACTTGGTGAAATCTCAAATTCAAGTAGAATAAAGGATCCAAATATTTTTCTCATCTATTTAAAAAAAACACTTATTTTTTTGAATCAATTGATTGATTCTATTTCAGCGTGCAATAGTGTGGCATTCTTGGATGGTACCATGCATGCAAGCATCTCGTTGACGAATTGTCAAGACATAGTTTTTGTATATTAATGCAACGAATAATTACGAAATCAAATTTTATGAAATATTATTCTTCAAAGACCTAATTACAAGCTAGAAAAAATATTTTAATTACAAAACATGACATCATTATAGGTGTCAGAAAAAGAGATCGGTCAGAGTGATAGTTTAATTTTCACTAGAATCAGAGAATCGTTACCTCGCTGTCGAATTGCCTTCACCGTAGTCACTGTCCGCAGTTACTACCCATTTGTCCAGAATACTTGGATCCCCTTCGAATCTCCATTGAACATCGACCTCACCCTCTCTAAGTATAACGATAGGATCAAAATGTAAATACTCTTTGACTTCTTGTTTCCAAAGTGTCAACTCCTCCAACAGTATTTTCCAACCCTGGCATAGTTGTTGCAAAAGGGTTTTTGGTTTATCGCGAACATCGCTCAATCTCGGATAACCTTTCTTGTCATCAACTTCAAAGAAGAATGACCGTTTACTCGTCGCACAAATTGTACGACAATTATAACCGATTACATTTCTCGATACTAATCGCCCGATTACCGACGGAACAATATTCAACATTGTTTAGTAATTGTTTTACTTATTCATTTCGGTGTATAATAAGACTCTTCCGACTGATTTGAGATTTAATTCTGACTGGCCGCGGTCCGAATTGACCTCTGTAAACTTAGCCGACTGATTTTGGATTACTTAAGGCCGCGGTCCGAATTGTGCGAACAGTGCTTACGTGCTCACACTGCTCACGGTTGGTCCGATTTGAATAAGCGCACTAACGTCTGTTTGCAGTACTAACAATTCGGACCCTCTATAAGCGTGCTGTCGTAACGTCAACAGTCAACATAACCTGTCGACTTCTATTTTTATTTCCCGACGAGTAAGAGTTCGTTGTTTTTCGATATAATATTGCGAATATTGTTTATCTTAAAACACGAGCCAAAGAAAAATTAGTATTTTCTAATTAGAATGGCCCATGAACATGAGATGCATACTAATTGCACTGCAACTCGTTACGATATACTTTCCTCTTCCGGCTCTATATCTGCATTTTGAGATGACAAAAATATCATCTCCTCACGGTGTTTTTCATCATAATGCTTATTCCGACACCTCCGTGAAGTTGGCCCCCCAAAGTTATTATTTTTAAATTTAATTAATGCAAATCGTTTGAGAATCGTTTGAGAGGATTTGAGAGTAAAGAAAAATTGTTTGAGAGTTAATAGTTTTTCCGGAAAATTGATTTTAATTTTGGATGTGAAGTTGGCCCCCCCATTTCGTATCTCCTCGAAAAATTGACGTAGAGGTTAAATTTTTTTTTAATCGTTTGAGAATCGTTTGAGAGGATTTGAGAGTTCAAAAAAACTGTTGGAGAGTTGATATTGCAATTGATATTACTTAATTATTGTGTGAGTCATTTCCCCATAATTTCCCCTAGTTTCACAGGACTTCCGACCTGCGCAATGTAAATGCGCGGCCGACATGCGCAGACTATATGCGCAGTGTATCTGACTCAACGACAACAATCCTAACCTGGTAGAAAAACAAAATGACAAGAAAAAGAGCAAAGCGAACGAAGAGGAGATTGCGGCACTGCCGGAAATGCCCTAACCTTTGGAAAAGAAAAAAACAGTTCGTTAACGCCCAAAGGCAAAGACTGGATCCAAACTGTCCTATTGAAAGGTACATTTACAAGCTTCGCAGATTCCGACGACCGTCGTGACAAAATTTCTGGAAAAAAAAACTCATAGCAGCGATTTCCACTTCCAGGTAGACACAAGTGCGACTGCGAGGGAAAGACGCACTCCCTCGTCAACAATTCCACCAGCTGCGGCCGCATCGTTTGCGCTCAGGAACGCCCCGGCCTGGGCTTGTTCTGCGGCACTTTGGTTTGGACTCCGAACCAACAACAAATCCTCTCGGGCAAGGCAAAACAGTCCAGCACATAAAACACAGGGAGATTTCCACTTTGCACCAGCTGCGGCCGCATCGTTTACGCTCAGGAACGCCCCGGCCAAATTAAACTTGTTCCCAAGTTTAATTTGTAAAAACTCTAAAAACCAAAAAGATGCACGAGAATCGTGCACTTGTATTGTCTAGCTTTCGAAAACTCTATCATCGCCATATGCTATGTTGGAATCTATTCCGATATAAAACGATACATTCCGATGTCCACGATACTCGTGCGGCGCTTGGTTGCTTGTTTGCGAACAGCCTGGTCGAATGACATCAGATTCCAACGTGGATTCATCTATAAATCAAAAGTTGCATATCGGAATCGATTTCAACATAGTATATGGCGATGATAGAGTTTTCGAAAGCAGACAATACAAGTGCACGATTCTCGTGCGCCTTTTTGGTTTTTAGAGTTTTTACAAATTAAACTTGGGAACAAGTTTATAGCGCAAACGATGCGGCCGCAGCTGGTGCAATGTGGAAATCTCCCTGTGTTTTATGTGCTGGACTGTTTTGCCTTGCCCGAGAGGATTTGTTGTTGGTTCGGAGTCCAAACCAAAGTGCCGCAGAACAAGCCCAGGCCGGGGCGTTCCTGAGCGCAAACGATGCGGCCGCAGCTGGTGGAATTGTTGACGAGGGAGTGCGTCTTTCCTCGCAGTCGCACTTGTGTCTACCTGGAAGTGGAAATCGCTGCTATGAGTTTTTTTTCCAGAAATTTTGTCACGACGGTCGTCGGAATCTGCGAAGCTTGTAAATGTACCTTTCAATAGGACAGTTTGGATCCAGTCTTTGCCTTTGGGCGTTAACGAACTGTTTTTTTCTTTTCCAAAGGTTAGGGCATTTCCGGCAGTGCCGGAATCTCCTCTTCGTTCGCTTTGCTCTTTTTCTTGTCATTTTGTTTTTCTACCAGGTTAGGATTGTTGTCGTTGAGTCAGATACACTGCGCATATAGTCTGCGCATGTCGGCCGCGCATTTGCATTGCGCAGGTCGGAAGTCCTGTGAAACTGGGGGAAATTATGGGGAAATGACTCACTCAATAATTAAATAATATCAATTGCAATATTAACTCTCCAACAGTTTTTTTGAACTCTCAAATCCTCTCAAACGATTCTCAAACGATTAAAAAAAAATTTAACCTCTACGTCAATTTTTCGAGGAGATACGAAATGGGGGGGCCAACTTCACATCCAAAATTAAAATCAATTTTCCGGAAAAACTATTAACTCTCAAACAATTTTTCTTTACTCTCAAATCCTCTCAAACGATTCTCAAACGATTTGCATTAATTAAATTTAAAAATAATAACTTTGGGGGGCCAACTTCACGGAGGTACAAAATACGTAGGCACAAATTAAGATTACATCCATTGTATGAATTATTACAAATCAACTCCACTTACCAATTTTTTCTCAAAGTAATAATAATGTTATTCTCGAAAAAATAACGCTACATGTAATATTTGGAGTATGCGTACGCACTATATGGTTCACAGTTTCACGCACTCATTGATACGCGCGCTATTCATAATCCTTTTGACAGCATTTTTACATGTCGTTATGCCATATCGAGGGGATACCTAGGCCACGGTATGATAGCGACTCATAACGATATCATACCGACGTTTTTCGATATGAATAACGACAAAACTCGTTATTCTGGGTTTACGGAATCGCGTTTGTCGTTACAGAGACCTCTCGTTATTTCTCGTACCGAAAACTGTCGCTATGAGCGCATAACGACAGCATAACGAGTTAGAGAATCCCGCTACTGATTTCTCGTACCGAAAACTGTCGCTATGAGCGCATAACGCTGAAGACAAACTTTCTGCGACCCAATCTGCCACTTGGCAGCGTGGTGTTCGCATCGTGACGTCACCTGCGATTGCGGTGTGCCCACGGTCGTACATACAGGTCTGGAAACGACAGTGGTGGGGGATGGGTCGCTTAACGTCCAGTGTTTGTAGCTTCCACGTTTGGCCTCATGGTGCGCATTGGAAAAGGGATGTTGTGTGCGAAAGAGACAGCCATATGTCTCTTGGGCACGTACATGCACTTTCATTATAATTTTTTCGTATGAAAATCATTATTGTTTTTCGTTGAAATCGTTAATTCAGGGAAATTAAAATAAAAAAGCACAAGTGGAGTTTTATGATAGACATAGGACTGGGATCGAGCAGGAGAACGTGTTCGGGAAAAACCTTGTACATGTTTTGAAACTACTTTTAACTTGAGCCAGTCTTGACAGTTTTTTTTTAGTAGAAGACTCAAGTGTTTTTCACAAACGTATTGAGATGTTTTTAGTTTCACTCCGGGAATAGCTGCAGTGAGGTACCGCACAGGATTTCGTCATTTTCATGCAATCAATTTATTAAAGATTTTTAAATTGTTACACGAATAATTTTTGACGAAATAAATATCGAGAACACGTGAAGAGAGAACATTACGGTTTAAATTAGGCCTGTATATAACTTGTAACATCCCCCTATCACAGCGCTATGCCGTGGCAGCGGTGAGAATAAAAAGCTTAAACATTAAGAGGCCCACATGCTGCCTGTGCAATGCTACTGTCGTTTCCAGACCTGTAGCGGGATTCTCTAACTCGTTATGCTGTCGTTATGCGCTCATAGCGACAGTTTTCGGTACGAGAAATAACGAGAGGTCTCTGTAACGACAAACGCGATTCCGTAAACCCAGAATAACGAGTTTTGTCGTTATTCATATCGAAAAACGTCGGTATGATATCGTTATGAGTCGCTATCATACCGTGGCCTAGGTATCCCCTCGATATGGCATAACGACATGTAAAAATGCTGTTAAAAGGATTATGAATAGCGCGCGTATCAATGAGTGCGTGAAACTGTGAACCATATAATGCGTACGCATACTCCAAATATTACATGTAGCGTTATTTTTTCGAGAATAACATTATTATTACTTTGAGAAAAAATTGGTAAGTGGAGTTGATTTGTAATAATTCATACAATGGATGTAATCTTAATTTGTGCCTACGTATTTTGTAAGGTATTTTCAATCCGACATAACCTATAAATGTAGTTCTTGGAATAAAATGTACTCTTTGAATATTGCAATCCAGATTTGAAACTGCTCAATATCAACGCGAGTTTTCCAGAAGCACGCAATGATGCATGGAGCACATCACCAATTCGACGAGCCATGGAATTTCATTACGATCGAGGAGAACGAAAAACTTGGCTTATCAATAAATCTGACAGTGTACAGCTGTTTGCAATATATTAGGTACAGGAATGCCGTGTAATTCTTACTACTTCTAAAATTGACATTTCATTTCTATAAAATACTAAATTGCAGAGGTTTCGTTTCAACTAACAATATTTTCAAACTTTCTTTCTTTTTATGTGTACATGTAAAATGTATTTCTAACAATATGAATATTCATCATACCCATTGGAACAATGGCTCATGACCCTTGGCACATTAAAGATTCTCAGCAATTTCAATACACGCAACAATCTGTATGGAGATGTCTTTCTTATAAGCGCGTGTTAATGTACGAACCAGCATTTTCTGCAAAAATAATAAATGTCTGTGCAGTACTGCATTATATGAAAATACAACATCGTTTGAATGATGAAGTATTCCAAGCAGTAGCAGAATTTTCATTCTGATCGTGCAGATTTCGATAATTATTTACCTCAAGAGGACCACGTGCTGTAGCTCAAAGGATCCAACAGCAAATTATGAGAGCAAGATTCCCCAATTATCGTGACGCACAAAATATGAGGGATGAATAAGATGATTGAACTATGTTTTTTTTCTATTTTGATTGCTATTTATCAATTACTAAATTATCATTTGTAGCAATCACTATGGAATGTGTAATTTTTACTGTTAACTACTATTACATGAACAAAAGTGTAATATGTTTGTACATATCTAAATTGTAATCTAAAATAAACTATAAAAATCCATGAACACTCGCATCGGCGTATGTACATATTACATTACAAATGTATATTTACTTAACGCAGTTGCAAAGCCATTGTTGAAACAAACAAATTCTCTACTTTCGAACACGTTGAAAAAACATTTGAAACTCTATGACAAAACGAAATAAAGATGCAATGAAACACAAATCGTAAAAAATGCTTCCCGTTGGAGAATTACTAGTGATTTATAAGAAGTTACTAAAATGCCGGAGGTTCTCAACACCAACTAACGAAAGATTTTGGTATTTCTCATGATATACGTCACTTCCGCTTGGATTAAATAACGACAACTCGGTATCGCATTCTGTAACGTCAAAGCGACGTTATCCAGAGTTACAGAATCATACAGTCGTTATCCGTTTGTCGTTACACACGAAGGAAGTCGCTATCGTTACCGTAACGTTCCGATTCGTTATGGATATAACGAGTTAGAGAATCCCGCTACTGTATGTACGACCGTGGGTGTGCCCACATGCGACATGGGATGAGTTCTAGGGTTCGAGACCTACTTGTTTTTTAATTTCTTTTTTATAGGAATAAGGAAACATTTTGTAATGAGAGTGTTAGACTAGTAAACGGATTAGGCCGGATTCATTCCCTACTTTTGTCATTTTTTTTTTTTTCAATCCAGCTTTTATACCCAATTACCCAGCTTATTACCCAATTGGAACAAATAAAAAAAAGTGATTCTTTTTAACAACTACATTTTTTTTAATCCATCGATTTATCTTGTCGCTTTAAAAAGTGAATAATAATTAGTTCCCCCAGTGCATTATAACTACGAGAGCAAGAGAGATGGAACGAGCACATACGGTTGAGCATGCGAGTGAAAGCGAGAAGGGAGATATGGATCTACTTGTTTTTTAATTTTTTTTTTTTATAGGAACAAGAAAACATTTTGTAATGTAATATTTGCGGGTCCAATACGACATCTCAATTTTTACATAATTTATTTTCCAACCAAATTAGTTTAAATATTAAGAGGCCGATTCATGATTTATATATGGGTTTTGTATTTGCAAACGTACATCTGATTGGTTAGTGTCAGCGTAGTGTTGGACTATTATTCGAGTGGACCGGGTTCAATTCTTACTTTTGTCATATATTTTTTTTTTTTTCAATCCAGCTTTTATACTAATACCCAATTGGAACAAATTTTAAAAAATGTGATTCTTTCTAAAAACTACATTTTTTTTTAATCCATCCATTTATCTTGTCGCTTTAAAAAATGGATAATAATTAGTTCCCCCAGTGCATTACAACTGTGAGAGTAAGAGAGATGGAATGAGCGCGTGCGGCTGAGTATCCGAGTGGAAGCGAGAAGGGAGATACGACGCCAGCGCCACCGACTGCGAACTACACTGGGGGAGTGACGTCATTCCCCCAGTGAGAATCGGCACGAAAAATCCTTAAGAACTGTGCTTCTATGTACATCTGAGTTCTTTGGCTGTACATTCTCAAAAAAAAAAAAAAAAAAAAAAAATCAAACATTACATTACACAACAAATCCATGTTCTCTGATTTATGGAAAAGCGTGAAAATAAAAAAAAAATAAAAATTAATATAAGAAAAACCGAATTTTCAGGTTCATGGTTACCATTATCGCGTTCACATCGTTTTAATTTTTTATCTTTTCCTATTATCCATTCTTCATAAGACTAAAACCTAACAAACAATGGTATGTATTATGTGATTAATTATTGAAACGTTCGTTATCACTTTCTTATTATATCCGCCGTATAAAATATTGATTACAATTATTCTTAACTTTACAGGCGCGTAACGCTGAAAAAGCCATGTAAGTGAATCAAGTTTTTTGTACCAAAAATCTATTTCTATTTGCTTTACGAATTTGTTTATTTTACACCGAATATGACGTATTTCTTTTTAGGACAACACTGGCTCGATGGCGAGCAGCCCAAAGCAACGAAAGTACGAGAAAGGAACAAGAGCGCAGACCCTATTTAGCTTCGGAATGCAGAGAATTGAACAAGGCTGAAAAATGGAGATTACAAATAGTACGCGAAATAGGGAAAAAAGTGGCTCAAATTCAAAACGCCGGATTAGGCGAATTTCGTATAAGAGATCTCAATGATGAAATTAACAAATTATTGAGAGAAAAACGCCATTGGGAAACACAGATTAAGGAACTTGGAGGTCCTGATTACTCCAGGATTGGACCTCGCATGCTGGATCACGAAGGCCGTGAGGTATATTACAATGTTTAACCCGATTCGGTTATTATGGGTCACCCGAGCCATTTTTCTCCATTTTTTTGAGGTGGGTGGAAAAGTGGAAGTATTTCATACTGTCCAAAAATTTTATCAGATTTTTTCATTGCAAATTATGTGTTCCAACATGCCTCGGGTTTCAGCGACCCATGATAATCTGAAAAGGGGCCAAAAAAGCAATAACCTGATCGGGTTAAAAATGTCACCATTATAATCAGGGAAAAACTTGACTTGCTCTCACCAATATGGTTTCATCGATATGGCTAACATACACGTGGAGGTGCCCAGGATGATAAATAAAAGAGATGAGCTGCTATTGTAGTTTTTGTCGAGTTTCAATTCTTTTGCGAAATGTTATTCGCTGTAACTGATTCTGATTCCATTCTTTGACTTGAAAATAGAGTAAATTTTTTTCTTTCAAGTCAATGTAAAACTAGCCATTGTCGTCAATTTTTGTTCAATATTTTTCAAAAATTGCAGTTTGATCTGGGAGTTTATAACTGAAGTTCATCGGTCTCAGGAAGTTCTTATACGCACCTGATTGTCATTCTAGAAGCACCGTCACAAGCCCGCTAGTGACCACCTCTCTGCTATCTAATTTTCTGCCATAAAGAAATCTCTACCATTCGATCATTAAATAGCACCTTGAATCCCTTAACTCCTTCGGCGGCACTGACGCCATTCGCCAATGCTAACCTTATGGCCAAGTGGCGTCATTGCCGCCGAAGGAGTTGAAAAATCTATTTGTAAAATCAGGCAGGACACAATTTAAGGGATAGGCTTTTTTTTGGTAATCTTGTAGTAAAGGTACCGAAAGGATATAATTTGATTTTATGACAAACCAACTTGTGGTGCAAAAATCCTCTGTATTAAATACATATTTTTTTATTATTCTTTGTCCCCCTGTGTTGAGGCTATTTGCCTATTACAGGGTCGGCCTGTGGCACTAAATTCCATGAGCACAGGGAAACTGCAGAAAACCCGTGTCATGCTCCTATCTGCTTAAAAGCTAATTGAAATCTTTTGTTTAGCTTTTGAGATGTGTGATGATTACTGTTTCTAATACGTTCATTTTGAGAGAAGTTGGTTCAAATATTCAAGCACCAAGAGATCGGAAAAATGGTCTCCTGACAACGTGGTTACATTGATTTTGAAAACTTTTTGTAAATTATGCATTAATATTCGTGAAAAATCGGTTCTTACGGCGCCTCTACATCTATGTTAGCCATCCAAGACAGTTCAATTTGTTGAATGTGGTAGTTTTTAGATAGACCAAACTGGGTTAGAATGTTGAAAAAAAAACAGCCCACTGATATATAAATACTGAGCATGGTGACGAATTTTTCTGTGTCAAGGTGCCCGGCAACAGAGGTTACAAATATTTTGGAGCGGCGAAAGAGTTGCCAGGAGTACGAGAGCTATTTGAACAAGAACCGCCTCCGCCACCGCGTAAAACCCGGGCCGAACTGATGAAAGACATAGACGCGGATTATTACGGATACAGGGACGACGATGATGGCATTCTTCTGCCATTGGAGCAAAAGGCTGGCCAGGAAGAACGCAACAAAACAATCAAAACGTGGAAGGAGCAGTGTGACGAAAACAAGGACAAGAATAATAAAAACGAAGAAATTGAGACTACGTCGCGGAAGCCAATTCCTACTCAACAAGACATGAAAGAAGCGTTATTAGCGAGAAAGAAACAAGAACTACTCGAAAAATACGTGCTTTGACCAATTTTGTTGTTTTATTTTCATTTTGGACGATTGTTAACAGCTATTTGTAAGATTATTACTTCAGTAATATCGGAGTATACACTTTATATAAAACGCGACAAATGGTAATTAATAATATATATATATATAATTATGTAATAACATTGATTAAAGTAATTTGTTTTCATTTTTTGTGCAGTTAGACGTTTAAATTGTAATGAATTCTCGTTTCGAGAACAGGGGTGCTTTGGATAAAACGTTGGACAACAACATCGATCGCTGGGCTTGTAGCGTCGTCCATTATCGATCACTGTGGTTATTGAAAATCTTTCGAGCCCTTCATACAAAATTGACGAGGGCTTATGAATACAACTTTTTTTCTCTTCCTCTTTGCTTGTTCTCTTGTTCGTCAAACTTGATCGCATAACAGTTTCGAAGTAACACCGATATTCATTTCGTCGTTTTCTCACATAGTAGCTCCACCGCGATACAAGAACTCGGGAATTACAATCTCCCCTCCACTAGAACAGAAACAGAGTCTCCATGGCCCACTCATAACAAGCGACGAAATTTGAAATTAGCACGTGGATCACTCGCCCGTCGAGATCAACCAATATCGAATAGTAAAGAATATCTCGTAATAAATTAATTAAAAAAATAAATAATGGTGAACAGTTCGAGACTTGAATCGCTTGTGCACTGTAATCAGCAAAGATATATTTATATCTTTCTATTATATATAAGAAATCTAAAATTTTAATAACCGTAAATGTTCACAGCATCAGTTTGTTCATTTCAATTATGTCGTTTGTCCTCGCTCCAATAAAACTCTCACTTATCGACTCATTCCCTAAAAAACGCGCGGTGAAATCTATTCTTATTATCGTACAACTACGTCATACCTAATCCTGAATGATCTCGTAGAATTGAACGATTAATAACAACTAATTGATAATATCGATACTAAGATCACGTCCGCCATTTTTCTAAAGTGCATCTGCAAGTTGTGCGTTATTAAAGGTTTTTGTTCATCATTCCTGTGTTGAGTACTAAAAAATTGTCAAATTTCACTTAGTTCAACAAGTTTTTGGAAATTGCTTAGTTGAAAAAAAAAAAAAAAAAAAAAAAAAAAAAAAAAAAAACCATTGGAGATCCAGTCTGGAATCATTCCATAAAATTTTTGCTTTTCTTAGTTTTTTGTTATCTAATCGTGTTAAATTAATCGAATTAACAAGAGTAATGATCGTTTTAGTTTTTATTTAAGATATGAAAGGCTCAAGTATGTAAGAATGGATTAGAAATATTATCGGTCTTCAAGAATAAACCCATGCGGTTGAAACAGTTTCACAAGCACATGATTTTTCCGAAATCGCTTTGCCAATCGTTCTCGAATTTTTCTTCAATCGGAATCGATGTATGTATGTATGGAGAGAGAGAGAGAGAGAGAGAGAGAGAGAGAGAGAGAGAAAAGTAAATAAATTTTTGCCCATTTTGGCGAAGTGTGCGTCACCTTTGGATAGTAACGCATGACAAAAAATGCACACATTGATACAATATTTTGACGTATTGACTTCGCTGTTAAAATCGGGCAGTAATTGTGTTCGCAAAAGCGTGTTTGTTGTTATTATTTTTTTCTATTCATCTTTCTTTGTTATTCTTCTCCCAAAAAGGAACAGCGCATCCCATTTAAAATGGAAATTCTCACGCAAGAATTATTACGTGTGTGTTCATGTCCTTTGGACCACGTTCCTTGTAGCGATCTCATAAGATCAAGAACGTGTTAAGCTTACGAGTCTTATTAAAGTGTCCGTTGTGGATCATTTTTGTTGACGTATTGTTCGCTTATTTCGATCTCTTTTTCAAAAATGCAACAGGAACTCTTACGAATTAATAACTGTGCTTTAGGGACGCAATAGCGAGTGCCAGCGTTGAACTTGCGTCGTTTGTCGGGACGCACGCATGTCGTTCCAATGTTGAAGCTCGTCCGGTCCTGAGCTATTCAATCCCAGGCACAACCAGCCAATCATTTCACGACCTTTCTTACCCATTGCGCCACGACGACGATTATACACCGATAAAAAGAGTGTCACGTCTCCCAATTGAAACAGAGCAACCTGCGAATCAACGTTCAAAATTTGAGAATTCCAAAAACATTTATAATATTAAATTCTGTTCAAATTTATATATCTTTCGAGGGCTACAAGATTTCTTTTTTGTTTTATTTGATAATAAAGTCAGGATAAGGATATAGAAATTGAATAATAATGAAAATATGTATTTCCCGTTGTGCTTGAAGGATATGTATTCCTCCATACTAGACCACATTAAAGTTTGCATTGACTTTTCTCACGGAATTTCCGCTAATCACTACAGCTGTCACAATTTTTTATATTTCCCGTTGGGGCATACTTCTTCACCAAATCTAATTTCAAAAAGTTGCCGCTATATTTTTAAATAAAAAGCCTTCACTCAACAGAATCAGAACAACTGAACGACAAAAATAGGAAACCTCTTCCTGAATTCAGGCCTAATTGCTTGCTACGTTTTCAGAATGAAAACGTGGAAAAAGCTGTGGGTAGAACAAATGTTTTCATTTTTTAATCAGCTATATTTAGCCTGATATAGAAAGTTTACGGCACAGTGACTGCACGATGACTGCGTGTACCGCAGTATTAATGTCAAGTGCACGATTTTCTATCTAAGCTAGTTTGCTTTCTGGTTTGGTTTCTGCTCACCTGATATATAAATGTTTCCTTGTACAGAGGATTAGGTTGCGCTCTCCTGAGTCCAGTTTTCGACCGACCCATTTCATGTCCGTTGCTGTCAACGAGGGCGAGTTTCACGTAAGTATCTGGAGGTTTCGTGTCGGCGCCTCCACCACCCCGAAAATGAGAACCCTTGATTATTTCGATGGACAGACGACCGGTTGTCCCATTATAAGCGAGACCTATCAGCAATTCGGCGACGCTACCACCTTTCATGCTGCTTCCATAAGGGGGTGTAGTCGGTGATGCGTAAGACTGTACGGATTGTTGAGAACCCGTTGAGTCACTTCGAGTCAGACTGGTTGTCGTACCCCAATCCTGTATCTAGAAAATAAAATTGATCGAGTGTCTCGTAAAAATCAACCGACGCAGTCACGTGTACGATGAGCGACTGACTGCGGTCCATCGTTTCACGATCATCAAAAAAATGTTGGATCAATCGATCAAAAAGATGCAACATTTAGAGAATCGCCTAGCTAGCCAAATTTTACTTGAAAAATTCGAAAATATTAGATGGTTGGATCTGTACGAAATGAAAATTTCAAAACTCGTATCTGGTTAATTTTTTTGATCGAAAGAGTGACTTTCGCTCAATCGTTGAGAAGCGCGAGTACGAGGTATTTTTACGACAAAGATGTCGTAAAAGGATAAATATTCGTTAAGTAAAAAACGTACCGAAGAAGTTGGCGGTGGTTGGAGAGGCAAACAGAGGGTTGTCTCGAGCTGAAGGTTAATTTGATCAAAAGAGACTCTCAATTCACCGAGTAGACGTTCACGGCGCATTCTGCCGCTCCACAGGTAAACTCTCAGTCGGACGCCCATTGCATTAACATCCTCAGGATTGACGCGAGGAAGAAGAAAGCTTTCCATATACTGAGGCGATGTACCCTGTCGTACACGTGTTTTTCGTCGTTGCTTTTTCGACGGCAATAAGACGAGGCGCACTTGACTGCCGCCTATACCGGTCGGATAATTTCGTCCTTGAAGTACCTGGACCTGAAATTTTCAGTCCAACGAAACGACCGACGAGAAAATTGTATATGCGCATCATTGTTGATCATTAAAATATAAAGCACGTTTAAAATTGGCCGATAAAAGATTACTGCGTTATTTTGATACATATATCTTCGTTGCAGCTTCATTTCTCGTATAGTATGCATTTATTACCGTCATCTCCCGCATTGGTGCATCATAAAGAAACGCGACCTCCAACGTGCCAATTTCCTCGCCGGTTACACTCAGATTCGTCGCAACATCGTTTGAGACTGAGACGCGTTCTTCGATCTCCTCAGGTATCTCAGAATTGTCCAGGATCGTCATCATAGATGTGCCAACATCGACGACGCACTGAAGACAAAAAAAAAACTTTGAAAGTGGACTGTTTTTTTCAGTGACATCAATTTTTTCACTCAACTCCTCACCAAAATATGGTATAGTTTCTGTATTATTTCTAAATTACCTCACGCTGATCAAGAGCATGCTCTTCCGGGCAGCTTTGCGACGCGTTGCCTGCTCCTTGAATTATTGTTTTAGCGAAAACTGATTAGTCGGCGCTTCGTTCTAGGCTTTGTCGGAGTTTGATTATTTATATTTATCTTTACCGATAATCGTTGGACCATCTTCGGCTTGGATCGTTAATGTGTCGGACGGCGGATTGGAATGAGAATTTTGCAATCGTCGAAGGGCGTCTTCTTCAGAATCCGAGCTCGTTTCAGGATCGGAATACGAGAAAGTTTTGCCTGTAATTTGGCATTATTGCGTCGGTACCCATGAAAATTTAATATTACTCGAGCTTTAAAACTATATTTTTTGGCATTCTCACCCAAATTTTTAGAGATCTGCGACGTAGAGCTGTTTGTTGACTCGCAAAGGGGTACACAGATCCCCCCAAATATCGCCGAAGTTGGAACCGGTGTGAAGCACCACTTTCGTGATAAATACAGAAATACGACCACTAGAAGCGTTACAAATCCAGCAACAGCACCTAAAAACGCAGTCGCTTCCACCGGTCCTGCAAAGAGAAAAATCATCAATCTTGTCCTCGTCTAATCAAATTTCTTCGTCGCACCGACCAAATAAGATTTTCAGTCTGTAGAAAAAAAAAAAAAAAATGCATTACCATCCGGTGAGATAATTTTGAAAACAGAGTACGATGATTATGTCAATATCTATATATATATATATATACACATACACATATACTCGCGATGAGTGAAAGAAATTGAGAATGATTTTAAAAAGAACGTGTAACAAAAGCGCTCTATACAATAATTAATGAGAAATTTCAAAGCGTGTTGAAACCAGTTTTCAACAGAGTATAAATATAGCTATCCATAAACACGGCCCTTTTCTGTTTTTTCTGCAATACATTATCGAATTTTCAGGGGATCAGTGAAAAAATGGGTTTTCCGATATTATGACTTACGGATATAATGATAGATTTTCGAGGAACACGCATAAATAAACCGAATGCCAATATGATGACCACAGGACGAAAAAGGGCGGGACAACTACGCATGTTGCATATAAATATAAAAGTCTAATGACCACATGCGACCCACGCGACTTATTTTGTCTCTATACGCACGCATTGTTTGTTTTCCAATTTCCAAGTATGTCTCCGCAATTAATATATGCGCGTTTATATAAAGCTTTTATACACTATGGAAATAAGGATAACAAGATTTTCATGAAAAGAAATTACGTAGTAGACTGTATTTTGAAAATGTTGTCACGCTCTCTTTGGCTGCGCAATGTAAGTATAGAAGAGACCACGAGGCAATCAGGCTACTTCCTTCCTATCCTATATAGCTTCCTTACGCCCTTCATCCATCGCATTAACATATTTCACACATGTATTATGAAAAATTGGAAGGGAAATAAGAATGAGAATTAAGTTTTCGCACGGGGAAATAGATGAATTAAAAAAGTTTCGAGGATAATAGAGAGGCGGCGGGATATAAGCGATTGAAAATAATTGATCGTAATCGTGCTTATTTTGATACGATCGTTGGGCAACACGGCCCACACACACGTACCGAACGACACATTCATTGTATTGTTGTTTTGGGTGCATGCATTTCACTCTTACGGTATATAACAAAACAAGCGAGAAAGCGGAGAGAGAAAGAGAGAGTTTGATTTTCAAGGGAAGCGACCGGATATAAATATTTAAAATCGAAGACTCGCGCGAATGAACCGTGCTTGTATATGAAGGAGTAAAAAATTGTCAAGTTTTTTGTAAATAGTTATTCGACGGGGGCAGAGTGGACTTACCCGCAAGCAAATGGTCTGATCCAGCAAGAATCATACTCGTCTTCCTTAATAGCGGTCTTAACGTTTGCTACTCGATTGTACGAGAGATACACCGCGTCCGAATATTGGACGCATTATATTCAATTAAAAAGACACTTTGCTGGTCCAGTCTCTCGGTTGTTTGATTACAAACGTTGGTTATATACGCCGAATAATACGTGGGCGGCGGGGGTATACGGCACAGACGGCACTCTGTTGCTTTGCCAGAGGACTTGGGTGCGCGGTGCGCGCCTGGAACATCTTAACCCGACGTACGCTTGCGCGCTCATGGAAAACTTGCGATCGCGTTCTATCGTTCACCAACGCCAAACGCCAAACGCCGCGCGCACCACACTTCATTACCACATCCTCGCGCCTTTTATTTTACTCTATCCGCGCGCGCGCGCGGCGTATGGACTTTTTCGCTTCAATTCAACGAATATTCGACCATTTCGACCAACTCTGCGACCATCTCTATACCCTCACCCGCTTTCAAACATTGATTCATAGTTTTTTTTACTATATACTACCAACAAGCATTTCGATCCACCGCCTCTCATTCCCTCGACTTATTATATATTCCTTATACTCATCCCTCCGGTTTATTCTCTTCCACTTTTCCTTCACGCGAAATTTTTGTAATTATAACCGCGCGACTCAATCAACTCATCGCCGCGCTCGCAAGCAGATTTACATGATACTGCGTCATTGATCTGCTCTTTTTTTTCTCCCATTAAATATGCAATTTTTGAAACCGCGATAGCGAAACTTTTTCCTTCTGAAAATTAAAAATGATGTTTATCGATCGAAATAATGACTACCTGCTCGCGCTTTGGGTCGACGCTCGATATGTTTAATGCTTTAATGCCCCATATATACGCGATATATATGTTCATCACGGCATTCACGCGGAGGGGCTGAAACGATGATGCGACAGAGTTTTGCTTGTCGAAAATCTTCTGTATAGTCACCGCGCGCAGCAGTACTTATCAATTAAATTTTCAGAGCTTTTCGGTAACTCGATATGGAAAGCAGAGTCGGTCTCCCGTTCGATAGCAGAGTGAAAATCATGTACGCTCGCCGTGTGTCTTCCCATCGCCCAATTATATTAATTATTAAGCTCCGGATAATTAGTGATGATGCGAAGGATGACAGGCTTCGCAGATTCATCGCCAGTAAAATTTCAATTTGTCCAATAAATTAATAATGAAACAAAACAGTCGCGACTATATACATATGTGTGTGGTTCGCTGCTGCATTCTTATTATATATTTTCACGATTTATTTCCTTTTTATTTCAGTATTTTGTGATAAAAAAAAAAATACGGTTTACAACAAACTATCGCCGCTACTACTAGTACTAGTACGTACCAACAGGCTCGAGATGGAGCCGCATTTCCGTCCGATATGGCGGGATAACCGTCGGGGCGACGTAGTTGCTCGCACAAAGAAAGGACCACTTGTGATCTACTAGGCCGTCGAAGGCCTAGGTCGGTAATGTAGGATGGTTTGGAGATTGGTCAAGGAAGATCCCCACGCTAGCGTAGCGTAGAAAAGTATAGGGATCTTTGCGTTTCGTCTCCGGTACGGTCACACTCATTTTTTTTTTTTTTTTTTTTTCTTAAGTTTTTTTATTTAGATTAAAGGTAGCCGTATACATATTTTTTGCTTTTTTAGCGTACAGTGAAAACTTACTAAACTAGGCGCTTTTTGTATTATTAAGTTTTTTAAACTAAAGGCTGTAGCTCAACAGCATCACATAGTTTCAATATCACTTCCCTTAGGGGTACGAAATAAATATGTGTTTTTTGTTTTGTCCATATGTCATAGATTTCTTTTTAATGTAATTATCATTAATGTTGCGTGGAAAGGTACGATTAGTGGCTACATTATAAAAAAAACCACGCTTAGAGATTCCTTATGATTTGTGAGAGTCAGTCATTAAAGATATAATGCCTTTTTTTTTTTTTTTAAATGCTAGTTATAAACTATATTTATGCATTCGTAGTTTTTTTTTTTTTTTTTGGAAAATATATGTATATATACATTTTGTGAATTGTACATTCTTTTGATCACAGTAGTGTTATCTCGTAATAGGGGTTACTACTTTATTTTATATATATATATATTTTTATATATTTTTTTTCTCTTAATATTTGTATTAGATTATCTCCTTTTTCTTCTTTTGGTTTTTCTATGGGGACGAGTGCCCTCTATACTCAGTCTTGTTCTTAAATCACTAATGTGTGTGGCGGTAGGATCCAGCCAAAAGTATTTTTTATCCAGTCGATGGTCGTCTGTTTTGTCGTATTTCGGTATGGTTGTGTCGTATAATATATTTTGTCTTTGTGTAGTTATTTGTTCATAGTTGATTGGCAATTTTTTATTGGCTGCGTGTCTTTTATAATGCATTAATATGGGTATGTTGTTATGATCTTGGATTATTCCAGCTCGATCATGCAGTATGAAAGCTTGTGGCTGAATGTAGCCTGTGTTTATTGTTTGGTTTGTAAGAATAGGGTCTGGTAGGCAGAAGGATTTAATTGTAGCATTGTTAGAAAGGGCGTTATTAGCGTAGTAGTCTCTGGATAATTTGATTATGAAATTGTCTATCCTCGGTATGTCGGCTTTGTTATATACTATTGAGTTTTTGACTCTGTGTTGGAATTGAGATTCATATGACCTGTGTAAAAATAGTGCCGTGCGTAAGCAGTTTCTTTCAAATTTGCGCAGGTTTTCGGCTTGTGATGCACCTAAGTTCCAAAGAACGGGTGCGGCATATGTGAGAATTGGACGTATAAGTATTTGATAAATTATGACTTTAGCGGTAGAGGGTATATATTTATTGTGCATTAATCGGTGCAGTGATTGGAATCGGCGCTTGGCTTTTTCCAGTTGTATTGTCCAGTGTTTATTTCCTCTTAGAAGATTATCTATGTTTACGCCGAGATATCTGACTATATTTTTTGTAGGGATTCTTACGGGTTCTCTAGTGTCGGGGTGGTGTGTTGTTATTGTAAAATTGTTTTTTAATATTCGGTCTTTGGGATTTAATGCTGAGTTTACTCGCCTGAATAAGATTGACTCACACTTGAGTGGATTTAGTCTCAAGTTCCAAGTGGCATAGTAATTATTTACTTTATTAACTAATATTTGTAAATTATTTTTTATATTAGTTATATTTTTGTCCGCACAGTAAATAATTAGATCGTCGGCATAGGCGATGGAGTGAGTATTGTTACCACTATTTAGTTGGAAGGAATTTAAGATATCACAGGTGAGTATGTTAAATAGTAAGGGGGAAGTTACCGTCCCTTGTTGTAGACCTTCTGAGATATTAAATTCATTGGTGGACGTGTTGGCGCCATCCCATACTATAAATTTTCGATCGATTATCATGTCCCAGATGATGTAGCATAAACTTAATGGGAACTCTTTTTTTATCAATTTATATATCAATCCGTTTTGCCATACGGAATCGAAAGCCTTTTCTAAATCTATTAACGTGGCGCCGACGCTATGTTTGGTGGCGAGATATCTGTTGACGTCTGAGAATAATTTATTGATAGCGTGTGTCGTGGAATGGTTAAATCTGAATCCGTATTGGGTATCCGGGATGATTTTTCTTGTAATGCAGTGTTGTAGAATCGGATTTTGTATAATTATTTCAAATACTTTGCTAATAGCAGGCGTTAAACTGATCGGTCTGTAGCTGGCAGGATCTTGTGGATCTTTATCTTTTTTTAGAACCGGAAAGATTTTTGACAGCTTCCAGTCCTTAGGGAAATATTGGGCATTTAGTGCGTTGTTGAATAATACGGTTAAGTCTTTGATTATTCTTACTGGGAGGTGTTTTAAGACTATGGGTGGTATATTATCAGGTCCACTAGAGGACTTGTTTGGTAGATTTTTTAGTATTTTTTGTACTTGTGGAATTGATGTGAAAAATGTTCTGTGTTCTTCTGCAGGTGTTGGGCAGTGTGCTTTGTTGTTTTCGTTGAAGTTTGTAAGAGTAAGAGCATTGTTTCTTCGTGTATTGTATTCTGTTTTAAATTCGTTTACTTTGTTGTCAATGATCTGTCGGAGACGAGTATTTTGGTTTAGATGTCTTGGGGAATTTATTGATTCGTAATGTGCGCCAAGTATGTTTAGAATTTCGGGTGGAGTTGTTACGACGTATTTATTATTTTCTATAGGTGTTGTGTCAATTTCAATGTTGGCTCGAAGAGTTAAATTGCTGTTAGTGTTGACGAGTATACTTTGGATTTTGTTGAAGGGTTTCGGTCTGAATATGTTGTTTATTTTAGGGAAGAATTTGTCCGGGTTTCGATGATCTATTTTTGCATAAATTTTTTTCCAGTATTTTTCTATGCTGATTTTAAATTGCTGTTTTAGCAGTTGTTTTGTGTTGTTAAGAAGAGATTTAAGTGTTCTGGAAATGGGGGACGTGTTGTAAGGGTCTGTGCGACGTTGCTTATTTATGGCTGTGATTAGTTTAGATTTGTGGTTTTGTAGTCTGAATATTGTTTTATTTAAGTATATGTTTGTGTTGTTGGTGCTATTATACCTAGGGACACATGTATTTATTGTATTGATTACGTGTTGTGTTATATTTTTGAGATGGTTATCTATTTCGTTTCTTGAGAGGTTTATGTTGTCGGGAGGGGACAGTGTGTATTTGTCGTTGAGCTGTGTTTCAAACTTTTTCCAGTCTGTAGCTTTGTACTTGTATTTGTGGTGATTTGTGTTGTTATTATCTATCTTGGCGTTTGGGAATTTAATTTCGAATAATAAGGCTTTGTGATCGCTATCGAAAGGGAGTGTTTGCAGTTTTTGCGCTAGTAGGTTCATGAAATCAATTGAGGAGTCAGCAATGCATAGGTCTATGTTTGTTTGTGCAGGAGTATATGTAGGGCTGTCTGGAGAGTATATTTTTGTTCTGTAATTTAGCCCAGTTGTATTATCCCAGTCGAACAGATATCTCCCCCTGGGGTTTATAATGCGATCACCAAATGAGGTGTGTCGGGCGTTCATGTCACCTGCTATGATGTATTTATTATTGGTGTTTCGTAGATTTAGTCTTTCAAACAGTAGATTCATTTCATTTAGGAATACTTCTTTTATGTTTGTGCTATTTGTGGCATAAATACTGATTAAGAATAGGTTCGTATTGATTCTTGTGTTTTTTTTTTTTTTTGGTTACGGTGAGTTTAATGATCGTGTACTCTATTATTTGGTTATTTTTTGAAGTCGGATAGTTAATTATTGAGTGTTTTATATCGTTTTTGCAAAAAATGGCTGTGCCACCACCCTTTTTGGGTGGGGGGCGGTCGGATCGTATGATGTTGTATTCGGGAAAGGAAATTTTGTGCGATGGATTCAAATATGTTTCGGAGATGAGAGCTATGTCTATGTCGTTATCTATTAGGAATGAATGTAGGTTATACCTTCTGTGATGGGTTCTTATGGAGTGTACATTAATAGCAGCTATTGTTAATTTGTCGATGTTTCGATCTTCGGTGGACGGGGTGGCGTCGTTTTTATTTTGCGAGGTAGTGGTTGTACTCTGCATTACGCTGTGTGGATTTCCAAGTTCATTTGCTCGAAGAGGATGTCGATGCGTTGTTTGTTGTTGTCTATTTTTATGGAGAGTTGTTGTATTGCTTCCGCCAGGGATGAGATGATTTCCTTCTTTAGGTCGTTTATCCAGTTAGGCGGTGATTCCGGATTGTTTGTGGGTCTTTGTTGTTGTTGTTGTTGGTTGGTACGAATGTTGGAGGATGCCATTTGTGCAAATGAGACGTTTGGTATAATTTGTCTGTTGTGTATGTTAGTGTTGTTGATAAGTAATTTTTGTTTCTCGTTTTTCTGCGCTTTGGTACGGCTTGCGATGAATTTGTAATATTGGCACCCCCGATAATTAGCGGGGTGGCCGGATTGGCCGCAGTTCGCGCATCGTAATAGTTGTTTATCTGAGTCGGTTTTTATTTGGCATTTACCAGGCTCGTGTGTTTCGCTGCATTTGACACATCTGTATGGAAGGTTGCAATTTACGCTCGCATGGCCGAGTCGTTGGCATTTTTTGCATTGGTAGACTGTGCTTTTTCTCAGTTGTTCCCATCTTATTTTTTGATATAAGAGATGTTTAATTTTTTTTAGCTGATTTGTTTCGCTGTCATGCGTTAATTGCACTAAGAAGATGTTTCTGTGGCTGGTTTTTTGATTTGTTAACATTTTTGAGATTTTTAATATCTTTGTGTTTGGTAGGTTAAGAAATTTAATTTCTTCGTTAATGTCACTTTCATTAAAGTCACCCGCTATGCCTTTGAGGACTAGTGTTTTTGGTCTTTGAGACTTGGGTGTGAACGTAAAGAATTGGATTTTTTCGTCAGTGAGCAGTTGTGTTATTTGCTTGTGGATTTCAGTGTTTGAGGTATACACAGAGGCTTCGTGGGTGGCAGTTTGCCTTATGTAGAAAGTCTCTTTTTCTATTTTTTTTTCGATGATCTTGTTGATTATATTCTTTATATTGTCAACATTTTGTAGATGTATGGGTGGAGATTTGATGTTTTTGGTTTTGTTGTTATTATTTTGCGCGTTAGATGTTTCGCGCGGTGGAGGCATTGAATGCGATGTACCGTCGAGCTCCATGTCTTCCTCGTCGGTAAGACTTTCGAAAGAGTTGCCGGTTGTGATATTTTGACTAGATGTACGAGAATTTTTTTTTCTTATCATTTTTTTCGGTGATATCCAGTTTTCGTGCTCTTGTAGAGGGTCATCATTTTCTTTGTTGTCCTCTTCCTCAGTGTTTTGACCACGTGCGGTTGAGAGCCCAGATAGACAAACGTGCTGTTAAAAAATGAGAAACCGAATTATGACAGCAACACGACGTTACGAATCAGCATCGCATGACGCAAATATTGCACAGTTTGCTTCCGAATTGAGCTGTAATCTAACGACACGTTAGTATATTTGGCAGCAAAATTACGAAGAATGGTATTGGCAAAATGTCGACAATATGCGTGCGTGCGTAATGTCTTGTTGGCAGCAAAAGAGCTGTTGGACGTGCTGTTCTAGAACGCAAGAAAAATCAGAAAGTGCTTACAGCATAGGTACGGCAACAGAACAGCACGTCGTGCTGCTTTATTGACCGAACAAACGTGAGTGCTGTAACAGCAAATGAACGGCAACAGGACAGCACGCCGTGTCGCTATGCTAACCGTACAAATGAGAATGTGAAAACAGCAACTGAACGGCAACAGAACAGCACGTCGTGCCGTCCAGTTGTAGGTCGAATTGTGGCGCGTTATTGCAGCAAGGAAGCAAAGAATTGGTGACAGACCATAGCGGCGAGATGAAGGCGTATTTCCAACACGCTGAGACGCATCTTTGGCGACGCAAGAACGACACGCCGCTGCTGCGTATTTGGAGCAATACCGCGAGCTGCATTATCGACAGCTGGACGGCATATCGACGGCTGCTTCGAGGCCACCTGAAGAGCGCAATCGTTCGTTAGAGCCGAATGGATAATATAAATCATTGAAATTCGTTATCGAGATCTCGTGTCTTTTTTATCATTGTTTCTTTCATCGCCTAAACATCAATTGGAGACCCTAAAAGGCTTGGACCATCCGAACGGGTTAATTGGTAAGTATTAATTCTTTACTTATCAATTAATAATTAATTCATGTTAGTTTTTCATGTGAAAAACTGAACATAAGATAAACTTACATAAATATACATATATACATATTTCCCGTACTTCACTTGGTGCGTTTGAATCGTAATTTTGGATGTATAAAAGGAAAGTTATATATCGTACCATATCGTAAAAAGAATTAAGGCCCATCCCGGTGGTGTAACGATGAATGGGGGCGTGCAGTAGAAAAACCCGAGTTTTGCGAAATGGCTAGCCACCTTTTAATTGACAGCGGTCTATCCACGCCGCGAAAACCCGGATACTTTAAACCGCACACCCGTGCGTTGGGGGACCTCCTTTTTACGTGGAATCCGAACCACGCATTCACACATACACTCTGTTCATTCGTAAAAAAAATCATACCTCTTAATGACTAGACATGCAATTGAATGATGTAAAGAATAGAAAACAAACTGCTCGCTCGTAAAAAATAAGACTTCTTATTGACTAAACATGCAATTAATAATGTAAAGAATAGAAAAAAAAATCGTTTACCTGTTTTGTCGGGATACTACCTATTGAATCGGGGAACGGGACCGTACGCTTGAATCGTTCGACTCGAAGGAGGACGTTGATAACCCTCGGTGACGGGATCGTCGGTTGGCAACGTTGCGAGTGCGTTGGATGTTTTGAATCTGCCGTCGTGTCTGGCCGCCAGGAACCTCAATATCCGATTCATCTTCTTCTTCATGATGCGCCCGTGAATTGGATCGCTGATGATTCTCATTGCGCCGAAGTTGGTCATCAGGTCGAACATCTCTACGGTTTTCCCCTCTGTTGAGGCTGTTTCGATGGCGCTGTTTCGAACTCCTGAGCGCATTGACCATCGCGTCAGTGAACTGGGACCAATCCGGTTTCGGATAATTCCTATTTCTCGCAACTGCCGCTATATTTTAAACATAATGGCCACAAATATTTATCCACCATGTCGGGAAAAAAAATTCGTTCAAAATCAATTACCTTTCGATTAATTTATCAAATGACATACCATACAGGGCTTTAGCGAATCTTGTTTTACCAAGAGCTATCTCGTTTGGCTTCCTACCGTGCCAAGTCAAAGCTGGTGATACCAAATCTTCCATGGCGTTTTTCAAAATCTCGTTAGCCGTTTCAATCAATGTGTGGCCACCGAGCGACCCTAAATATAGTACCTGGGATATGGATAGTCATCAGGAATATAACGGTCATGAAAGGAACGTTTAATAATGTTTTAACTGGGATTATTTTATAATGTGCTCACTACACTCCTGTAATCGTCGTCTGGTATCGTCTCAAAATCGGTTATTTGCTCGGGGCTTGATAGTGGTAAAACGTTTGGTTTATTCGGGAATTCCGTCGAAAGTTCCCGCTCATACAATTTTCTGAGATTCCTATATGATCGATTGAGGAAGAGGGAAATTTCAATAAATTGAAATAATGACGATTGGACAAACGCATGCTTGCGAGTGCTGTACTCACCGCATTTCTTTTTTGACGGTTTTTTCGAGCGATCTGCATGTTAAAAACGGCTATGAGAGTACTGTCGTTAACTAATATCTATTTTCCATTATGAAAAACCTATGAATGATTGAAGAGGCAAGCTTACACTATATCCTTTCTCAGTTGAATGACCGATTCTTCTGACGCAAATTTGAAGGCCTGATTAAATTGAGGCCAAGGTTGCGGTGGGTTTTGCCATTGTTGTTGATAAGGGTCCCCCCACGGATTCTGATGTAGCGGTTGTTCCTGAAATTGAAAAGTTTGTCGTTGCAATGGTTGTTGATATTGTATTTGTTGTTGTTGATATTGTATTGGTTGTTGTTGATGTTGTTGTTGTTGTTGTTGTTGTTGTTGTTGTTGTTGTTGTTGTTGTTGTTGTTGTTGTTGTTGTTGTCGTCGTCGCTGCTGTTGTCGTTGCTCCTGCTGTGGCTGTGGCTGCTGCTGTGGCTGCTGCTGCTGCTGATGCTGCTCCTGATGTTCCTCATGTTGTCCCAGTACGTGTCGGGCCGCAGTCGAGTCCTGGTTGATCGTAAGCGTTGTGTCAGTCGTTGTTGTCGTCGGTATCGTCGTTGTCGTCGTGTAAGTTGAGTCGATCATTGTCATGGCCCGTGTCGGTGTTCTGTCCTGTGACAGTGCTCCGCTTCGTTGGGGACATTCTAATGATAATAAAGATACTGGTCTAGAATGGCTCGACTCCGGCGTTGATGACCGGATGTTTTCTAATTCGCCGTTATGCTGCAATGTAAACTACAAAAAACGGGAAGACGCCATTTAAAAAAGGATTCCTAACGCTTTTTTTTATCGTTCATCCATTTATTGAACGCACATAGTTTTGTTGATCATGCGCTGCAACTTCAAATATCGGTTGATTATTCATTGGCGGAAAATCGTTGAGGGCCTCCATCGCGCGTCGCACGTCAATCTCGGTTTCGTTCAATGTTGAACCACCGCTGTTGTTTATAACAGGTCGTCCACTCAGGTCTATCGAATGTTCCTCCGAAGACGTAGTCTCGAAAGTAGCAACGTAATTTTGAAGATGAGGAGGAGGACGCACGTTTCTCATTGGTCGTGACGAATTCATGCTGTGGGTTTAAAAATAAAATGCGAGAACATCTACTTATTGACGGAAAGGGTTTTATGACATCGAGCGGCAGATAGTTAATGGATTGTCAAGGCACATTCGAAACAGTCACACTCATGTTACAAAAAAGTATAGCGAACTGAAAAGAATAGAAAATGTAATTGAAAAAGTCCCGCGTATAGTACTTTGCAACGTTTCCAGTCACTTCCTGATAAAGAAGAAAGGGGTCAGAGCAAAACGAAACAACGGTAGCTCGTTCATACGTTGCATTTGAAAAAAAAAAAAAAACGAACAAAAAAAAACCCATTTCGACCCCTAGTAATTAGCAGCGGAATTCATCGCGGCAACCACGAATATATTTTCGGCAATTATTTCCCTACCGCTGCTGTCGGTGCAACGGGGTGACCACAGAGGCATCGCATAACACTTTGCGTGGACATCGACAAACGCGACCATAGAAGTGACTTGACTGAGCGTTTGACATTTGAAAAACCCGACATCACTCGACGGAATACCGACGTTGAAGAAGGATTCCACGTGTTCAAATTTTTTTACAATCAAGTAAATAGTATTGCGATGAACAATAATGTTTTGAACTAAACATATTCCAGAATCTTTAAGCAAGAAACAACGGTCACGATTTTTTACGCTCAAGATAAAGTTTCTAGTTTTCAAACGGCGGAATTGGACAACATCACCTATGAGAATATCGTGCGGTAGCGGACCGGCATTATGTCGATCGAGAGTGATCGGAGTCTCTTCATTATTCATGCGCGGACGGGAAGCAACTACTACCCGAATACGTTCTGCTATTCTGTTCGCAATTTGCTGCAAAGATAAGTATGGCTTTCTGACGCACCGGCGAAAATTTTGCATAGCGTTCTCGTACGGGAAGGTGGAATATTCCTCTGCAGGGCCAAAGGATTCAACATCGTCAACAACATGCAATAACCCATGAACGTTGTAGCTGATAAAATCGCGGCCGTAAAGGCGCGCGCTTTGAACGACGAAAAGTTTCAAAGCAATTCTTGCGTACGTTAATTCTCGACGAGAAGGACTGGTAGAAACCAAAACACGCGCAGCGCTGCTTAACAGTAGAAAGTGATCATACAATTCAGTTGGCAATATACCATGAAGAACAACGACCCCTGTATATAACAAAAATTGGCGCAACTCTGTAGCCTTCCATCGAAGATAACTTTCCAACGAACGAGGTCGACGCGCAAATTCAGCGGGGCTCCAGTCGAACAAATATCTGAGTCTTGCTGAAATCAATTCAATATCTCGGGCACACAATTTACACCTTTTCGAGAACTTTCCAGAAACCCAAGCCATCAGCAATCGCTTCATAATACCAAGATACAACAGATGCATAAGATCAAACGGAACTTGCGATACGGGACCCATGGGAAGGTGCATGATGGGACTTTCGGCGGCGTATAAATGATCATCTTCATCGAGTTCGTTGAAATAGTCCTGATCAGTTCGCGGTACATTGTTAATTTGTTCATAACACATGCGCGACCCCGTATGTTGACCGGATATTTTACACTTTGAGCAAGGATTGGTTGAATTCGCAGGCGCATGACACATTACGAAAGCACGAGCAGGTGCATCGGCGATGAAAGCTCGAATGACCAGGGGATACTTGCATTCTTGATAACAAATACCTCCCTCTGCTATGATTCGTTCTACGTCGTCGACAAAGAGTCTAAGGAACTCCATTGAGCTGGTAGGTTTCTTCGGTCCTCGGTATACGCCTATCACCCCTACGGGAGAATTTTTTATGTTCGAGATTCTACACTGGACCGGCCATATTTGAGTATTGCCTGAATTATCGAGACTAACTCCGTCGGTGCTCCAATCTATTTCCAAAAGAGCCGGAATTTTATCTATCGTTATTGAATCGAGAATACTAATGAGCGCATACTCAACTCCCAAATGAAGATATTCCCTGGGGTACGTCATGCAGCTCAACCGATTTGCGCGGAGTGTCCAGAAGGGTTTTTACACATTTCGGTAAGTTTGAGAAACACGAATGCCTCCTGAGAGTTGCAAGAAGATCATTTCCGATACGGTGGTTAATGCCGTTCTTGACTAACCACGAAGTTAAATCACTACGAAAACTACCCCCGTGGTCTGTATCCGATGCTTCCGTAAGCTCAGACTCCTCGCTAGATTCCACATCGAAACCCAACGATATTTCGAGACTATCATCTACATTCTCGTTTTCACCAACGCGGATACTGAGATCCATAGCGTTATCTGACAAGACCGTGTTCATGGACTCAGTTCGTGGCAAACCAGGTTCCACATTCATGGGAGATTCGACCAGTAAGCTATCATTATCATTTTCACTATAGGAAAAAGTTTTGTTTTTTTCGGCTTTTAAAAGAAGATCGGTTTCTAACGACACGTGTTCGCGAGCTTCATTTAATATTGATCTATTTTTTCGAAGTTCCCTCTTAACTGCACGTCGTTGCCGCGATGACAAATTTTTGAATGCCTTTCGACCACGAGACTTTTTCATTGCCCACGGCATTTTACGAACTATTGTACCGAGATTCGAAATGAACAGTGCAACCAAATAAATAAGCATGCAAAACAAAAATATCACACTCCCTTTCGTTTGATGGACAGGACCAGCAAGTTGACATCTCCCGAGATATGCGCACATCCGAACCTGATGAGATAAAACGAAAGGTACCTCCAAATAAAATCCAATTCAATGCAATTATAGGGTTATTGGTTGATCGAAACTCGTTTCATTGTTTGAAAAGTATTACAAATAAGGTATTCCGGATACCGTAAGAAAAAAAACCAACCGTCGGTTTCAAACCATTGCAGAAAATGAAAACATCGTTTAATTGAAAAAAAAAAAAAAAACCAACGATCAAAGTACTAGGCGAGTTCGTGACTATGAGTGAGATACGTTGTGTGGATTGGGCGGAAAAAAAACCCACCACGCGCTTCAGTCTAAAAATTTTTCAGTCGTGTACTCTTTCTCCTCTCACTAATTTTGTTTATTGGTTACTGGATTTCGACAGCAATAAGTTCGTGAAAGGAGACTCGATAAAAAATCTCTACCATTCTACACGTTTCGGGCCACGCTCGACTGTAACACAATTGTATCATTTTCACTCTCACATTGCTATGTCATAAAATCATAAAAGCAGCTCTGAGAATCAAGGCCTACGCTAAGAAATTTTTTTTTTCATCGAACGAAATCCATTATTTAGTTGGACAAAAAAATAATGGATTCACGTATATTTCTATATATATAAATCTGTTGGCTAGAAGATGTTTGTCCGTTTTTCAGTCGAAAACTACTGAACCGGATACGATAAATTTTTCACGAGATTGAAGATCGTAATTCAAATTGTGTTTTTGATTTTAAGAATTTACTATATCTTCATTTTTACAGAAAGGCAAAAAAATTTCAACGATTTCGTTGAATCTTCAAGTTAAAAAACTTATCGGTAACTAAAGATTATCTATATATGAAAACATCGAATTACCACTTGAAAAATATTGGAAAAGGAACAAAATGAGTGGTGGCTGAGTGCACCAATTTGGTATATAAAAAAAGTTACAACATATTTAATGAAACTATGAAAAATTGAAAAAGTCAAAGTCTTTCGTTTGATTGATTTATTCAGAACATAAATAAAAAATTATGTCTGAAATTGAATAAGAATCGCAAGAAGATTATACAAGTGAAAATTTCGTGAGTCAAAATTTGTATGAGTGAAAAAGGTAGATGGGCCTGCTAGATGCCACGGACAAAGCATGCAAACACACGCACACACGTTTTTTTTTTTTTTTTTTTTTTTTTTTTTATTAAATAACAAGTGGATTAGTTCATTCAACAAAATAACAGTTGAATCAACCATATTTTCGTCCAACTAAAAGGGATTTTCTTTTATAAACAAAATTTTTTTCTCAAGGAATGAATCGCTAACTCAAAAAATAAAAAGCTTTGTTTCCTCAGACTGAATCGAATGAATTTTACGATGCATCTGAGCCGTTTCTGCGTAGTAATCGAATCGTGTAATCTCGTAAAAAAATGTACGCATCTCCGGTTAGCTGGTCGTCAAATTGTTCAACAACGTATGATTCTCTACATTCTTCAGATTACAATTTCAAAAATGGGATCATTTTCATGACGGCTAATGAAAAAGTATAATAAATAATTTCAAAACTATAGGACTACGGTTAATCGAAATGACGATGAGGGCCCGAAATATTCAATGCATTTGTTGTAGCGAAAGGTCAAATTTTAAACAGAAAAATCGAACACATTAACGTAGTAAGCTCGTAGAACATCGTTCAAAAAAATAAGCATTCTCCAAAACTCATTCAATTTGAGTTTAAGATGTAGAGATCTAAAGTTTTCAACCGCAGTAAAAAAATCTTAATGGATGGGGGGAGGGGCGCTTAGAACAGAGATAGAGAGAGAGAGAGAGAGAGAGAGAAAGATAATTGTTCTAGTCTCCCTGCCTGATCATGACCTCATAAATTTGTCCGTCAACGGTAACTCAACGAGATGTCTCTTTTGAGGAAACCATTCGGATACAAAAAAAAACTTATTTCTACTATTCACATAAAAACAAAATTATAGAATAACGTTATTGCAATCACAGTTTAAAAAATAAAAAAGAATAATTCGTCAAACAAAATTTCGTAAATCACGAAAGTATGATCTTTCACATGCTGTCATTACGCCATCTTGATAGCGACATTTTATTGGTTTACTCACCTAGTCAACATTTATTGAAAAGTTTTATCGGATTGAAAACAAAAAAAAACACCTAAGTAAAATCATACCATAATAAACAGATGATAGTTTTCATATATACACTGCCAGCTAACAATATCGAAACATTTTTAAATTTTCTTTTCGCTTCAATTTTTTTTTTTTCAAACTCTTTTCAATCTTTTACTTGAAGTTATCAGCGCTTGATCGTAAAAATTAGAAATGATAATGAAAATTACACGACCAGCAACTGAAAAATGCAAATTTTTACGGTAATGGATTCTCATCGGGTTTTTGTTTTGTTGAATGAAAGACTGATATTCTTTGGTAAATCTCACCGCATCACTCTCCATCTTGTTCCTCGAAAAATCTTATATGAATTCATCGAATATATTTCTTTCTGAGCTTTTTCGTTTCATCGTTGCGCCTTATTGTTTAATTAGCGAAAAAAATGTTTCATGAAAAAGTCGTACCAACTTTTCAGCGAATCAGCTCTGAAAAGATGTAATATTATAATTTCGTACTAGATATCTCAAGGAACAGAAGAAGTGAGGGTGCATTGAACTCGGTTAAGTAATGCAAATCATTTATCCAAAAATCACTACGAGCATTTGACATCGCAGAAAAAAAAATCGCCTTTGCGTAATTGAAACAGTACTTGAAAAATTCAAACAAAACTAGCGTGATTATTTCGACCTTAACTGACCAGCTAATTCACTTTAACCGAATCACAAATTTTCACGTTTTAAACCCGAAGTGGTACGCTGGAACAATCTATGCCAATCTTTAAACGATTATTATGTGACAATTTATTGAATGTTGCATTTTTCCCATGCGAAGATTAATGTTTTGGTTTTGGGAATGGAAAGGAAATGCATGTAATCAA